>JALRMK010000025.1:0-530542 GCA_026119845.1 Pezicula carpinea
AGTGTTATATTATATAACTACGTACTATAATACCCTATAACTATAGTGGTCTTTAGTGACCTACTATTATATTCTAAGAAAAAGTCACCTTTCCGCCTATAGCTTAGGCTGTGCTAGTCACGTGACACTCGCTTAGGTAATATATAGTTTCTTATTAGGAGTGGCATATATTATAGGAGGAACTAGTCGAATCAGGCTAATAGCTAGTCTGTTAGCAGGGGATACTAAGTTTAGTTACTTAGTTAAGTTAGACTTATAAGATAGTAAAGGTTACTATTTTTAGTATTCTATATAAGAGAATTAAGTAGGAAAGGATATATAAGTTTACTATAAAGATAACTCGTATAAATAGTCTAATTAGAAAGTCTAGACATTATATTACTTATTTTATATTACTCTCTTATAATACTTATTTTACTTTACTATAGTTTTACTTAGCTATATAAGGTTACTTTACTTTATAAATATGATATTTATAGTCTAATTTAATATAGCTTATAACTAGTCTACTTTCTATATAGACAGTTGATTTTCCTTTATAGATAGTTAACTTTAATTTAAGTGTTTAAGCTCTCTATACTACTATTATCTTTAAAATCTCTATTTTCTACTTAACGTACTCTATAACCACTGTGGTACACTATAGCTATAGTATACCTTCGGCTTACCTCCGTCTTTATAATTTCAGCCAGCTTGTATCCTGTTCATAAAAAGTTATATACCGCCAAGGGGCTAGCGAAAGCTACTTCTCTATAACAGAAGAGAAATTCTATCTTTAAGATACTACCAGGGTATAGTAGAGTCTGCCCTAGGGCAGGGCCGCAAAAAGTTAGTAGGGACCAGCAGATATTTAGGACCGTTTAGGCTTGGTATATGATTCTAGGTGCTGTTAGGGACTTTTTGTTGGCAGGCCTTTGCGACTGAGGTGACGGCCGTAGATAAGCTAACTTTGTTTCTACTACGGTATCGTATAAACGAGCAAGGCACCATATCAGGAGCATTCAAAGATGGGGGGCATGACTTTCTCACGTCAGCATGCCAATTTATACCGGTGTACCGCATCCGAACAACTTGCTTGCTTTACATCTGCTTTAAATCTCCTTAGCAGTGAGAAGAATCTTTATAGACGCTGGTGTTTGCAAGGTCCCTATAGGGAAGGGGAAGGTAGTTGAGCAAAACGCTCCCCCATCACGACATCATGGCAACCATCATCACAGCCCTCGCTACAATCTACGAAAACACATACCCCCCACGTCCTGCGGTGGGTGCTTTGAGCCTCAGGGCTTTCTCGCCTGAATCCATTGAAGATGGCTCACTTACCGTCACGCCTGTGATGTTGTCTCCCGGCTCAGCATTTGGAGCGGAAGTATCTGGCGTTGACTGGAATCCTCCGCTTTCCTCGGAGATAGTCAAGCAGGTCAGATTCCTTCCCTTGTGGCTATCTTATCACTAACGAGTGTGCGCAAAGCTTGTCGCCCTGCAGGACAAATACGCTGTGCTGATCTTTCGTAGCACTGGCCTTGACAACGCGAGACACATCGCCTTCACCCAACAGCTGGGTAAAAAGCTTGAGATTAACCCTTTTTTCTATGGCCAGGAGAATGACCGCGTGGGAGAACCATTCTTGTGGGATGTTGGCAAGTGAGTCGCAAGCCGGCTCGTGAGACGTACGTCTTCTAAAAGTAGGATGACATGCAGCATCGAGCTTAATGGATCATTGGTAGAGCAAGGTAGCCGAAGATGGCATCATAGGTAAGTCAATCCACTCTACGGATCAATGCTCTTTAGTCCTGTATCCCATTTGGATCACTCTTGGGTTCTCTAAAATAAACCAGCTGACTCCGAGTTTCCGAGTTACAGTCTTGGTAATGCCCTGTGGCACACTGTACGTCTCGCTTGTTCTCAATATCCAGGGTAGAACCGCCACTGAAATGGAACAGGACTCGTCCTATCATCAGCAGCGCTCTAAATACTCGATCCTCCTTTCTCACGGTAAGCCTAGCAGAGGTGGCTCATGGACGCACTTTGCCGATACACGTCGAGCATATGCGGATCTTCCCCAGGGGAAAAAGGACGAGCTTGAGAACCTAGTCGTCGAGCATGAGTGAGCACCTCCGGTTAACCTGGCCGTCTACACCATCTAACTTCATTTCGATATAGCCTCTGGCATTCCCGCAAGCTCGGCTCACCCTTAGTGTATGGCAACCCTCTCCCACACGAACTCGCCGCCAAGCCCCCTGCCTACCATCGCCTAGTCCAGGTAGCCCCCGACGGGCGCAAGACTCTCTACCTCGCAGCTCATGCCAAAACGATCCTTGGTCGCTCGTTCGAAGATAGCCAGAAGCTGATCTGGGAGTTGATTGATCATTGCACGCAGCCAAAAGTGAGTTGGCGCAGGCATCTTGTTCAGAAGCAATGCTAACCTCGCTACCTCAAAAGTACGTTTTTAGCATGGAATGGCTTTCCGGCGGAGATATGGTCTCGTGGGATAACAGGTTTGTAATTTGCGTAAACAACATTGGCTCTTGGCTTACATGAGCTGCCAGGCAATCGATGCACCGCGCAAACCCCTATACTGATCAAATGACGGCAAGAGATGTAAGAAGAACTACTGTTATTGATGATGGTCCATTGGCTTTTGGTGCAACGATGGAAGAGAAGCTCACGGCTGGGGGGACGTCTATTGCCACCTAGATATGTCCGCTTCTTTATGATTGTTGTACAATTTCAACGAGTTCATACATCCTCTCTTATAAAATTAGAACTCTACTTAATACACTAGAGCTTAAGTACTTCGTATTTTGAAAGAAGAAAAGCAAATACCTCTTAAAAATATTGACAAGCGTAGGGGCTAACTTGGTCTTAGATAAAGATAAGCAGATTAGCAAAGAATGGAAGGCTACCAATTCGAGTTTGCAGGAAGCTCTGTTTCGAAGCCTGTCTTGTTCTTTTGAGAAGAGAATTCCTGCGTAACAGACATAATGCTAGGTGCCTACCAACACCAAAATCCACAAGTGAGCGTTTTTGGCCGACGGGACAAGTCTTTCGTGTAATGTCCAAGCCTCAACCCCCAGAATTCATAATCATGAATCACAAGAACCAGTAACAGCATCTTGTCCAGACAGAATCTGTTTCAATAAGTTGGGAGTATACTAAGGCGTTGTCGGGGATAGATTAGTACAGGCTCTCTCGTACCTGTATATATCTCTGGCTTCGGCCTCTTCTCCCTCTTTTCTATTTTAGCTTCTTATCACCTCCGTCCCCCGACATGCGTCATTCCTCCCCCCTCCTATAACGATTTGCCTTTTGATTCGAGGACTCTCTTCGGCAGCAGGAGTCTTTCAGACTGTTGTATTTATCGAGTATTTTCGTCCTTTTAAAAATTCGTCTTTCTTAGACCTCATGGCGCATCATCCACAGCTATGCCTGCGCTGCGGCTGTATCGCAGTGGTGTTGTTTTCCCAATATATTCGAAGGACTATATAATGACATCTTGCCGACAATCATTAGAGGACCGGGACTCGGTAGAACACTAAGGAAAGATCGAGCGGTGGAACGTAAACGAGAGTGAAGGTTACGACAATCTTGACAATGATTCAGTAGAAACCTCTCAGCTTTGAGAACACTGTTCGTGCAACAGATTGATCGCAATGTCAACAGGGGGAGAACACTCTGTGTGGTCATGAATGTTTCAAGATAAATATATAATGTATCTTTTATAGACCGATATATTCTACTTCTCTGTGTACTAAGAAGCTTCCTTTACGAGACGAAGTGCCGTACTCCAGTACGGCGACGCTTGCTGGTTCCAAAGCACTCCGTTGCCAGATAGCACCATTTTCGATGCCCCTGGACTAAACTTCCAGGAGCTTCAGCAGCCTGACTCTTCTTCAGCGCCTTCCAGAAGAATTCACGTTCACGAAAGACCTTGATGTCATCCTCGCCAAATAGATGATCGTATTTCTCCGCCCCAATTCGTTCACGTCGAATGCGTCGGACATTATATTCTTGTCACGTGTGACACCGTCTGGGCGCTATTACTTAGCGTCCAGACGGGACGTATTTATATCCAGTACGTAGCCTAGGTAGCAACTCAGACTTCTTGACACTTTCACATCGTGGGGCACGACGATTCTACATTTCGCGTCAAATACCAAGTGTACAGGTTCGCGAAGAGAGATGCTACGATGGCTGCGAAGATGATATCGAAGGGGGTTTTGTATCCATTTTAAGCCCCTTTGATTTGGGAGAGCTGGGGTCCAATTGCACCCCCTGTTTATGCAACTGATATCTGGAGTGCGAGTGTGAAGGCCGTTACAGTCCTACCCTTAGGCAAGGTAGCACTATGGTGAAATATAACTGCAGATGAAGTCATACCAACAATAGAACTTCCAACGTGTATCACGGCACATCTACCTATGATGTTAATTCCTCGTAGCTGGGTAATTTCAACGCAGGTTACACAACATTAAACAGGATCCTGCTAGGTACTACCAACTAATGAACAAAGAGCAGCAGTTCTGTAGGAATCACTTTAGAGCTGCTAAGAGCTGGCTTATTATTATTATTTTTTTCATGACAGACCCCTGTTTATACAGATATTTTTACATGAAAGTCATTTCCATACCGTAAATGGCAGAAACTTACTCAAACGCTAAAGAGAGTGCTCTGCAGTTTTAGTCTAGTTCAAGTATCAACGAGTTGACTATAGTCTATAAAATTCTCTACGCCCAGTATACAAGCTCTTTTTCATTTTGCAAGATGCTAGGCCTCTAAATAAGGCTAGACAAAGTGGCTTGTGCACACAAAGAAACCCAGCGCTTTTTTCTACAGATTTTCTGCGAGCTTCTTCCACAGGCTTTGTGGAGCTGGCTATTCAAGAGCGAAAAGTCAGCTCTGACTACTACCACTAGCAAGGCAATAAACATACCTCGTTAGGAATATCTAAGGAAGAGCCGGTTACAAAGTCAAGCTCTGCGTAGTCGACGATCTTGGTCTTGTGCCAGAATTTATAGCCGAAGAACAAGACGGCGAAGAGGGGAACTGGGAAGTAGGTGGTGATAAATGACGACACATTGAAGGTGTGAACTGTGATGAACAAACGTGTAAGCAAGCATAACAACTTTAAAATTGCAGATGCGAAATTGACTTACTGAAAGAAGTGAAGCCACCGAAGATGATAACCATGATGCAGACCGAAAATCCGTCTACGAAATATGCAAGATTAGTGTCAATGGCGCTCTAATCTCTCGCGGTATTACCCACAGTAGCTCAAGTATGGTTGCAACGGCGCTCTGTAAGGGAGTGTGTTACGATCGATGCCTTGGGCCTTCAAGCCTTTGTTCCAACGGATACTAGTCCAGAGAATACCTGACCATGAGATCATGCCACAGATTGCAGTCATATTCGAGACTATTGGGCCATAAGATAGTTAGCTGAATGTTCGACCATATAGACTTGAAGATGTGAAATATATCGCACAGTAACCAAAAACCGTTCCGGCCTCCCCGTGGTTGTCGGCAGCCATGAATGAGAGCAGGGAAAAGGCACCGCAGACGAGGACGCAGACCCAAGGAAGACCATCCTTTCGTGTCTTGCCGAGGAACTTAGGCATGTGACCCCTAGAGTAGAGTCCATAAAGAGTGCGTGATGAGACATAAAGATCAGCGCACCCGGCCGACCAGGCGCTGGTGAGTAGTGCTGCGTTGATGATAGACGGTAGGGCGGAAATCCCAGCGTTCTAGGGGTGAAAAGTAAGTATTACAACCTGGGGTAAAAGGGGATTCGCCAACCTCGATAGCAATGACAAAGGGACTCTTCGCTGCGGTGGAGGCAAGGTTGAGAGATGGGTCTGATGGCGAAACCAACATGCCAATCTAAAATATTCCATAAGTCGATGACCATGGCGTGGATGTATTTAGATTATGCTCACTAGGAAAGCACTGCAAAGATAAACTATAACAGGTAGAGAAATTAACAGCGGACTTGAGCATAATTTGTGAAAGACTTGCATAGTACAAGCCTGATCCACACGCTCTTGATAGCACGTGGGACGGTACGTCTGGGCTACCAAACAATAATTGAGCTTTGGTTTCGGGCCACAGGGTGCTGGGACATACGTTGGCAGTTTCAGCAGCAGCAATTGCTGTAATCTCAGTGCCAATAAATGCAAACGCGGCGCTGATCAATACTATAACATCACAAAGTTAGTATATTACACCCTGTGGGAACGGTAATTTAGATACACGTACCACTGAAAAAGCCCAAGAAGCGCCCTTTCGCGCCAGCTGTACAATCGAACCTGTCAGATGTTGTCTTGGGATTGAAATCAATAAGCTCTCACGAATGCCGCTATACTGAACAAATCCACCAGTTTCATTCCAGAACCGAAAGCCGATGCTTTCATGGTTGGATCCACCTCCTGCTGTAATAATAATACCGACAAGAATCAGGCCGATAATGGTAATGATCTGCCATGACAAATCAGTAGATGTATATTGATTTTCAATTCTTCAATTACCTTGATGGAGCAGAACCAGAACTCCATCTCACCAAATACGCGAGTACCTCCGAAGTTGACGGCCCACTGTCAAGTAGCGGGATAAGTGTATGGTTCTCACAGCGCAAGGATTTACTGACTACTACGATGAGCATAAGGCCAACCCACATTGCGTTGTTACAAATTCCAGTAGTGCAGGTTGAGCCTATCTGCCCAGCAGGAGTCCAGAAAGAGATCAGAACAGATGCCGCAGACAGTTCGGCTGGAAGTACGACTGTAAATCTCTATGTAAGCCTTAAAGCAGCTGGTAAGACATGTAAAGATAAATACCTATATAGCTATTCGGAGTTTATTAGTGAAGATCAGATGCGGTGGGAATAGTCGCCTACATACTTGAACCAGTACAAAACACCCATAGCAAAGCCCAACTCGGGGGCTACAAAACGACCGGCAAGAGCAAATTGACCACCGGGAATAGGGAATTGTGAAACCATTTCGCCCAAAGCAACCTGCAAATCACAACGGTGTCAGCAAGTCTAGGAGTGAGCAGCAAACGAAGCCCAGGACGCACCATAACTGCGCATAGCAAGGAAGCCATGATACAATATCCAATCAGTAAACCTGCGGGACCACCATTTTGCAGATCGCTTGCTGTGCCCAGGAAAAGGCCTGTTCCCTACACAAAATATCAGGATCTGACGAGGAAAAAGAGGCGACAGTAACTCGCAATAACACCGCCAATAGCAATCATTTGCCTGCATAGGAGCTGTGAGCGTGTGCAGAGAATACAACCATAGCTTATTGCAACTTACATATGACGAGGCTACACTCAGGAATTCAAGGTTAGCTTGCAGGTGATCCTGGGGATCATGAGTTTGTTCGTACTTTTAGTGCACGTTGAAGGCCGCTATTGTCCGCAGCCATAAGGACATCCATGTCGGCACTAATCCTATGACTGATGACTACCTCGCCAGCACCTTGAGTGCCGGCCTTTTCCTTCTAATCACATCACAAGGACGACATTAGTTGGTCAACTTCCAACAACTAGCCGCAGACATTAGTCTCACCTCTTCAGGAGACATGGCTCTAGTATGTAGATATGGGTTTGAAGGCGATATTCGGACTTGTAGCGGGTCAGACTACCAGCTAAGGGAGGATCTAGACAAATGAACGCAGAAGAGAGCAAGTTAAAAAGTACAACACAAATATGCAGGCGAGCGGAAATGCGTAACTACATATTGATAAGACTCCTTTTGCAAGAATGGGGGGTCGCTTACAATAGGGGAGGCTAGCTGAGGGACATGACCCGCACGCAGGTGGGGGATTCAGAAGATAAGATAGATGACCAACAAGAAACAGGCATCGTGGTGCCATCGGCCGTATAAATAAGTACCAACTCGTAGGTGGGCGAGGCATGGCATACAGTCCTAAGCTAATGCGACTCATTATAACCGTGGCCGCTCTTCTTATCGTGCTCGCTTCATTTACTGCCGTTATTATTAGCTTGCTCCAACTCAGTAGTTGGACATTGCTAGCCACGGATTGCTTGTCTGATTCTCCCGATCACTACACGTTGAACGTCTAAATGCCATTCGCAATAATGTCTAATTCGAGCAAGACCCGTGAGCTAAAGCCGGGCGTTTATGGACCTCTGCCAACATTCTTTGACGACAACCAAGAGCTGGACCTGGTCAGCTACAAGAAGCATCTCTTGAGTGAGTTTTCCACGTGCTGCGTCCATGTACGCCATTGGCTGACGCATGCTATTTGTAAGATTTGGCTACAAAGGGTATTGGTAAGCTATCTCACACAAAGTGAAGGTAAAAGATTGCCAAACTAATCCTGTATATAGTACCAGTTTGTTCCGGTTCGTTAGGAGAAGCTGTGCATTTGGTGAGATATACTTTTCTTCAGTAAGAATAATCCTCAGACACATCCTCAGACCACTTACGTCTTCTAGAGCCATGACGAACGGACGATTCTTATCCGCTTCATTAGGGAAACCCTGGATCAGGAGGGACTCGCTTCCACACCTATTGTAGCCGGTGTAGGTGGATCGAGTACCAGGGAGACTATCAAGCTGGCTCGTGATGCCGCAGACGCTGGAGCGTGGGTTCTTGACAGCCTAACGAATATCGATAGTTTTACTGACCTTTGAACCCTTCACTAGAGATGCGGGAATGGTCATTCTTCCAGCATACTATGCTGCTAGTCTCAACGCCGACCAAGAGCAGGTTATCCAGTATTATATTGACATCTGCGAAGTTTCTCCGGTATCCATACTTTATCAGTACTAGATGAATGGTTTGGCAAGCTTACGCGATGATAGATACCTCTGCTCTTGTACAACTTTCCTGCCAATGCTGCAGGTCAAGATATGTCCTCCGCGGTCATCGAGGCTGTGATGAAGAGAGCCCCTAATCTCTGTGGGGTGAAGCTCACGTACGTTTCCCATCAAGTCACGCTGCCTGCTTGGCACTAATATGTCCACAATCTACAGATGTGGCGGTAGTATTGGCAAGCTCGTTCGGCTTACTGCAGCTATCAATGAGGACCCGTCTATCAACAACAACCGGCCCTTTCCCTTCCTCCTTCTTGATGGTCTCATCGCAGATCTTACCCCCTGGGTTCACTGCGGTGGCCATGGGACCGTCAGCGGTATACCTAACTTTGCACCTCTAGCCACCATGAAACTCTGGGACTTTTGCAACAACACTTGTCCAACCGTTGGCCAGATCCAGGAGGCTAAACGACTGCAGGCTGTTCTCTCCAAGGCAGATATCGACGCCGTACCTGCAGGTATCCGTGGAATGAGTAAGTCAGTGTAATAAAGTTTCCTTTGGCTTTGTGCTGATTGTGACGGCATTTAGAATATGCTCTGCACAAGATGCACGGATATGGGATTGCACCTCGACGACCGCTGCTACCTTTGAAGGAGCCCGAGGGCGAGGTGTTCATGTCGGCTCTGAGTGAGTTGCTTGAAGTCGAGGCAGAATTAGCCAAATAGGAAATGGTCGAGGGAGGAGAGGTGAACATATGACAATTTGTATTACTCAATGTGGCTTTAGCGATGTTAGGAAAGAAGACGAACATCCGTTCTACACAATTGTTCACCGGATTGCTGTCGATTCAAATTATCTACTCATAATAAAAGCAGCATCACATCCCGCGGACAAAGGCGGACATGGAAGAGCATAAGGAAAAGAACAATCCCAGATCGCAGCAATGGAGTTAGACAGGTATTCTAATCTGGATACCATGTTTGAAATCATGCATCTCAATTTGGACGGCACGTGGACATGTTCCCACAATGTTGATATTTGCTTGGCATTCTCCCCATCTGTTCTCGCAGTGCAGGAATGAAATGATGCCTTCGAGGCGCATTAGCCCGGAGCTCGATGTACATCAAAGACTTCGGTCTTGAAGATAAAGCTCTAGATGTGATATCCCTTGCCTGCTCAAGTTTGGTATAGCGAGAACCCCAGATGCAACCTTACTGCGACCGTACTTCAGTACGAAGTTGCCTATTTTTGTAGCCCTTCCATCAACAACATAGAAAAATCCGAAAAGCAAGGCTTTTTTGTGAGTATCACTTCCTGAATTGGTATGGAATTGGTATGGAATGAGAAAAGGGGAGATAGTTGGGGTTCGCCGGAGATGTTACTATGATTTCTCTGCGATTTGTTAAAGGACTACGTTCAGGCGTGGTTGAACCAACTAACCCGTAAGAAAGTGCCCAAGAAGCTTCCTCGATCTGTTGAAGACAGTGGCTGAATTCAGGCCACACATAACAGAGAAAGCAACTGCGAAATGTTTCCCACGCTTGCTTGCGTCTCAAAAGCCAAAGGTTCTCATCGCTTATTTTTATAGACAAATGACTCCGAGGCCCCCTAATGGTATTTTAAATACAATAGTGCCCCCCAGTAGTTGGTACTGTGAGTGTGTCTGTTACCAAGATTTACTCTATTTTGATATGCAACTCCCCTTCTAAAAAGTTCAGTTACACAAACATGGCAAACTCTCCTGCGGTATCTCAGGAGAGATTTCAGGTTAAATAAGTCTTCCCTTGGGCAACATCAATTGTCTTGGAAAATGCAAGGAATATAGTTGCTATATATTTGATGGTTGCTGTACTGTAGCTAATATACCCGCCAGATCCGCCGTGGCAATGCCCCATCCATTATCTGTGTGGATGTACAGAGGAGATGAAGCTTGGGTGTAAGCAACCTTAGCGAATGCAGTCTTGAACCAAAGAAAACTGGTTTAATTGCAACAAATATCGACGTGCCAACCAGGTATATAGGCAAAGTCCTCCTCGACAAAGGTTTGAGCATGGGCACTTCAGGCACCAAATTGTCTGTCACCTAAATGAATGACAATTCGGTAGCCTTTTGGGAGGGTCTCTCGTGACCTTTTTAATCGAATATGATAGCCAGTCTTTGGACAGTGGCTGAAGTCTCGCCTGGAACTAGCTTAAAGGCAGTGTACTCGGCTGATATATAGTTGTCGGCTATTAAGTCAGATGTCTGGAACATCGTCCAGCCCTGTGGTGGCTACCTAGTTAGCCTAAAGTTTTATCTTGGTGGTCGACTATGTTAGTGTTTAGGTCTCTTTCGCCTATTACTTGAAAGTGCCTTTAACTTAGCGCAATCTGCAAGACCTCTTCCACCGACTGTTTGGAGCTGCCGTTCTAAACGATTCAATATATGGTAGAGGATTCAGTGGACTCGCCCACTGTGCCGGTATCTCATCCGGCGTACTGGGAAATATTACACAGACAGAAAAACTTGTCGAATAGGAACAGTATTGGGAATGACGTGCTTCTCGCTTCTTGACGAGTAAAAGTGACGGGCCCTCCTCCTTGAAATGCTGTGCCACTAAATAAACTGGTTCCACCGTTCCAGACGCGTGGTTTGCGCTAATCATGCAACTTTACGTGATATATTGCTTAATTTGGCAGCGTCATTTTAGTCTTGCCCTAAGGTTAGATATGCAGGTATGGTCATATGTTGTGGTTGCTCCAATGCTGTACTTAATCAGGTTATTATTAGCTGAAGTTAGTC
Organism: Pezicula carpinea; assembly: GCA_026119845.1. Classification (NCBI taxonomy): domain Eukaryota; kingdom Fungi; phylum Ascomycota; class Leotiomycetes; order Helotiales; family Dermateaceae; genus Pezicula; species Pezicula carpinea. Next base: position 11,563 of record JALRMK010000025.1, read on the forward strand.
GATGTGGGTCATCAGAAGCGCTGGCATCAGATTATTTGGTAGCTAAAGACTTACTACCACCAGGGATGCGAGAGTGTCATCAGCCACAAGATGATATCTCGTTGAGAAAGTCCCTGTGATTCAATGGTTGCCACAATATTCACTCCGTTATTTATTGCGATGATTTGGCAGGGATAACTATTGAAATCCATGCTGCCACAGTGCCTAGCCTGTACGGAGATAGCTACTTAGCCTAATTAATATGAACTTAGCTCTGCTTGGTTAGCAAGCAGCTTGTGTGTTTTCTTCGGAACTTAGTAGGTACGTCTAAAGCACGTACAACAATAAGTTCGTGATATACGCTCCTTCATAGGAATCCACGCTCTATTAGCCTAATGCTTAAGTAATTTAAAGCTAGTGATTCCGTAAAATTCAAGTTATCAACGGGTTTATGGAACTTAAAAAGGCCCCAGTCCACTAATGTATGCAGAAGGGGGAGCAGGGAGTGGAGCATTCTTAAAAAGCTGAGAGGAGGGAAGATGTGCGTACCAGAGCCCTAACAGTGTACTAAATAGACTAGGGTCCTTAAGCGGCTGAAAAAAACCGACAGTGTTTCTAAAAGTATCTAGACATTTAAACCCTCCATATCTACTCTTTTTTTAAATGCCCACGGGGCTAGAAAGAACATTCTTGACATTGTCTACGTACAAACCTAGAGTCCTAGTATAGTCACAACTCGAGAAGGGCCTGGTGTAGAACGCAACGGGCGAAAGACCCATTCTATACCTGCGAGCAAAAGTTTGAATCTTAGCGTTGCTAGAGTTGCTAAGCGTTGCTAGGAGCTGTCGTTGTAGACTTCGGAAATTTCGAGTCAACCAACATAATTTGAAAGCTGCTTTTCTCTGGTATGCTGGTGCTAAATTGGAGTTAAGATTCTCAGCCGTGAATGATAGAGTCTTCGAGACAAATAGGTGGAACTGACACAGCGCTAAGGCAGGCACGGATCACCACGGTGGAATATTGTCTTTGACATTGTGTATCATGCACTCTATAGAGGAGTTGGTGTTAATGTTTTACAGACTGCCTTGTAGCTACACTACAATATCAGGTTCGCAATACACGCCTCCCCATATCCCTGGTGTTTAAGCAGGTAGTCTTTAGCTATATTTAAGTTACTGAAAATAACCAAGTAACTTAAAAAGAGCTCCAGCAGTCGTTTACTTACTTATATACTAGGAGGGGGTAGTAGTATAATGCTCTGCTGCAAATTTGTCTGCAAAAGATTAGCCCTAGAACTTCTGTATAGACCTACGAGAGGACTTTACTACAAAACAAACATAGAGAGGAGTTTGATACAGAAATCTATTAAATAGAAGTGGAGGTCATCAAAAAGTTCACTTGGCTGAGTAACCTTTGGGTACGGTATATTATACTTCATAAATTCGTAGCAAAGTCGCTGTATGCTTGACTATTGATCATTATAGGAACAGGCAGACCTGACGAAATGTGACTGGTCTCAACTATTCTCCAAGGCCAGCAGAGGAAAGTAAGTAAACGGGGACTATGTTTCATGAGAACATATTAAGATGAGAAAGTAAAGGCCGAGTGTGGATATGGTCTACAGAGGGAGTTCTTTTTAACCCTTGCTTATTCTTTTTTCAGATGATGTTAAAGTGGTTAACGATAATGTCGTGAAGGCCCCGGCCCCTTTGCTATAGCTCGCTTGGTTAATAATTACCACGTGATACATAGTGACGTAGTGACGTTGACGTCTGGAAAAGTTCCACGTCTCATCTGCCAACAATCTGATGTTACCATTGAGACAAATTGGCAAAGATACAAATAACTAGACGACATCGTTATATTAACCACTTCATTATTTTACTAGTAATATATGCAAAGCATTCGAATTTTGTTTACTTTCCGGACACTCCGGGCCTCGATTGGTTCCCGTTCTTGGGGAACTTTGGTATTCTATTGCTCGCATCAATGGGTAGCAGGGGCACATAAAAAGGTACCGTTTGCGGAGGAATGTGCAGAAAAGATGCATTGACGAATCTCAGCCTTTTTCTTTAGTTTCGGCGAAATTGGTAGAAAAGTACCTAGACGTTAGAGCCTCCCTCAGTCTCAGTGGGTGTGACATCAAACAGCGACAATGCGATACGAAGTTGTTAGCGGTAGCAATCGGCTTCATATCAAGTCCCATCTTCTGCTCTTCTCTCGAACAGGCCCTTGGATACAGCAATACCACGGCCTCTTCGCTTTTATTCCATATTCATGGCAGCTTGCTGACATTGTCAAGGCTCCAAATCACGTATCATAGCGCTGTTGAGCAGTCCTGTTCCACAGGATCCAATACTGTAAGCTAGGTACGTTCTACCACCAGTACGTGGTGGTATTCTTGTCAAAATGTCAGAAAACTTTCGGCGAGCCAATTCGTCTGTCAACCAGCCAGTTCACCAACCCATCAAGTCGCATAAGAAACCCGACGATGCCCCCCTTAGCAAGCAACCAAAATCTCGGCCTCCAGCAGGTTTCCATGAAAAGATCCTCAAGGCTCCTCTACCCTATTATTCCAGCCCTGACAGCGTTGGAATGATGGATATCGAGGTACCAGTGCGGGAACCAAGAGCATTCTCAGACATCAAACGTAATCATAAACACGGTTTGGAGTTAGAAACAGTCCTCTTCTCCATTTTTTATCCCTCTGGGTTTGGCAGTGGTGCAGGAGAGAGTCCCGAAGGGGAGAAGAGATGGTCCAGGGCGACGTGGTTACCGCGACCCAGGATGGAATTAGCGAAGGGATATGGATAATACTCTGGGTTTCCGAGCTTGCCAATTGTTGCGTTCTTTGGAGCGACGACCATGTTTACGAAGTTACCGGCCTTTAGGAACGCGAAGTTGGCTACTCACTGGCCGCCACAGCTGAATTCGAGGGAGGGCGGACATGGTGTTAAAAACAAGGCCGGTACTCCCCCACCTGGAGAACCCGAGAGGCCCTGTTTTCCGCTGCTTATTTTCTCTCGTGGGCTTGGAGGCACAAGAACAACTTACAGTTCGATTTGTGGGGAGTTTGCCAGTTATGGGTTTATTGTTGTGAGCATTGAACATAGAGGTAAGCGGTATTTCTTTCTTTTCTACGATTAGAGAAATTGACTTACAGAAAAATAGATGGCTCTGGACCGAGGACATTCATCAATATCCCAGAAGATAAGATGATCTTGCCCGGAGAAGATGATACAAAGAGTACTAATAAGAGGGTCAGAAGACCTTTCACAAAGAAGGACTATGTCTTTCCTAAAAACAATGCAATGGACACATCGCCCGGGAACGAACAAGGTATTGATAGGCAGTTACGATCTGCTCAAATTCAACTACGTCTTGCAGAGATAGAAGAGGCTTACCACTTCATGACTTTAATCTGCAAGGGGGAAGGAGAAACCGTTGCAAGGGCCAACCTCCGAGTAAAAGGCAATATTGGTAGTAGTTCAAGAGGTCTTGCTGGGGTGGACTGGGCGTCATGGAAAAATCGTTTTCATCTCCAGCAAGTGACAATGCTGGGTCACTCTTTTGGTGCGGCCACAACGGTTGAAGTTCTTCGGCATCATACCAGGTTCCAATTTGTTGGACAGGATATTATATACGATATCTGGGGAGCAGCCATTCAGCCACCGGAGGACAATCCCTCACATCGCATCAGCACACCTTTGCTTGGCATCAATTCAGAGGCTTTTATGTACTGGCCCGATAACTTCGATTCAGTCATGTCGCTGTGCAAGGAAGCTAAAGAACACGGCGCGCTCTATTGGCTTATGAGCGTTCGGGGTTCTGTGCACATCAGCCAGTCCGATTTCTCACTTCTGTATCCTCGGATAGCGAGTCTGTTCTTGAAAATGACGGTCAATCCTCAACGTGCGCTAGATCTCAATATCAACGCTTCGCTTGAGTTTCTCAAGGAGGTCATGCCTGACCGAATGTCGGCGATGAACCGAGGAACGAACGAGCATCTTCTTGAAGTCAGTACGCTGGACAAGCTCCCAGACGACCATCGCCCGAATGAGAAGGGGCTTGCAGTACGGCTGCGAATACCACACGAGCTGAAGCTTCGTCTGACACCTCAGTGGGTGCGGCGTGCTGTTCGCATGAGGAAAGAGAAAGAAGCTCAGGATGAACTGCCCAAATTACCAAAGGATCCATCAGGGAGGCCACTAATTGGTCTTTTGGATTTGGCGATCGGTGAGGAGGTTTGGATGCATGTTGCGCCCACGAAGGAGGAGCTGGAGAGGCATGGGCTGAAGCTTACGACAGAATTGCGAAATAACCAGGGAGATGGGATGGTGGATCGTGATGGCAATAAAGATCAAGCCCAAAAAGGGCATGGGCGCAAAGGCGTAGAGCAGAAGTACATGGAGAAGGGGTGAGATCTCGTGAGTAAGCGACGGATACCACGACGGCGCATTACGGCGCAATGCGGCGCATTGTTGAACGGTTATCTTGGCCACGCCAGTACTCGGAGAAGCGATGAATGTTTCCTTGGGGTGAATAGCAGCCCCTGAGTAAGGCAGCCAATATATCGGTCTAAGCTGTCTTAACCGCTAAGCCTTGACCTAGGCAAGTTGACGCCCTCGACGGCCTGTATCTACATTTCACCGTTACCTTTTGTTGTGCTGGACACAACCGACAGTAATTGCTCCATTACATAAGTAAGCTGACCTACAGCTTAGCAATAGTTCAATAGCCGGCGCCATGACACGTGGAACGGATGGTGGTGAGAGAATCCGCTTATCCTATAGCTTGGGAACCAATTTCGAGGCGTTGGGCGTCATACTCGAGAACAAGCGAGGATGAGAATTGGATTTGCGCCGAGAGAGCTTGTACTTGCACTTACTTTATTGTTTACTTTCTTCCCCGCACCATGTCCCCAGGAAGGGAGTTCTTTCAACCTCCAAGTATCAGCTCTGGTAATCCGTCAATCACTGCTATATTTGGCGACCGGCAATTATCTAGCCTGAAGGAGGGAGATTATTCAGGCGCCTATGGAGAAGTTAGTACCTCGCTTCTCGCTTTCATATACTAGCATAGGGGGTTGTTTGCACTCGCACCTACCTCATCGTTTCGACGACGGTAGGTCGGCCTGGAAACTTGGACGAAGAAAATCAGGATCAAAGCAGAACGAAAGACTTTAGGGTCCAGCCACAAGCCATCATCTAAACTTCCGTCAAAGATACCCAGTCCGTCCCCTAACCATCCGAGAATACAGCACGAAAGTACCACCGTGTGGCACCGTCATAGCCATCTGAAATTATAGCCTACAGGTTATCCATGCGGCACGGCATTGTGCTTTGAATTTCATTATCGTATTCCTACCTTGTGCCGTGGTCTCTCTCTCTCTCTCTCTCTCTCGCGCGCGCGCATGAGTCCAGACCGAAGCACAGAGGCAAGGAGAGCTATGAAACGTTTCACAAAATGCGTATCGAGTCTGTGGCCTCTGCATTTCATCCCATCTCATGGTCATGACTAGCCTGGCAATGCAGAAATACCATGTATACTATCTGAGCCTCAGCGGCGCCTCGCTTGGCATATTCACGGATGTGCGAGGTACCCGCATGCGTCACAGATCTACAAACAACAACCAAGCGGATCCTGGGGGATGCCTGAATCTCCCGCCTGAATCTGGACGGGCGCTGCTGCTGGCACGGGGTGCAGAGCTGGCGAGATTATTTTGATGAGAGTGGATTCTCACGTACATGGTGCATACTGACGACAAAGAATGACCAAGTGTGGGATGCTGGAAATCGGAACCAGCGGCCCAGGGTTGGGCAGCCAGGGGAGGTATATGGTGGTGGTAAGGTGTAAGGTGTAAGGTGTAAGGTGTAAGGTGTAAGGTGTAAGGTGTAAGGTGTATGGTGTATGGTGTATGGTGACAAGTAGGGAGCAGCTCTCGGGTAGGTGCTACCTGGTGGCGTGCTGGAAAATGCTTGCCGGGGGTTCAGGGATCAGCCAAGCGCTCACTGGCTTTTCTGGGGGATCGCAGGCCGCGGAGTTCTAGGCAGTCTAAATGCGTCTCAGGTGGGGCAGCGACCCTGTCGATGCTGTACATTAGCGACCCGGCCATGCTGGATGCGGCCAAGGTAGGCGATGAGCAGGCTGCAAGTGCGAAAGTTACACTCCGTAGGGCGGGGGCCTGGTCGGCTACGGGACAGTCGCAGTTAGCAACGCCATCCCGCCCATCGAATTCGCATCATCCAACTTTCCAAGCGACCTTCAGCCAGCCAGCCAGCCATGCCATGCCATGCCGAGCCTGCCTGTGCCTATGCCCACTGCCCTCTGCCCACTGCCCTCTGCCCTCTGCCCTCTGCCTCCTGCCTGTCTGTGTTGGCAACGACCGTGGCAATACCTGCCGCACCGCACCGCCCGATGCCCGATGCCCGGAGCCCAGAACTCGTAAAGGTCAGACGTGCAGACGTGCAGTCGTGCAGTCGTGCAGTCGTGCAGGACAAAGACCGACTGTTCGTACTGACTGACTGTCACAGCGCGTGGGCTGCCAATGGCCTGTTGCACGTTGGTGGTTCAGCCAGCAACGCAGGTACAATGGTACTTCCGGACATACCAACCTACTGACCGACCTACCACCACCACCACCACCACCTTACCTGCCTAGGTGCCTCCTGCCTCCTGCCTCTAGCTCTGCTCTCATAATATTGCGTCTGCGCATCACTTGTTTCCTTTTCCCTTTTCTTGTTTCCGTCATCTGGTCGCTTTCCCGTTTTCCCCGTTGTCCTTCACACCGTTCATTCACGCCCGCACAAACACAGTCCTGTCTTCCGCCGCAGCCCTCGTTTCTTCGTTGATCGATTGATTGTCTGCACCTCTGGAATCCACGCAGCAACTCAAATCCACGCCGCAAGACCACGACCATCGCCTCCACACCCCACACGCCATCGCCCCATCCGGACAATTCAGACCATGACGAGCTGATGGAACGGTGGATACTGTGATTCCCCAAGACCACTGACAATAGCTGCAAACGACCGACGCCGCAAGCGTCCCTAGCTCAACATGACTTCCACCGAGCGAGAACACCGGCCATGGAACTTCAGGAAACAGTCGCTGAACCGTATGCTGGACATCGAGAGGAAGCAGAAGGTACAATCCCATGACACCACCCCATCAGCTTCTTGCCCAGAAGGGCTTGGGACTCTGGCTAAGAAAGGCATAAACCAGCTCGACCGAATGCAAGCTGCTGGCACCATCTTGCCTGCTCAGCCCACTCGCAACTCGACTCCCATAGACCTCCACCGTACATCACACGTCCTTCAGCAACAACGTCCAGCATATCTGCAGACCCACCTACGATCAATGACTGTGCCAGCCGTACCCTCATTAGCCGCTGCTGCTGCTCCAACCCCAACGCCAAGAGAGGCCTCTCCTGAGACGCGGCCAAAGGAACGGGCTGTACTGAAGATCGAGGTCCTGCCAAATGGCAATGACGATGATGACGAGGGAAATAGGTCTGATGCTTCATCAATATGCCGATCTCCGGGTTGGGATGACAGCAAGACCCGAAAGGAAAAGAAAGAGGCAAAGGATGCCAGAGATAAACGTAGAAAGGAGAAAGCTAGGGCTGAGAAGGTGGCCAAGGATCCAAAGAAGTACGCAACTGCAAAGAAACTTCACAAGTCTCCGCCAACCAACAAGATCTTCGAAAAGATAAATGCAGGCCCAGTTCCCATGGAAAGATCCATCTCGGCTCCTGTACTCGATACTATCTCTGAACAGCGTCCCACGACTGCAGAAACGCCGAAGTCTAGGCGTAATTCTCGAAGAGGAAGCATGGAGGTGGTAGTAAATGGATTCAAGAACATCCCGGGGCCGTGGAAAAACGAAAAGTCACAAAGCCCAACGGGCACTGAACTTCCAGTGGGTACAGGAGGCTTTGTCGGTGGTCTGAAACTTACACGCCAATCGGAGGGTGCTGTCCAGCACGAGATCCAAAAGCATACAGCCACCACCACCAACATGGAGCTCCTCGAGCAGAGTCGGCAGGGATCGAGCGCTCCCACAGCGCCGCATCCCCAGGATTATCTCAACTTTGAAGCTCCCGTACCTCATGCAAACTCGGGATCGATATGGGAGGGCAATGAATCTGGAGACCGAAATCATTCCTTTGTCAGCGAGGTTTTCTACAGCACTCCCTTGGTTGTCGATCACGATGCTGAGGAGCGGCTTTCAACTGGAAGCTCAATAATGGAGAGGAAGATCAAGCGACGTCCCAAAAGCAAGGTCTCGTCTGCAGCTCAGCAACGCCTTGATGCTAAGAATGGCTATGATCCCCTTCCGACGGAAGATGGCATCTTGCAAGATTTTACAACCCTCCCGGAACCGCCCCGACGAAAATCAAAGAGACCCAATATAGACCCAATCAGAATAAGTGGTGAGCTCGAGGAAATGCCCGTAAGCCCTAGTTCGCCCAATGGACAGTTTGTGATGTCGCAAAATGCGCGTCAGCAAAGCCGTGGTCGCCCTGGGGCAACTGTATATCAGCACGAACGCTCAGCTTCTAGTCAATCTGCTCTTTCGGAAATCAAGCAGCGAAGTCGCTCACGCGAAAGTGCATCATCCACGCGGCCAAAGAGTTCGGCAGTGGATTGGAGCCGTGACATGTCTCCGAGTCGCAGCTCAGATGGCTACCATTCCTTGGTCGCGAGGAATCAGACAATACCCGAGAACAAGGCAGCAAACCGAGTTACAGCCTTGAAGGATGAAAAGTCATCGAAGAGCTACCCCATGTCCCCGTCTTTCAGAAACTTCAGATCCGCAGCAAAAGCTGCCTTCTCAAGAAATTCCCAGCTGCCTAGTGTGTCTTCCAGCTCTCTGGCGCATGGGTCTGGTAGCGCGACTTCGTCCACGAACAATTCCAATGTGACACGGAGACCTCTGAGCAAGGCAGAGCGTCTCCTAGGCGAGTCAATGCCACCAGTTCCGCCAATGCCGCCACCAGAAATGTACGTGAATTCAGGACCGCGGACCTCGCACCCAAGCTCATTGCGGTCTTCTAGCGAGGAGAATTCGTACTCATCAGATTCTGGCACAAACGCCACTACGCCTAGTGCTTCCAGACCCCACTCACAGAAAGATGAAGTTTATGCCACAAAGGATTTCAAGAGTGCAGCGGCGGCATCAATTCGCAGTGAGAGGATGCAGCCAGAAAGTAGCCACGCTGGGGATGATAACAGCATGCATGATGCCTTTCATGATGCACAGGAAATTTTGGGAAGTAGCGAATACATAAAGTCTACGCCAGAATTGCTTATGCATCCCGCTCTCCGCACGAAGCCACTAGCTTCAATGAGCCCTGCAGTTGAGAGAGCTCTTGCAAGCGACCTCAATCGCCACCCAAGCCTTTTAAGATCCATGTCAACACCAGACATGACAGAGGACTTGAGTTTCCTACCGACATTGAAGCACCAGACTCTTGAGCGCCCATCCAAGGGCAAGGGGATTGAAGATTCGGTCAGGATGACTAGGCAAAGCTCGGAGCCTTGTTACCAGGATAAAGATTCTCAGTCTGCGTCGAGCGCGCCTCCCAGGTCCCAAAGCAGCGACAGGACGCCATCAGCAGACCCTGCCAGTGGCCAATATCTTCAAAATGCGAGAAAGAACATCCCCAATACAGGTCCAGTATCGAAAGTTCCAAAAGCTGATCGACTTGCATTTCAACAAGCTCCCGCAGGCAGCCACTCGTTTGGCCCGGACCCGATTGCGAAGATGTTCGTCGTGTGTTGCTCCTGCCACTACTTCCACGACATGCCTTCGAAGCTCTATGAGTGTATGGCTAAACCATTCAATATTGTCGAAGATAAGGATCTTGGGGTCGCTGGTAAGATGACCACGGCAATCCTGTGTCCTTGGTGCTCGCACAGCATGACCACACAGTGTTGCGCTGGGTATGCGGCTGTTGTGATTATGCAGGAGAAACTTCATTAATCTGATTTTTAAATCTGCTATATATCCATGTTCATGTTTTTTGCTTTAGAGGAGTTCCAGGTGCATTGGCTTCGCTGGCTGGAACGCGATAGGAAAATGAAAGCGCTTGCATAATTGTTTGATGTCTTTTTGTAAGGTGTTCTACTTTAAGTGATGGCAGCGAGAGCCTCACAACATAATCAAGATGGCTGGCTTGCATTTTACAAAATATACCAATTTTTGAAGCAGAGTATCCTTGTTAAGTTGATGTGATAATCGGCATACGTAGAGTTGGTCTTGTACGACAACTAGAGTGAATGAGCCATGGGAGAGAGAGGGAGTGTCTAGTTCCGACATGGAACTCCTTCCCTCCTTTTACATGTGGATACGAACGCCAAGCACACCATGAAACCCCATGTTGCAACGAAAAGCCGAGAGTTGAGATACTTGAAAAGGGGGGCTGGAAACCAGATGTTGTTCAACCACGACTTAACCTTGATTCTGGCCTTATCCTCATCATCGAACCAAAACTATACTCAAGGTTTTCAGGGTCTCCCAAGGATTAAAGAACCCTCCCCCCACATAGCCAGACCATTCAAACCCGGAAACCTGTAACTTCTTTTAAAGTTTAAGTGAGCACGCGCTCATACTGTACCAGGCATCGGAGTTGACATCTTTGCCTCCAGCAAAAGCAAAGATCTAACGATCAGGGCCGCGGTTGCACAGGATGGAACGGGATAGCTGATCCGAAAGTTAAGTCGGAAATGCGCTGAGCTAATCCTGGTAAGACAGCTAAAGAAATCACCAGAAGTTCTATGAACTGCCGAATTCTAGATAAGACGGCTTGAAAGAACCTCGTTGAAGATAGATAGGTATCGAAAGACAAATAGATGAAAAGATTATATGTTCGAGAGCCTGGGATTTGAAAAGAGTGTGCTACTACTGCATCAGATATAGTGTTTCTCTTGGGGAATGAGCGGGCCTTTGGAAATAGCCTTTTGATGTTCCTGGACGAGACTGCTCGAGAGGTTGTATAATGAATGCGGAGAGAAAAGTCTGTCGTGACTCGTGTCTACCTTACAGGAGCATTTGAGTAGTTGAGTACGCGATCATGCTTTCCATAAACCCTAACCTTAACCTTCGAAGGCTGCTTAGCTAAAACAGTTGTTGATCTGGATTTCCATCCCTATTCCACCATGTCTTGGGTGCCGAGAAGAAAGTAGATATCAGCCCCCTTTCTCACGCTTCGCTTAACAAGAATATCAACAGAATCATTCCTCCTACTTTTCTTAGACATAACTTAACCACAAATAAACTTGCTTTAGCATTCTAGACTGCTTGAAGGCCTCTCTTGCTACTCTCAGCCACGATCGTAAATTTGACTCCCCCAAGCGCGTCACCTATCGACGCGTTCCTAAACCACCCAGGGCTCTCGCTTACAAAGCAAAATAACAGACTGGTAAAACCGCATTCACTACCACCACAAACGAAGAAAAGGGGGTATGATGGAAAAAGATTTCATGTACGCTAAAAGGCAAAAGATTTATAGTAGCGAAAACCCAAGCGAGCCTCGGGAGGAGGCACATACGAACCGTCACCCTCGGGGAGGGATGATGGTATGTATGCACAGATCACATTTATATAATACTAGTTCCTGCCACGGGGCTAGACGGACACCAAATGTTTGTGCTGTTGATGGAGATGCTTACGTTAACTGTATCTATAAAATACCTAAGGTGTGGTTGACGCCTATCGTGTAGCGCTAGTAGGGGGTTTTCTTCCTCTCGAGGTGGGAATGAGGCTGGATTGGATGGCTATATGGTTTGATATCTGTAGTCCAATGTTCAAGTTGAGTCAATGGATGTCTCGAAGAATTCAATTCAAGGTTGAATATAGTGTTTGGTTGGCATTATTTACATCCAACCACCAAATACACCACCTCACTTTTGTTACAACCACAACCACGCGACCCAGCAGACTATTTACAGCTCTACAATTTACGCCTTCCTATTACCGCTAGACCTGAAAAACACACGTCAAAATCAAGCCTGCTGGACAGCAAACCCACTCTCACACCCACCTCCTTCTCACCCTCCAAATGCTCAAATCTCACCTCAGGAAACGCAACACTCTCCCCAAACAAGCATCACCTCCAAAAAGCATCCACATACTCCTTAACAACCCAGAAAGTCCTCTCGGGTCCAATGCTCCCCACATCCACTTCTTCCCAATACTCGCCGCCAAATCGAGTGCATCATCCGGAAACTGGGGTAGCAAACCCAAGAGATCGCTGAAAGATACATGAGACGTCCCGTTGATCCCAATAGCTAAGGTAGTTTCCAATTTCTGATCAGCGGCCAGGAGTTCACGAGTTAGGAATGACAGCATAATTTCAAGGCGGCTATGTAGAGAAGGGGTCCGCTGAGTCCGATATGACTGAGTGGTGTGAAGAAGGGTCCATTCCATGATACGCCGGCTTGGAAAGCAGTAAGCTTATCAGCCACAGGGAGATTAGTTGTGTTTTCACCAAGACTATGGTCAGATCTTTGAACGGGACTGACTCTGTCCTTTGAACCCAACAAATATAGTATATTAGCAACGGTGAGTTGACTCGCAAGAAACAAGACATCATCGCGACGGACCATGGCTGCAAATTCGATTTCATCGGTGGTATTAGCCTGTGGAGTTAACTCCCCATCTACACTCTCCAGCGGCTCAGAATCATGAGGATGATCAACGCCCACAACAGCATACCCATTACTAGCCAGAACACTCAAGAACATGGTATATAATCCCATAGTTCCCGAAGACCTAGGACTGAAGACCAGCGCGGGCAAAGTCCCATTCTCTCCCAAGAAAGGGAAAATAGTCTGGCCATCCATAAATGTCCGCGTGTCAATACTATCCCTATGCCAGACCTACGGAATTAGTTTCGAGATTCTAGAAATACTGAGAGATTTCAAAAAGGATTCAGGAGTTGTAAGTAAATAACTTCAGAAGGGTAATTTCTCTCCGAGAACTTGAGTAGTACATACAAGATCCCTTTTGGTGATCCAGTATCACTACCTATTCAACGATTCCGAAGCCTTGGGACTGAGCCAGGGTGTCGAAACAAGAGACTCACTCATTGCTGGAGATGGGATACTAGAGCGGGGTAATTGGTCCTCGTAGATGGGTGTTTGGTGCGTCAGGATCTTGACGGTCCGAATCTGCAAGATGGAGACGTTTTATTCCTACAGTAGGAGGTCGTAGGAGGCGTAGAAAGATGAGGGAAATTTGGGCGGTATTGAGTTTAGAGAGTGAGAAAGAACCTCATCTCGCTTAATCCGAACATCTTCTAGGTTTCCAAGAAGACCTAGGATTGTCAGCTAAAGGTTAGAAAGTTTCAGAGAGATGGGCTCAATACTGTGTTTCTAGCTTCCGCCTATTCGCAATGAGCTAGCACGGTGTCAGCTGAGAGTTGCTGTTGCGGGCTATCAGTTCCTTCTTGTATATTTTCGTGCCGCAATGACGCCAACTCATCGGATGTCGTTCTGGTGTCTTCAGATCAGCGCAGCAATGTTCTTTTCTTCCGTAAAGGGTTTAACAGGTTAATGTAAGAGGGCCATTGAGGAGTTCAACTTGAATTGCTGAGACTAGCTCAATGTTTGAAATGAAGAAGGCCAAAAACCGGGAGCGTGGAACGCAAATGTATGGCAAACTCTCCACAACTGCTGGGAAGCAGTACAAGAGTGCAACGTGAGCAAATACCATCAAATTGTTTCGTTTCAAGAGCGTGGCAGTAGTTGGGTGGACAATTGTATTAACATCACCAAGGCAACATCCTCACGACCCAGGATCGGAAGTTGATTATGGTACAATATGTTTCTCATCTATCTGTCTTGAAGAAACACGCATGCATTTGGCTGAAAGCCCTGCCACCCCTTATATGCAACCCATTGAATGCCCATCATCTCATCCCTGGCATGAATTACCAGGAAGTTGGAAGCAGACGCCGAACACCATGCCTTGCCTATCAGCCAGCCCTCCGCATGCCGGTTGTATCCTCTGGGTAGTGACGCTGCTCTAGAATGCAGTAGTCCCGTGCTCAATCGTTCCGCCGACCCTGAACTCCTTTTTGTCAGATGAGTTACCTCTAATTATCAAACAGTATTATTCTTCGTTACTAGCTCCTCGATTTTCGGTATAAGATCCGGAATCCGAAATGGTTTTGAGACAACATCGTCCTATAATGGATTAGTATTTTAGTCATGCACCGGAATAACTTGATCTGCGCACCATTCCTGCAGCTATAGCAGTCTCGATTTGTTGCAATCGAGCATTAGCAGTCACACATATTATGGGGACATGTGTGACGATAGTGCCATCTGCCTCAAGCTCCCGAATCCTCCTCGCACAGGTAAGACCGTCCATTATTGGCATCTCCAAGTCCTGGAGGGTTGATCAGTATACGACTTCAAGCGACAAGGGGTTAACACATACCATGAGAATGATGGAGAGTTCGATGCCAGTTTTCTTTTGCCCAGACCAGAAGCGAGACGTTTTAAGCAGTTCAATTGCCTCAACTCCATGATTTGCCACGTGAACCTCCATCCCCAGGTTTCGGAGCTGCTTTTGAAGCACTCGCTGATTCACGAGGTTGTCCTCGACGACGAGGACCTTGAGTACACGTTTGCCGTTAGTTGATGAGGCCGCACCTGGACTTGGAGAAGGTTGCGGTGGTGAGGCCTCAGAAGAGTTTGGTCGATGTATCGCTTTGCCCGAGGAGCTCTTGCGGCTCTCAACAGTGACCGAGTTTGACGAGGTCCTCCGTAGATTTCTCAACGAGGAAGCGATTGGAGTGTCAGTCGGAATGTGGTTGACTTTTCTCGCCTTAACGTAAAAAGCAAAAGTCGATCCTATGCCTCTCTCAGAAGCGACACCAATTTCGCCGCCCTGCATTTCCGTAAGTTCTCTAGAGATGAACAACCCAAGTCCTGATCCACCGTATTGTATGTGGGTCCGTGGTGAGGTTTGAGAAAAGCGAAGAAACAATAGCTTCTTCTCATTGTCGTCAAGGCCACGTCCAGTATCTTGAACAGCGAAATGAAGATATATTTCCTCTCCAGTGCCCCATTCTGCCTCGTCAGTAGTAATATTGCCACGCTTGGAGCGCGTTGGAAAGTAAGAAACGTCAGAACGATGGCCAGATTGTGGCTTTTCCTTAGATGCACCGATGCTAACCACGATTGTGCGTTTAGTCTGCGCATGAGTAAACTTTATGGCGTTTGTAGTCAAATTAATCAAAACCTGTAGCAGTCGAGAAGGGTCTAACTTAACCCAATCAACAGCTAGGTCCAGATATGACTTCTCCACGCGGAACTCCATGGCAATGTCGTTGGATTCAATCTCTCCTTCAAACATCTTGAGCGCTCGCTGGACGACAGCCACTGGCTGTACATCAACGGGAGTAACGAGGAGCAGGGCGGAATCCAATTTCGACAATGTCAGGATATCATCAACGATGCGCTTTTGGTGTTGCGCACAAAGAGCGATGGTCTGAGCAGCGTCTACACCACTTTCCAAAATATCATCGAGCTTCTGACTTGTCTTCGAACCTTCGTCTGCGGAACGAAATTCCGACAAAGAATGGGAGATCTCATCAGCGCACTGTAGAATTGCACTGAGAGGGTTTCTCATCTCATGGGAAGTAATATCGATGAAATTCTCCTGCTGGCGTTTCATTTCAATTGCTTCCTCCATTCTGCGCTTTTGGAAATCCTCTACCCACTTCTGCTGCGAGATATTGGTGATGCTACCGAACACGCTCTTGAGACTACCATCTTCGTTCTTCTCCGGATAAGCGCTCATAAGAACCCAAGTGTCACTTCTGCCACCAGTTCGGTCTTGCCAGGGCGTCTTGAATCTAAATTCGTGTGTCACGGCCTCGGTTTCTGTCACCAGCTTCTTCCATACCGCTTTCACTTCGTCACGGTCTTCGTCTTTGATGCTCTCCATCCAGGTATTGGCACTATTTTCGGCCCTTGGGTGTCGTGTAATTTCCCACCAAGTGTCATTTGAATAGGTCAGAGTTCCATGTGAGTCTGCAATGAACATTCCAACAGGAGCAAACTCGGCCATCCGTGTAAATTTGGTCTCGCTCTCTACAGCTTCTTGGGTCCGGAGATCAAGCTGCTTCGACAACTCCTGTCGATCCAAAGCAGCGAGGCGGGCTGCTCGTTGTCCCCGTCTGATTTCCTCCTCAAATAATACCACGCTTGCCATTGATGTGGCAAGTTGACGGCTTATCAGCTGTATGAATAAGCTGTAATCATCATCATAAGGCCTTCGGGGATTTATCCCCATGACAAGAAATCCAAGGATAGATTCGCCAGTGGTCGGGTGAATGGGGCACACGACAGCAGCACGGCAAGGGTCGCCAAAGCCTCTCCATTCAAGACCCTCCATCAGTTCTGTCGATAGGGTACCATCTTCTGTTGAGAGCAGAATTGGCCTGCTTGTTTTCATTGCCTCTCTCAAATAAGGTGCAAATGCCTAGGACGTTGTTAGGAGCTGGAAAGACTGGTTGTAAGTCCTGACTTACCTCTTCACTGCTCTTCAGATCCAGTGGGCTTACGGCAGCCGGATGATCCTTTGGAACCCCGAGAACACCTTCTAGGACGCACTGAGGAGCTTGCGCAAGGCTACCCGAATGTATGGAGCTCATATCGCTATCGTTATCATCACTTACCGAGTACAGAAATACGAACGGTACATCATATTCCTACCGGGATCAGTACTTGTGAATATCAAAAGACGTCAGGATCCGTCATTTCTTACATTGTATTCGAGACCCTTGATCACTTGGCCCCAAAAGCCCTTCACATCTCGTGCGGCGGCTGTCTTTTCGCCAATTTCTCTAAGTGTCAACATTCTTCTTTCGGCAATTTTCCGTCGGGTCTTTTCAAATGCTGGATTGTACAACCCAACCACCTGTCCATCCTCACCAATGAGCGGGATTATACTCCAACTGAAATAGGACTCCTCTAAGAATCCATTCCGCATGACAAACAAGCAGTCATCGTCTTTCATCGTCGCCTGGCCTGACTCCATGGCGCTTCTGAAGTAAGGATCTATATCAGTCCAGATTTCAGCCCAAGCAGTTTTGTAGCTCTGGCCCATCAACTTCGGGTGTTTTTGGCCCGCAAGCAGGATGTAGGCCTCATTGTAAATCGCAATATACTCTGGACCCCAGTACATAGCTGCAGCGTGAGGACTTCCCATGATGAGATTGCACATTGCTCTCAGATCAAAAGCCCAGTTTTCAATGGGACCCAGAGCGGTTTTTGCCCAATCTATACTTCGAGCAAATTGTATGTGCCTTGGCAGCGCAGCAGAGAGTGGGAGCCGTGTCCAGTCAAATGAGGGACAGTCAGACTTATATTGCATTGGCACGTCTAGCACATCTCCAGTCTTGTCGTTTTGCGAAGCGAGCATTGCCTGTTTGGTAAGTGGGCTATTGGTCAAAGGAAGCTGCTGTTCAGGGGAACCACTCGGTCGCTGAGTAACTGTCGCATCTCCGAAATAATCTGTCGCTTCATAGATCAAAGGCGAATTCGCAATACTATTCAACGACGCTGGGCCACGCGCTCGCTCGCTCAGAATTGATGCATTGCTCGCACCGCCAGTTGAAGACCCTACATCATTAGCCTTTGTACACCTTGTGGAATAAGCGCAGAGGGGTCCCACGAATGGTTTTGAGCTGTTCGTTCAAAGACAGAAATTGCGCGAAGTTGGAATTGCGCGACACATCAGAAGCCGCACCAGAGGACGCCAACTTACCAACGGCAGCTAGAGTGCTTGGACTTCCGCTTATAAGCCGGAGCCGTTTTCTAAGGGTTGAGCATGTCCAAGTAACTCCGCCGTATACAAAAGATGGCAGACATATGTCCAAAGACTCGTTATTCTTCACAAAGCTCAAGACCCAGGCCTTAAACTCGGGAAAATCATTCGCAACAGCTATGCCGGGGGAATCCAGATCCGCCGTTCCTGTTACCATATCCAATATAGAATCGTATGCGCGCAATGAAGCATTTGCAAAGACAATCTGTAAAGGTGCGCCTGCATCGAAATTGAGTGGATTGGCAACATCCACAATGAAAGTTGGTCTTTCATCCTGTTCTAACAATTCAATTATTCCGACATTACCTAGTATTTGTAGCCCCGATTGCTTGGCTCCCCGCGGATCTGGGCTTCGTGGTATGCTGCTTCGTTCTACAGAGGCCCAACTTCCAGGTGTACTTGCCGCTCGTGATGGACTTGCCTGACTCCTGCTGCCTCTTGCGAGCTTCAGCGTGGTGAACCCTGCAGTCTCTTTCACTGCCCTGTTCAACATGTTAACGGCCTCCGAACTCGACACTCCCGCCGGGAGGTGTGGACGCTGCCTTCGTCCGGGACTGTGTGAAAAAAACAACGGCGAAGTCGGGCCGGTGCTATTGTAGTGAGCACCAGCCGGAAATGTGCCTGGATCAAGTGTATGCCGAGCTTTGAGATTTGGACGTCTTGACCTCTTTTTTGGTGGTTCCAAACTCGAGTCTTTCTTTATGTCCTCTATTCTCTTGCGCTTCAAGGCATCCGTAGGGGCCGCGGTCGAGATCTTCAGGAGCGTCGGTACTGAGGCCCGTTGACAGACGGAGCGTGCAAAGTAGGAGTCGACGCTGGGAGTCGTGGGCAGTGATGGGGGATCTTGATTTGCGCGCACATTAGCTACTGTGACGTCTCCCAAGGCAAGGCCCAGCACCTTCTGGGCGTGCAGGGCTGTTTCCCGTTGTTCTGCCTGCAGACGCGCCTCCCTATCAATCCAAGCACGGGGATCTGGAATATTCGGAGGGATGGAGGTGGTCGCAGTCACAGAGGTGGTTGTGGGCGCAGTAGTGTCACCGTCACTGGGCGGAGGCGTATTCCGCTTCTGCCCTGATTGGCTACCAAAATCCTTGTGCGATGTGAAGATGGATTTGACTTCAAGCTTCATAGGGATGAAGATGACGAGAAGGAGAAGAGTTGTGCAGAGCGCGGGAGGCGCACACAGAGAAAGAGAAAAAGAAGTGGCGCCCTGATGGCGAGAGGAAAGGAAGGTCCGTCGGTAGAACAGACTGCCAGATGGTATCTGCGAGATCGTATTTGGGCTAGGCCGTGATAGCGAGAGAGAAAGAGATGCGTCTGGGTGCGCAGTGGCAACGCAGGCCTTGATCAGAAAACAATTGACAGCGTACGGACGGTATGACGACGTCTGGCGTCTGGGTCTGGGGTACAATGCGATGTGCAGCGGGGACCTCGCGGTGCTGGGGACAGTAGCGATGATGACCAGGGGCAGGGGGCCGTGGAGTGTATAGGGAGGAGGGAGTAGAAGTAGTAGAAGTAGGCAGATGTGTAAGGAGAATCCGTACAGGCGTAGTGTCGAGGCTAGAGGGCTGCGCTTGGCTTTGCGCGTGGAGCCAAGTACGGAACGCCGGTCGCCTTCGATACAGTACCGGTACTGGAACTGGGACTGTACGAAAGTACTTCGTAAGGTTATGCCAAGTCTGCTTACAGCTGCTGACATGTGGAATGCGAGATGCAAGATGCAAGATGCATCGTAAAAGCTTCGCTATCCAGATGCAGGCAAAGACAGGTAGGCAGGTCATTGCATGCCCACACCTGTGACTGACAGGACCGCAAGCAGCAGCGCTACTGTACCAACGTATTTTGGGGAGAACGACGTCTCTCAGACTTCAGCCGAGTAAGGTCGCTAAGGTACGGAAGTACCTCCTCTGACCACTGCACTGTAGGAACTGCGAAGAATGTCAGCCCAGTCAAGGGGCCCTTCATTTCTCGACTTGGCACTTGCATCGCTTTAAGATCGCCCCGCAACAATAATACCCCATGTCGCCCGAACTTATAATGCGTTGCTCTAAAGCTTGGTATACACAAATGTGCGACACTTTGTTTCCTTGCTATAAGCATATACCTATACTATGCACATTTGAAGTGACCTCCAACCCGTCCCAATATAGAAATTAGAGAGATATAGTTCGCACGAAAACCCCCAATCCAGACGCCATGACCCCCCCCCCCTCCCCAAACATTACTAGGTATTCATCTACATCTTTCCGCACTGCCTACTTGTACTGGTGATTCTGGGACCGTAGTGGCAGTTGGCGGTCCAGAGTGTTGAATGCCAATGTTCGGGGTGTGTACGGTGTTTTGGGTTGGGTGGCCGTCCTCAGGCCCTTCATCTCCCATTCCCTACCGCCGCTGGCATCCGAGACGGGCGAAGCGTTCTGCATGTCGTCGACCTCTAGCTTTGAGGCTAACCTTTCCGCCTTCGACGGTATCATAGACCAAATTCCGAGCATGGTGTTCGCGAGGAAGAGTACCCTGGAAATTGTTAGACCACGCCACTCTTCACGATAGAGAAAGTTCTTACATCATGAGTACCGTGGTTGCAAATGTTCCCTTCGCCATAATACAATAATGATGGTTCCCGGAGGCGGTCGCATAGCTGCAGCTCTTGCTGATATACCAAGCAACACTGCTTGGATGCTCGGGATCCGAATGATCTGGTCCTGCTTGACCGTATACGCTGACTGCCCACAAGATCGTAAGGGCAGTATTGACGACGGTGCTGAGCAACGGATACCAAATGTGCAAACTGAACATGACGACCTTCACAAGCAGGATGAACATGGACAGCACCGAGATAGCGACGTTGAAGTCCGTGAGACTGGGCACAAGTCAGCATCTGTCATGGGTTTCCAGAGCTCTATCCAAACTCACGTTTTTGACCATACAAAGGGAATACTGGGTATCGGCCGGTAATTCGCATAGGCGTACAGGATCTGCAATGGACTCGAGTTGAAGCCATTATCAGATCCCACCTGCCAGAGCTTCGTCCTGAAGAGATTCGGCGTAGCGATACCAAACAAAGCGAGGGCTGCAACGGTTCCTCCCAGCTCCAGAACCATCAGGGCAATAAGCACCCTGGGCCACTTCCACCTCCTCGAGACATATGGCACATGCATGGTGCTGGATATCGTTGACTTCTGTCGAAGCAATTGATCGGGGTGCAGAGCGAGGCGTGTCGTGGTCAGGCTTGCTTGCGTATCGTCGCACAGGTCGCGAAAGAGAGTATTTGACGTCGGCGGTGGCGTCGTCGACTGATGATGAAGCTCAGCTCACATCGAAGAAGATGAGGACGAGGCGGCCCCGAAGAGGGCTCCCGCTCATTATTATCGTTGGGGAGGCCATCTGGTGGTCAGCACAATGCAGGAGCAGCATTGTCGCACCGCCAATGAAGAGACATTGTCGCCATTGTAAGCGCTGAGCTGCAGTCTTGTTCAACATAAAAGCCAATCACCGAGTCAGTGCGCCCCTGTCACGACCGGCGAGGGGGCGATGGAGGTAGCCCCATGCAGTATGGTTGCTGGCGCTTCACAGGTGGCCAATGCAGTGCGGACTCTTTCTGCGTTCCCTCTGCCAGTTCTGCATCACAATCAAGTCTCGTTTGTTTGGCGTGGGTTTGATGTCGCCATGTATGTCACCCAACGACGCCGGCGGCAGGCAAATGTCGACTTCCGATGCATGACATGCCACTTGGGGAATGAAGCCATTCGGTTCGGGTAAATCTTTACGCGACATGGAGCTCATATTCGCTTGTTGATGTTGAGTATCTGGGTCACTGGACCGGACCTGTCAATTGAGCAGTCTCAAGTCCAGAACTACCATCTCAATAGAAAGTACAATCGATAGGTCAAAGCTGCCCCCAGAATATTAGTAGTTTCCAGTCACTCGCAACTAGCTTAAGCTCAATCATTGATGCATGGCTTCAGCTCAATTAGTCGGTGAAATGAATACATGCGTTCTGCTTATCGACCTTTGGTCACGGCTAGAAATCTGCAATTAAAGCTGTCTTCCATAAATGTACTAACTGTGATGTATTCAGCATTACCATATTTCTCAAAATCGGAAAAGTTACTTGCTCGTCACCAACTTGAGTTAGACACCAAGACGGACTTGCTAGATTATTAGAATTGAGAGCACACACCGCATTATCCAGCTTGAGTTGCGAGAGTTGGACATGTGCCGCTACCATTCTTCGTCGTTAACTTCCTAACCTGCTTCGAGTTAAACACACTTTTTACAGTCGGAAGAGTAGACATTTTATGAAATAC
Organism: Pezicula carpinea; assembly: GCA_026119845.1. Classification (NCBI taxonomy): domain Eukaryota; kingdom Fungi; phylum Ascomycota; class Leotiomycetes; order Helotiales; family Dermateaceae; genus Pezicula; species Pezicula carpinea. Next base: position 33,696 of record JALRMK010000025.1, read on the forward strand.
GTGTATTGATAGATATGTTCGAGCTACGGTTTTAGCAACGTTTCTGAACCTGGCCTCAAATCTTCCGCATAAATGATGAGAAGATTGTGGTCCAAAACGTCAGAGCATATCGCCAGCTCGTCCATACCCAGTTGAAGTTGCAAAAGAGAAACCAACGAAATCCTCCACGACCATACCGCAAGCCGTTCATCCCAGCCCCAGGCTGGTCCAGGCATCGCATAAACTGATCTCCGTCTTCCAAGGCGGATGTGAACACCACAAACGCTTCCTGTCAAGAGACCATCCAGTAAGAAAAATATTTGTGACTCCAACGAGCCATAAGAATCATTGCTCCGTCTCGAAAAAAAAAGAAGAGAAATTCATCAGCGAATGCCTTTCTCTGTGTCCACCATTAAAGCTCCGCAAAGTATCGTTCGATCGAGAACCCGCGCAAACGCCGGTCTATTCTTTCGTTAAACGATGCCGAGATGTAATTCTGCTAAGAGTTGATGTCAATCATAGAGAAGAACTCTGTGATTGAAGCAATGTTCTCAAGCAGAGAAAGGAGATAAAGGGAAACCCCAATCATCGCACGTTAAGTCTATTTGCTGAAATTGGCAACCCGTTGCAGATGTCTTGTAAACAATGACAAAAGCAAAGTGAAAATCGGCGCCAGAACGCAAATATGATCCATAACGCCCGTGATCCAAAATTTGAGGTGTATGTTTTGGTTGTGCGTAACTCGCTCACCAGCGACCGTTGGCCCACAGCCGATCCTTCCGGTACCAGTTCCACTTGTCTTCGGAGGGGTCAATGGGTGCGATTTCAGGAGTACGGTGCTCTCTGGGAAGCTTGGTATTTTGAAGAGCAAGCTCCGTTTGCTTCTCGTTATTTTCCTTGTCGATGTTCATTCTCAGATGTCTCCACCGAAGTCTGTCTAGGGCACCAGCCTCCTGTGCGGCTTCGGCGAGGACTTCATTGGTGACGGCTTTTGAGAGGAGGAGTTGTGGAACATCATCATCGTTGTTTTGGGGAGTAAGTCCATCATCAAAGCGCTCGGGGGTGTGGTCACCAACCCATGCTCTGACGATATTTCGCTTGTTCGGGTGATAATGGTGAACCTCTTTATAGATCATATCCGCAAGTTTGCATCCAAGGCATATCAAGACAGGGTTGACCTGAGGATTTTCCCCAAAGTTCTTTGCGTTGATAATACTCTTAGTAAAGAAGCAGACCCCAAGGCATCGTCGGTTGCAAATCAGGCATGGGTACCTGTCAACATAACTACATCATTGTCAGTATTCCTGAGATAAGATGGTTTGATCTTCTGGAAGCACTCACATTTTCCAGCCCTCAGGTTGATTAGGCATGTTTTTGAGTAACCCAACGCTTCCACCATATATTGGATAGTTACACCAAGCCACAAGCACCTCATCGGTAGCTCCTCGCTTAATAAGTGAGACTACATCCTCGACCTTCACGCATGGGCCCATTTTCAACCACTTGAAGAATGCGCCAGCGTGGTTGAGGATATCGACTCCTTGCTTGAGGCCTTGCTCATGGGCTGCTATGGCGATCGCCCAAATACCCAATCGAGAATCATATCCAATGTTATTCCAAGAGCTACCGTATGCACGTGCACGTGAATTTTGACCGCCATTCTCAGGACCCCGGTGGAACTTGGGGAAGAAATCCAGCTCGACAACTTTTCCCTTCATACGATCGGTTCGAATGATCTCGAGAAGCTTCAATGTGTGACCAACGTTGATCAGAGGGCAGTTATAGATACCAAGGTTCTCGAGGTTTCTCAGGTGAGGAATTGTCAATGCCAGGACCTGGGGCGTAAGCAATGGTACTCGATGAAGGTGCAACACCCGGAAATTCTCCGACATATTAAACATTGACTTAGCTACAGAAGAATGTCAGCATGATGTACGCTTCAAGTTTGCCAGGGAAAATGTCGTACCTAAGCTGTGGAGGGCAAAAAGCTGCTTTGAGTAGCTGACCTCCTGCTTCTTTAGGCGGACAGGCGTGACAATTGTAAAACGAGAAACACGGCGCATGTCTAGCTGCCAAGTTTGAAGCTTGTCGGCAGGAACATGGCAGAAGTTGTACCAAATGTTGGTGCAGTCCCAAAGATTCTAACGTCCAGTCAGCGAGTGACAAGTGATTGAGAGAATAGAAGGACGACTTACAATGCAACCACGGACACGCTTCATGGCTTTTTGGGAGGTCATTGAAAATGCTGCTGCCGCAACATGTCCCTCTCTAAGTACCAACTCGATGATCAAATCTCCCACGTGTACATTTTTCTCCATGTACTGGAGGAGCTTTGATGCCTTTTGTTCATGCTCAGGACGCTTGAACTCGTAGAATACACCACGGCTCAATGGAGCAATGGTTGGGCATCGTCCATCCTCGCCGGCCCATGGCCACCCCTTACAGGCCTTTTCAATTTCCTCCCTATCCAATTGTTCTGCCTCTCGGTTCAAGGCTTCCTGCTCTGCTGCTGTGATCAAATCTTGTTCTTGCGCCTTGGTCGCCTTGTTTCGTGCTGGTTTTGCAGGTACCCCTGACTTTAAAGGAGCAGCGTCCCTTGAAACCTTTTGTCCTCCTGACCACGGCATTTTGATCCCGTAGGATGAATGTCTTGATGTTCTGCAGGCTGTCGGTGAGTGGGACTTGATATGATGATGGAGGGGATATGAAGCAATGCGGTGATGATGAAATCAAGCGCGAGAGGAAATATGCGGGTGAAAGAGGACTGCCAGTAGACTTGCAGAATATGATAAGGAAGCGTACAGAGCAAGGTGATATTCCACCGCAGCCTCTTCGAGGTCAGGAAGAAGAAACAGAAGCCGTGTGAACCTTTGTGGGGTTCTGGGGTTCTTGAGTGGAAGAGTGTATGTTGTGACGACCAGGATTGGAGTGTTTGTGTTGCTGGCAGATGATGAAATTATGCAGGTGACTTACAAGAACTTGATAGTTGAAGACCGAGATGCTGTCGAAACAGCAGTTGATGTTCAGTTTCTTCTGCAGACCTCTTGTTAGCTTTGAAAGCCCTTGTGTTAATGATCGGAAGATAAGCTGTTGTCGTAAAGTGGCGGTGGTGGAGAAGGGTTGTGATGTGGCAGAAGATGGGATTGGGCAGAAGACTTACAATCGAGTAGATATGGGTGAAACTCAGAGAGAAACACCAATTCTACGCGGAGCTGTTATTAGATCTTTGCCTTTGTGTAGTTATGATTGTGCATGAGGATGGTGGTTGGTTGTTGTAGTGGAGGTTGGTTGTGATGGAGATTGAGGAAGGTTTTGTTGTTGTTGTTGTTGTTGTTGAAGGAGGAAGATGGAGTGCGGGAGAAGGAAGTTAAGTACCTGAAGAGGACCACAACTTCTTGTGAATACGACGAAGATCTGCGCAAGGAAGAACACCAAGCTTGAGAATTACTTTGGCCGTCGTGTAAGATGATAATGGAAGTAGAAGGAAAGGTTGCAGGTGGAAGAGAGAAGGAGGGAGGGAGGAAGTAGGAAACCCACTTATAGTGCTGATGACTGAACAGCTATTGGTGAAGCAGAGACACTCTCAGCATGAAAGAAAGGTGTCCTTGGGGAGTTGTGATGGAGTGCTTGGGAGTTGCGGATCTTATGATGCTTGCGGGAAGGTCGAGGAGGGAGGTTGTGGTTTGTTGTAGGTAGAAGAAGGAAGGAAGAGGTTAGAGACTCACCAAGGAATTGGATAATAGGCAAGGCTTGTCTGTGAAAGAATTGCAGGTCTACTGAGAAGTAGAATTTGCAGAAGATGATGATGACAACTGGAAGAGGAAGGTTGGAGGTGTGGTTTTGAAGGGACGCAAGGATCGGGAGAACTTACCGAGGAGGTTGAGTATGAGTGCTCTCAAATCTCCAAGAATTGAAGTAAGATCTTTTGGGAAAGAGGTAAGCGTGCAGCTTCTTGCTGGGTTGTCTTGGATGGAAGTGGTTTGTTGATGGAGTTGTGATGATGGAAGTTGAGGTGAAAGAGGAAGAAGGTGTTTAGCGATGGGAGACTTACTAAGCAGAAGATGGCTGCCCAAGTGCCTAAATCCCATAAGCTCTGCGGAAATTTGGCTCTTGGAAGTCCAACAGGTTAGCTCTGCCGGCAATGATGTTGCAGAAGATGATCGTAGGAAGATACAGTGCTGCAGAACAAGAGTACCTCTCGGTGCTGCAGATGATCAAGGAGTGATCCCCTTCTTAGAAGCCATGGCTTCTACGTGTTATAGTGAAGTAGGAGGTAATTACTAGAGTGCGCCTAGTCTTAAAGTTAGCAAGCTTAGAAACCATGGCTTAGAAAACCATGGCTTATAAGAGGGGTTCACTGAAGAACCTCCTCTGTTTGTCCAATACAGTGGTTATCCTCTCGCTCCCAAGCTTTACGCTGCCCGCAAGTTCACATACAGTCGCGAACAAGAAAATCCTACCAATTAATGCGCAACTTCCATCCGACTCCAATTTAAACATTACAGAACCAACCCTCAACCTACTACATACTTTTAAGCTACAAGAACATATTCTGTATGCTCACTACTGAGTAAGTCCCCTCGTTTGACCTTGGCTTACAAGCTGCGACTACAGTGTATTCCTACCCGAACACAATTAGGCGAGGAATAGCTTCTCCAATAGCAACTGTATTCCACAAACACATTCGAATTCATTACTTCCACCGAAGAAAACCACTATAATCCTCCAACTATATACCAACATGAACTCGAACCGTACCTAACGGCGAGACCAACGATATCAACGAGTAGCGACCAAGTAAAGCCGCAGCTAGACGGCTTTTCCATGCAAAGCGAAGGCAACGGAGGGTAACCATACATGGGGAAGAACTCCAGGAATCTGATGACCTTGCACTGTAATAATAGAATGCACAGAACAAGAAACCGCATCGCCAAGCACAGCTAGCAATATCCACAGAGCGAATAGGGGCAGAAAACCCAGAGATAGAGGCAAAAGACAGTGAGCATGAACGCAAATCACAAGTACACTACCTCACAACCAACGCCACAATAAAAGCACACACGCTTGGACCTTTGGTCAGCAGAAGAAAAGACGGCATCATAGGAGGCAGAAAGTAGCACAAGTAACGAGCAAATCAGATCATAGCAAAACACAGGACAATAACGTCTGAGGAAACGGAGTGAACACGTACAAGAGAAGAAGTACCGAGAGCAGTGTAGGTAGCACATACAATAAGAGCCAGAACATCCAGCTATTGCAATAACCTCAAGCTAGCTAGTTAGCTTGATGTTAACGTCTACCTGCCTTACATACTTGAGACACCTCCCTTACTATCCTGTCCCAAACACAACGATCTCCTAACTTCGGACTGCTCTCAAGAGCAATTCGATTCCACAGACCTAAAACCCGCTACCACCTCTTCTTCTCCCGTAACCAAGCTTCTGTCTCCATTGTATGGTTTGAACCTCCCAACGGGCTTCAAGACCTACCCTCCTGCTGAGGCACAAACAGCTAAAATTACACCGCGTACACCAAAAGACACAACTCTAAGAGCCTCCATATATTCCACCCCAATTCCAATGCCCCTCAGCGTCATAGACACTCTAATTCCCGCTCAGATCCGCCCGTCAACAAGCAGAAAGCGATATGCTGTAGTGACAACACCCCTTCAATACAGCTTCGAACCCCTTCCCCAAACCAACTTTGAGTACAAGAAGCAGAAAGAAGACATCCCATCTTGATATAACTCTTTCCTTTTTAACAAGACAAAAAATTACAACATGGATCACAACCACCCAATACTACCCAACAATAAGACCCAAACAAGACAAGCCGATACAAGTACATCCCACGACCTCCAAGCTCGAACCCATTCCCCCAATCCAATTCCACAAGATACAGACGACAAGCCTAAGCTTATCAACGAGGTGTCTTCACATCCTACCCTACCCAACTAAAAGCTAAATCTCGAGTCCTAAACAAAGAAAGACATCCCCACCAAACCACCAACGAACAACAAATAACAAATAGAGAAGCAAAGACGCACCCAATCAAATTCCACAAGTGATTATTTATCCACGCCGCGCCACCCCCTCCCCTCTCAGGACGACAACGAAAAGGAAACGGCAAAGGAAAAAAGCAGCCAAGTCAACCCTAGTCAAGAACCAGCATCAATGGACAAAGTTCTTGGCAAGAGGGGGGTCCAAACAATAAAAGGTACGTACACAAGAAGCATAAACCTCCACCGCAGATCCGACAAGCAAGAAACCCAAAGAAAACGGCGAGGCATGCGTACGTATATTCCCGAAGCAGGAAAGAAAAGTACCTTACCTACCTTACCTACCACCTACCGCGGCATTGATTGCGCGGAGAGGTGCTCCCGTCCTAATAGCGACACATATTTCCTAGCCGCACACATAGCCGTACCGTACTCATCCTGCGTACCTAGAAACCAATTCACCATCCACAATACATACATGACATCAATCCTTTAGTCTCTAGAGCGCCACATACATACTCGTACAGTACTCAAACATCTGGAGATCAGCGACGCGGTGACTTCCATGACCCTGTGACCCCATGACTCGATTATGAGACCGCAATTAACCTTCCAACCCGCCTTCCCTTTGACTCGATTCGGATTGAGATGGTGCCTTGGCTGCCGTGTACGTCTGGTATATCCGGAAAGCTCTGGTTCTTCCGTACAAAAGAACAATCGGAAAAGACGGATTTGTTACATCGAGAGCTGAAACCACCAAAGCTGTTTAAAACAGATTACTTAACGTATTTTGCAAACCAAAACATACCTGTTCGATGTATTTACACGGCACTATTCGTAAGTTCCAAGATGGCGTAGTCCCAGCGCGAATGACCACTCCCACATGGTTAACCTGCCAGATCTCGCAAACCTCACACTACGCAGTTTCAGAATCACGATCAAGACATAAAAAGCAGAAGGCAAGACCATTTTTTTGCTACGCAAACATAAGAGACTTTTATTAGGTATTAATCTGAATGGCTGCCCTAGTGGCACATTGCGCAAAAGATAGTCTGGGTATAGGGTATCAATACGCAGCAGAAATGCAACCGCGACGCAACCAATAACTAATGCAAAAAGGAGAGTGGTATCAAAACATGAACAAAACAAAACATTCTGGGGTATTTCAAGGAAAACCGTTCCCACCGAAGACAATGAACACGTTCCATCAAAGAAGGGCCGGCTTCAAATTTATGCAGTGGCAGCAACTTGGGGGGTGGAGGTGGCAGCAGGCTTGGGCTCGGAAGCGGCCTCTGGCTCGGTGGAAGCAGCTGGGGTCTCCTCAGCCTTGGCCTCGGTAGATGGAGTCTCTGAGATCTTGTCGCCATCCTTCTCGGCCTTCTTGCCGCGGACGGTCTGACGGAGCTTGGCGAATGGGGACTTTGGCTTCTCAGACTCATCCTCAGAGGCGACCTTCTCCTTCTTGGTTCCGAAACCGAATGGGAGGGAGCTCTTGCGCTTGTTAGCTGGAGGGGTCTCGACATCGGCACCGTTTGCTACTGGAGCAGCCTCAGCGGGGGCGGTAACTGTGCTGGTGGTAAGAGGCTCGGAAGACTCAACAGCTGGGATGACGGGAGCGTTCTCAGTGATTGGTTCAGTGGTGGCTGGCTCGTCCTTAGCTGGGACAACTGGTGCGTCGGACTCGGACTTCTTCTCCTTCTTGTTGAATGAGAGAGTACCGAAGATGCTTGAGCGCTTGGGCTTTGGCTTGTCCTCCTTGGCCTCGGCAACGGGCTCGACGACAGCTGGGGTCTCAGTGGACACCTCAGCGGGGGTGGTAGCAGCCTCAGTAGATGGCTCAACAACAGCAGGGGTGGCCTCAGCTGGAGCAGACTCATCCTTGGCGACTTCCTTCTTCTCCTCCTCCTTCTTGGGGAAGATAGATCCGAAGACTGGATGGTGTTAGCAACGTGCATTGGAGAGATGGCTGGGGGATAACCTACTGGATGCACGCTTGCGGGAAGCACTGCGAGACTTGCGGGCGGTGTCCTTCTTCTCCTCTTTCTTCTCTTCCTTCTTTTCGGCCTTCTCCTCTTTCTTTTCAGCCTTGTCCTCGGCCTTCTCCTCCTTCTTTTCTTCCTTAGCCTCTTTCTTCTCCTCCTTGGCCTCAACCTTGTCTTCTTTCTTCTCCTCCTTCTTGATAGCAGCAACGGCGGCGACGACTGGCTTGCTCAGGGAAGAGTGAGTGGACTTGTAGGTCTCGGACTCCTTGATGGCTGGGGCAGCCTCAACAGCCTCTGCGATCTTTACCTTCAATTGTGCAACCCAGTTGTCACGCTCAGCGAGAGTATTGGCCTGGAAGGTGTGCTTGTGACCGCCAACGGTGAAGTGGAAGTCGACAGTACCATCTTCAGTGAGATCCTTAGCGTCGGACTGCAAACCAGGGAAATTAGTCGCGTTTGATGTTAAGCATGAATTGTGAACGTACCAGGTTGATGATGCCGGCAGGGGTCTTCTCAGCCTGCTTCTTGCTGAAGAAGAAGAGGCCCTTTCCGGTGTGGGAAGCCCAGGCTGCGTTGTGATTGGCAACCTCTGGCTTCTCTCCGCGGAGGTAGCTGCTCAGGCTCTTTTGGTCAACGGGCTCGGCTCCGAACCAGAAGAACTTCTTTTGGAAGATGAAGGACCTGCGGAGGTTGTTATGTTAGTGGCAGATCAACTATGCGAGCTGGTGTTTGTGCGCGGTGTTTATGCGCGCAACCGGTGTTGGTAATGTGACAACTGCGACAGATCGATCTTGCGCGCGCCGAGACGCGTCAAACGACGATTCATCGCAGCGCCGAGAAGTGCAAATGTGTATGCCGTGTGACAATGAGAACTTACTTAAGAAGACCAGGTCCCTTGTATCCAAGAACACCCTCCTCAACTGGCTTGACCTCTTCCTTCGCGGGCTCCTCAACGGCGGCGGGCTCTGTGGCTTGCTCGGTGGTTGCTGGAGCGCTCTCGCTGGTGGACTCGAGGGCTGGGGTCTCGGTCTTTGCCTCGGTGGATGATGGCTCGACAGCGGCGGCGAGAGTTTCTGTTGCTGCGGGAGCAACAACAGGCTCCTCAACGGGCTTCTGGACTTCAGACATTTTGAAGTATTGGGGGGATGGGTGATTTAACGGATGTCAAGTATTGCTGATGGGTCGAAGAGGATGGATATCGGATGGATATCTGATGAGGCTGATTCACAAAAAGAGAGCGCGGGTGATGGGAGAATGAATGAAGAATTTTTTTCTCAGGAGCAGCTCGATCACCTATATAAACAAGTCGGCTGCAAGGGCATCGGTCGTTAGCGTGGACTCTAGCGGGGCGCTACTGGGCGCTAGGGGATTCTAACGAGATGAGTAGGGGAAGTGCCTTCCGCGATCTACGAGGCAGATTAGACCGACCAAGGGATGCGATGTAGGCGAAATTGAACCTGGATTATCGATGCACGCGCATATTTTAGCATTGTTCTGGCGCTCCGCAGGCCCCAGAGGCACGACTTGTTCTCCACGGCGCTGCTAATGCCACGCCCCGCGCAGGATTAGAATGGATGGGGAGTCGTGTGCATGAATGTCTGCGCCGTTGCGCACAAAGCATACAAAGTACCGGTAGCAGCACCCAGCCATTGTTGGTGGTGGTGATGCTGGTGATGCTGGTGATGCTGGTGATGCTGGTGGTGCTGGTTGTTGACGACGGCCGACGAGACTAGAGGGGCCGATATCATCGTCAACCCAGATGATGCCTCCAACAGCGTGAGACTGCTGTGCCCATCGTTGTTCACCCTCACCCTCATCCTCACAGGCAGACAGGCGCGCACTCACGACCAGAGCCTGGTTGGATTCAACCTTGGACCACGCCATTTGAGGTGCTCGATCGGCAGGAATGATCATGCGAGCACCTTGTTTTGCATGCAAGACGTTGAGGCCATGAGGTCGAGCAGCTTCACTATTGGATGAGAAACACCAGCGTCTGGGATGCGACGACGACATGCGCACATGCTCGTCGCCCACTAGAGCGCTCTCCTCCTCCCTCCTCGTACGGTGGTGGTGGTGGTGCGCAGTACTGTACAGTGCCTGTGGCATCTGGCCCGTCTGGACACTCACTCGACAAGACATCTGCACGCATGAGTGGTCAACCGAACTTCCGCAGGAGCCGGCAGAGTTCATGGAGGTTCTTGGATGCCATCATTCTCTGCAGTGCTTACGGGATTACCCCCCCCAAACAATGGGAAGACTTGACCAGCCTTGATTCTGAGTCCTGAGCTCATCTCCCGTGACTTGACGGTTTTTGGGCGGCAGCAGACCTGTCAGACTTGAGCCACAGAAGCCAAAGTCAGGGGCAGGGCGCCGACACCGTACGAATAGAGCACCTCCGGACTCACAAAGCGCAAAGGCCAAAGTTTCAGCTTTTTCAATAAATAGGACAGATACATGGAATGGAGTCTTGCAGACGCTCTCGTCGACTCCAGACTCCAGAGACGCCCCAGGCGCGCAATGCAGCTTACATGCAAAGCAAGGAGATAAGCTCATAGGAAAGTGATTTATTGTGTTACAGAGCAGCGAGTGTTTCGTTTCAGGGGCGTCATCCCGCCACAGCTGATTTGCATCGCAGAATTATTTCCAACTTTCAAACGTCCAATCTCGGGCACTGCTATGCGTACTGCGTGGTCGTGCTAGGGGAACAAGGTTATTGTGCTTTCTGCCCGCCGCGCTGCCGTGACTTGGATATTTCGAGGAGGGAGAGGGAGGTAGTATTCAAACTTGAGATGATGTGAAACTGTGGAGGTGCTCCGAACACATGTAAAGATGTTCCCACATGTTCTGATAAGGGGTACAAATGTATCGTTTGCACCGACTTGCTGTACGTGTGTTTGAGATGCAGCGCTCGGCGTGTAAGGGACAACTGGTGGGCCGATCATGGGAGAATGCAGCATCCATCCATACGTATATACAATACACACAGAGTACGAAGTACTTTCGTACATGTACGAAAAAGTTCCGTCGTCCTTCGCATCGCTTCACCATTGTCAGGCGGTGAGTGTACGCAGGAGAAGGAAGACGTAGACGTAGTCCACGATGCCAATCTCCTGCAAGAAGTGAGCGAATGGCTATTTACAAGGCACGGCCTGCAGCATGGCCCATCCTCTCCTGCACATCCATGCAGCCACTGCGATGTATTTTGGCTGTCTGGTGCAAGTCCCGGCAGCGTTAGGTCTCGGCTTGCGCACCCATGCCGCCACTACAGAACGATGTATTTTTTTTTCGACTGCAGGAGGGACGAGAGTGACTCTCCTTCATCAACACTGGATGGCGCGGTATGTATGTTGAAGCCGAAGCCTGCCTGCCGTGGGGACGACGACGACGACGACGACGACAAGAAGACACGCGATGGTCGTATCTGCATAGACATAATCATAATCTATCTCGTCGACGTTCTGCCGGCGTGGATTCCGTCGAAGCGATAATGTGTGCCACCTTGGTCCACAGGATTCAAGATGCCGGGCGAGGTAAGACACAAACACCGTACGGAGGAGGAGGAGGATGGACACGCGCTCCCTGGTGGTGCCTGCGGACATGGTCAGATCACTGGGGGCCGTGAGTCCGGGAGCAACAAGTCTAAAATGTCATATAATGGATGGACACGGCACCGTCGCATCTCTGCAGAAAAGCACTTCTGCTGCCAGTGCCAACCTCCTCCTGCTGCCGACGCCGGTCGCCCATCTCTGCAGCGAGGTAAGTCGGTAGGGAGGTAGGTAGGTACGGTGCATTTCCTTAATTCCCGGCACGCCATCTGGCAGGCGCATCGCGATCAACATGCCGGCCTTCGTTGACGGTGTGCAGCAAAGGTGAGGTGGTGAGTGAGTGAGGTGAGGTGGTGTGCATCACGAGGGGAACAGGATCGCCAGGCCACTCACCGCCCTGATAAGGCATCGAGCACTCATTGGAGACGAGAAAAATACCAGAATCATCCATCAGGTGTCGTCTGCCTGTCTGCCAAAGGTGGACATGGAGATGGACATGACGAGCATGGAGGGAGGGAGAGGAAGTGAAGGTTCTTGTTGGGTAAGAAGAAAACACGCTCCCGAAGCGCTGCTTTTTTCCATCCACAGTCCATCCACAGTCCAACCCCCCCGCCTGACCTCTCCTCGACATTGTCTTGCTTTTCTTCTCTAGCCCTCGACAGCAAAGGGTTAATTTTCATCCATTTTGCAACTCATCTGGTCTTGTGGCGGCTTGTGGCGGCTAGCAACCGAGCCTACTCGTATGACCGCCGTTGAGCTTCCAAGGTGCATCCTGTCAGCTCGAGAGCTCCGTACCTACAGCACCTCCAGGACCCCCAGGACCTACGTACGAAGGCGCATCATCGTCATGCCCGTGGTCCGATGGTACTGTACACCAGTCACCTGACCAAGCCAGATAGGCGCCAAATACAAGGACATCGGGGTGTTTAAGTTCGACTTTGTCTGAAGAAAAAAAAAGGATTGTTTCAAAGCAGAGTTCAACGTGGATGGCAGGGGATGCCAAGTACGACACTTCACGAAGTCTGGTCGGGACTGGAGCTTCCAATTCATGGCATCGCATCGTACGTCGTACCGGCCTTGAAAGCATTGCTTCAGGGGCCAGGACGCCGACGCATTATTAGCCTTGCTGTGCTGTGCGCCAACCCAAGCAAGCGACAACTAAGGGCGCCACGACGCGATTTCGAGTGTTTTGCGAAAGCCAGCGTTGGCCTAAACATTCAATCTGGAACCCAAAGTCCCTCCAGTGGCTGCGACCGGAGAAATGTTTGTTTGCGAAACAAGCGCTTCTCGTAGTCGGCGTGGGAGCGTGGTGTAGCGATAACAAGGCTGCTACCTCTCATCGAGGGGTACGAGTACCGCCCAGACCAACCTCCCAGTTTTCAGCTTGCATTCGGGATTTAAAGGGGCTAAGGGATAAGGGGTACATATCCACAGTTGAGCAGGTCTCAGAGACAACCTGAAGTCATCAAGCTAATGGAAAGGGGGATAACGTAAGTACTCGATTACTGAGCTAACCCCGGGGTCTCTAGGCATAGGATGGTTGCTTAGATCCCCTTCATCTCCTACGCTTCATATCTTGTTGCCTGTTGCAGACCAGCACTAGCCATGTCCACGAACGCAGTGGACGCATTACTAGTCTTGTTGAAGAGCAAAAGCAGTCTTGAAAGCCTCTAATCACCAGCGCACTTATCTCCTTCAATACACACTCAAGCACTTCCGAGCCTTCTCTGCGTTCGATTCTCGAGAGCACTAATCCTCAACTGTTGAACAGACCTGCTGTCGCAATGCGGGATCAAGATAAATAAAGGGAAACTATGTATTCTCTAGATGTCTATCTAGAAGATATGTTACTGTGTAGGATACAGTGCTAACACCTACCTACTTCATTAACTTCCCCTTCATAAACAGCTACAAAATAAACGTTAGCTCATATTGTGCCTTAGTCTTACATAGCAGGAAAGAGCCTAATCGGATTAGTTGACGATGGCATATATCTGACTACTGTGAGATAAAGCATCTATGTAAGCTGTACCGACGTACTATGAACGGGTTACTTCACACATCCCTTTTTGAAATTGTAAGTGTTTGCAAAGTAAGTCGTTCAATCTGGATACTCTTAATCCGTTGATATGTGTAATTCGCTTTGACTTGGGTAACTTGATTCGAATAACTGTCAAATTCAATGATATACTACTCAAACTATCTTGTGTAATCTAACAACCACGGTATGGCAAGAGAGAGAGAGAACCCCATGAAATAAAGTGATTCAAGAACTTGTCGACACAGAGCTAATATGTGCACCATTGGTTCAGCGTAACGTCGGGAGTTGACCAGAACTCCGTGCTAAGGATTAGAAGAGGTCCTACTAATACAGCTGCAACACGATCGACCTCCCAATTACGAGAAGCAACAATCCTTTAGTTCTTGTCATAGCTACAATAGAAGTAGAAGGTATTGAGTTGTACAAATAAGTCTTTCCACTCTCCTTCGCTTTGATCGAAGATGTTAGAATACAAGAAAACAAGTAAGTACTGTGACATACACTCGGTATTGGTTTCGGTTCCAGGAAGAAAATTATTATTGTCTTTCATTGGAAGTATGGAAGCTGTCATGAGTTAGTTTGCTTAAGTGGTGGTCCTTTTTTTTCATTATCTTCGTGGTCATGTCGTACAGCACGGACTAAGCTGAGCTGAAATATATTCTCGGTGCGTCTTCACTGTTCCTTTGTCTGCGGAAGTATGACACGTCTTTTGTCTGTCATACATAGGTGAACTTCTATAGACGCTGTAGCAGTTGAAAATGCTGTTCTTCTGAACCGAGTAAACCCTCTCTACTATATTCACGAGACAGGTCAGAGTCATCGGTGCACCGAACATCCTCCTCGTCTTCCTGGACAAAAATACGAATCTGGCATGTATTTATATACTCTGCAGAGTATTGAAAGAAGCAAGATGGGTGGAAACTCGAAGCAATGCTTTCAGTTTGGTGGGTTGATGGTTCTAAACATTCGCATTGAATGGTGTATTTGTAGAAGCACCGAACGAAGCCTTCCGCTGTAACGTAACTTTCGTCCTGAATACAACATGCTGAGCAAGATTTACGAAGCAGGGATACACAATGTCCTCTGTTCGATGGAGGCGCTATCACATCAGACTACAATACTCCTCCCATTCTGCAGAGGTAAGTCTCCATGCGGAACTAAACCAATTAAGTGATTGTTCAGAACCCATGGAACAAAGCCACTGTTTATTTATCATTCCTATTTATCTCAATGGCGAGTTTGGCATGGTTGCTTTTTTGCAGAGAAGGAGGCTTACAATTGAGCTCTTGCTTGCAGATTTTCTACATGACAGTCTTCCCGACTGATCAAGATCACCTCATTACACCAAACCGCACTCTTTTCTTTTGATCGACTTTGAGATGCTGACTTCAATCCTCGGTAAATGTAAGATATGATTCTTCCTGTTTCGAAAGAATGTTACGTTATCCCTAATTCGAAAATATCATATTCTCTACCTAGGTAGGAAAAGATATGAAAGTTCAAACCTTCCTTTCTCTACATTGCTAAGTCACCGAGCTGAGTATCATACACCCTTCTGCTCCACCTGACAATATCTTGCTTTCCATCCACACCTCCTCGAAATACAAATACCAAATCATGACCCCCATGCCGCCCAGGAAAAAAAAGTGTAGCAGCATCTCGCCACACAACAATGTTGAAGACGAAGGAAGCTGCTTTGCGTAGGCGAACACCGGACCCTCTTCCACGCGCTCCCAGCAAACCTAAGCGAACCAAGCAAAAAGAATCCCACAGGAGAACTAGAATCCACACATCCGAAACCTCCCAACACCTGGCTAAAGGCAACAGGGTTCAAAAAAGTGCAAAAAAATATCTGCTAGTGACCTGCGCCGGGGTCGAACCGACAATCTTTTGATTCGAAGTCAAACGCCTTGCCATTGGGCCAGCAGGCCATGTTTGTCGTTAACAAGCAGCCGTTACTTCCCGTTATGGACTCAATATCCCAACCCCTCTTAAAAGAGACTCCACTCTTCACAAGCGCCCCTTCCTTTCTGCCCCACACCGCTGGCTGACCTTACATCAACACACACCTTGTGTTAGAATCTGGGATAACAGAAACTGCTTCAACAAACAAGGACCGCTGGGTTAGTATATCTGCTTCAATATGTCACAGATCATCAGACTAACTTTGTACAGCGCAACGGTAGCGCGTCAGATTCCAGTAACATGGAAATACCTGAAGGTTATCCGTTCAAATCGTGAGTTCCACCAATCAACTTGTTTCACATGTACAGCTATTAACGATTCATCCAGGGGTGTGGTTCAATTCCTATAAGAACTTTTTTTTGCACCTGCTTGTCAGGAATGCAGGATGAGGATATATCCCCAAGAGGAGTTTCTTCTTTTTTTTGCTACTGCTTGGTGGCCGCGGGCGGCGTATGAAGCGAGCGGATGCAGTGGGGTCTAGAACTTACTGGTGGGTAGTAAGTACCGTAAAAGAGTCCTGAAGTAGCGAAGCTCCTCGTTTACATACTTTCCGGACAAATGACGGGAAATTCTCCTCGGTATCCCGTCTCTTTTGCTTCTTCTGCCTAGTAGAAGATATATCTACTTATCGGTAGTCTTGCTCCTAGCCAGGACTTCTTCAGTAGTACTGGTCTACGTGGGGTAGGAGCCCTCAGCTCAAAACAGAACACCGGATTATGTATGCAGTAGCAGCTTTTCCTTCTGCCGCACCTCGCCAGCACTTTGTAACATCCTCTCTAAAAGACATCGTCAGGTTCATTGATATATACCACTAAAGTAAAGCGTACAGGTGAAGAAACGTGGAACGACCAGTATTACACTGTCATGGACACAGTATTCATTCCCCGAAAAGAACTATATAGAAGCTACATACCATCTACACTCCCCAAGTTCCATACTCCGTACGTACCCTCATCGCAGCTCATCCCAACTCCAATCAGCATTCCAACAACGTTACCAAAATGGAAAGAAAACGCAAAAGAGTCGACATGACAATATACAACAGCAAAAAAGTATTCCTCTATCTCAAAGGAAACCCCATCTTGTTCAACTTCCCTCAAAGCCTTACGCCATTGCAACTGTCTCCAACTCATATATCCACTCGAACTCGAACAAGCGCACCATAAACGAGTGGCAAAAGGCAGTCAAGAAACACAGCACCAACACTCTATATAACCTACAGCAGCAAAACGAAAAGCAAAAACATACAACAGCAGGGATTCGCTGATGGTCACCCACTCAACTACTAATCTGCCGATCTGAGGTTTAAATATGGCAGAGCGGACGGGATGCCCTGTTCTCCTCAGTCTATGGTCGTATGTGGCAGATTTTATCTTATCTCTAATGTTGTGTAGAAGCGTTGGGGGGACAGCTGTGAAGGTTTTAGATATGAAAAGGGGAAAGGGTGAAAATATTTGGGAGATTTGAATTGTGGTGGGTGGTCAGGGTGGATGATATTTTGGTACATAGGTATCAAGAGAGGATAGCATACAGGCAGATGTCGGTTCATTAATCTTCTCGAGATTCCGGTTTTGGGTCTGTTTGTCCGTATTGGCTGTATTGTGACTTGGTTAGGCCTATATGATTTCAACGGATGACGGGATTGGAGCTAGAAGGTCGATGCGAAGGAAATACCGGTTGTGAAACGAAAACGGACCTGTTTTGCAGATTGACTGTATACCTTAGTGGTAGATCAGAAGACGCTGCAATTCGCTGGTTTTCCTACAGTAAATGGTAATGTATTCTCCCCACCCTCGTTATGATCACCGAGATCTGAAACCCAATTACACTACATAAAATCGACATCCTACAACAGTATGACTCCCAAAGACATATAGCGTCTAGGTAACGATTCCCTTTACTGACGTCTCATTCCGTTCTCTGGTACACATAAATATTGGTAGTATTTCACTGATGGAGGCATAAAGCCGCTACTAGTTTAACGGAGTTCTTATATACGGAGATTTTAGCAATGACCTTGTCCCGGCTTCGTATGGCGATATTAGAAGAGGCTACTGCTCGACGAATGTATAGTCTCTACCTTTTGACTGCCTCTTCTTCTGTCTAAAGACGTGTATTCAGGTATCGGGATGCCTCTTAAGTGGTTGCTACCACAGCACCTTAAGATAATCGACCCGTTCTGTTTGTCCCTGCAAGAACAAAGATCATTATGGTATAACTTGAAGTAGTAGTCCTGCCATCTCAGTCACGCAAGCCAACTTAACTATTCACAAATGAGGTGCCAAATTAATGAGACAGATCAATTGACTATCTAAGCAGGACGGTAAAGTAAGACCATCCATTCGTCTACCCACTACAAAGCAATGCAACGATCACTTTATCCACCAAAGAATGCATCCTTGTTCAGGCATTGTAATCATAAGCTCATGTAGTCAAGTAACATCAGAATCCGTCAGACATCATCCGAAATCATAACCCCTTTGAGTAAAGTAATATCAAACTCCTTCAATGGCGACGAGGATGACGAATAAACCCATCAATGTAAGTGGCCGCGGCAGTGACGTGTCCGAGCAGTTCGACGAGATGCTGTTGAAGGCCCATGATTTCAAAACGCAGAGATCGAGCTTCAACGATATTATCGCCGAAGGTTTGAATAAGGCGGGTAAGCTGCTCACGGTGGTCTGGGTCTCGAGTGGTGTGTGCTTCCGCAATGGCTCGGTTGAGGATGACCTCATACCTAGCGAACATCTCGTCGTACATAACTTCGAGACCAATCTCGTCGTTGTCGTTGTTGATGGCTTGAGCACCTGGTCCTTCGGCGTAATGACCGGCAGGGCCACCGCGGCTGGCGGGAGGGGTAGGAGGCTCATCGCCGTTTCCGACTGGAGCTCGAGGACGGCCGACGTTGGAAGATTGAAGGTTACGGAGGGCGTTCTGAGCTTGAGCAGCAGTACGGTGTGACTCAGCTTGACGATCGGCTTCACGGTCAGCGTTGGAGGGCCCTGCAGGAGCTCTATCGTTTGGGTCGGCACTGAATGGACCAGCCGGGTCAGAACGAACGGCACCGGCGGACGACAAAACAATTGAATCACCACTGGGTGCATCGCGAGAAGAGGTACGGCCACCTTGGACAGATCCAGAAGCCATTGGTGGAAGAGGGGCGGAACGAGTAGGCATTGGTGGAACCGAGGAGCCAGGAACCATTGAACCACCGCTAGGGACGTCACGGGAAGAAGCACGACCACCTTCAGCAGATCCAGAAGCCATTGGGCTCTCTTGGAGGACGCTACTGCCGTTGTTGTCAATGCTAGTGTTGTCGTTTTCAATGCCACTACCACGGAAAGTCGTCAGGTTGACGGATGGGGTGCGAGTGGGGAGGGTGGTGTCACCAGTGACACCACCACTCATCTCGGCACCAGCAGCATCCTTTGGCTGCACATTCCGACGGCGACTTGGTAGCAATGAGTTGATTCTCGACCGAAGGCCCTTGCCAACTTTCGTCGCGGGTTGAGTTGCAGAACTAGGCAGTACTTGACCTGACGCATTACGGACTCCCTTGGAGAACGTTGTGCCTTGTTCTGAACTACTCAGCGCGTTGCTGACAGCTGGTGTGCCCTTCTTGCGGCCAAGAATCGACAGACGACCGGACTTGGACTCCTTGAGAGCAGTGCTTCCAACTGACTGACTGGAAGTCTTGTTGTCAAGTTGGGAAGGCTTGCCGCTTCTCTCAATGATAATTTGGCGTGCAGTCGCGGTTCTAGCAGCGCTCGCCGTGGTGGGACGTGACAAGCGGTCAACAACACTTTGTGGAGGACTGAGACCCGCAGCTGGCGAGTTTGGCAGAGAGGACATACGTGGTGGGAGAGGAGCGGGGCGAGTGGAAGGCAAAATGCCAGCGTTCTTATAAACTCGCTTGGCCTGTAGGCTCGTCCGTCGGTCCTCTTGGAACTCGACTTCTCTCGAGACACGTCTTCGCTGAGGGATACCGCTGTAGCGCGAGGTACTAGCACTGGATCTACGACGACCAGGTAGACCAGCATTGGCAACACCACTGGCTTCAACCGAGCCACTTCCAGAAGAAGAAGCCTGTAAATTAAAGGGTCAGTTTGAACAATACAAGATAGATATTCCAGGAACTTACTGCAGAACCTCCGGCGGGAATACCAGCGTTAAAATCTTCCTTTTGCTTACCCTTGCGGGGGTTTGCAGCGTCAGCGCCGAAGTCCTTTACATCTGACTGGCCTTGAAGGTCGAGAGAAGCATCACTGCCAAAGATGATCAAACCTGCTTCTGGCGAGATGGTAAGCTTCGGACCCCACTTCGATTGTTTGACTCTGGTGCCTTCGCCATACTTGGCATCGGGATGGTCAGCGTTAAGAATTTCAGTCCGATCCTCTGGTGTCGTGTTGCTGATGAAAGCTTCCTCAACAAAGTCATCATCGATGAGCGCAAAGTCCTGGCCAGGGGTTTCTTCCGCATGGCTGTCGCCAGCACTTCTTTGACCCTGAATACTTCCGGTGTTTTCTTGAGAGAGCAAAGATGCATTGGCATCAGCGTTGACCTCTTTACCATCAGCAAAAGCAGGAAAGGCATCAGCAGGCTTTCTCATGCTATCCGCGACCTTGGTCTGAGCGTCTTCGCTACCCTCGACTGGGACAGACTGCAATTCTTTGCGGGCGGTTTGGGTTGCCTTCATCTTTGCATCCGGAAGACGATGTTGGCCGGCAAGACTAAGAGCAGCTGCACCACGTAGATGGGAGCGGTTGTTAGGAGAAGCGACTCTCTTCCGCATAATAGGGCTTCCCTTGGCAGTGACTGTCGCTTGAGCACTGGAGTATGAGCGGGACATTGTCGGAGTGGGAATTTTACTATTGAGGCTCGCGCGCATTAAAGACGTCTTCGTGGCTCTGGGCTGGTTCGAGCTGTTGACTTGGTGGGCAGCTGTGCTCTTGGGGAGTGCAGGCAGTTCCTTGTTGACATGGGACGACGCCATACTCTCCTGGATGAGATCGTTAGTTTGAGCGCGTTTCGATTGATTAAGCCAATTCAATGATCCAAGATCGAACTTACAGAGGCATTGATTGGGTTACCCTTCTCCTCGTCATCCTCTTTCTCAAGACGCGCCTTTTCGGCCTTGGCCTTCTCTTCTCGCTCCTGCTTCATAGCTGCGGCGTTCCTGCGTTCAGTTGGAGTCTTCTTGGGCCCTTCGCGTGGTTGGTCAAGTTCGTGGAGATTAGTGATGTAGTTACTGCAATTGACGCGAATAAACTCCTGCTTCTTGATGGCCTTGACGTAGCGGAGCTGATTTTGAGTGATGATACCTTTTCGGAGGAGTTCTAGTTCTTCGTACTCGTCTGGTAGGTAGCCGCTCAACTGCAGGTGCTTTCTCTGATGAGGGGTATCAAACAGGTCCACGAGAGACTTTTGCTGCGTTGGAGAAAAAGAGTTGAATGGGTCCGTGACGGCTTCGAGGTTGTCTACTCGTAGGCGAGCAACAATTGCGATAGGGTACTGAGCTTGGACTGTGGTCGATACTCTTAAAGCCTTCTTCGCGTCCTGAGGCTTCCCGTCGCGAGCCTTGTTGCGGTTCAGGTTCCCACGGGCAGCTGTTACATTGACTAGGGCGCCGCCGTGGTCTGAACTGAAGCGCGAACGAGGAACCATTGGCGTCCCTGGTCGATCAAGAAGAGCATTGTGCCATGTTATAGAGTTGCTGCGCGGTCTCGTTCCAGTGGTCGCCATGGTGGCAATCCTGCTGGCGCATTAGCAATTTCTTTGGTCAAACGCGCGAAGTTATTCTTTCTTCAACTCACTTGGCTTCTTGAGACTATTGAATGCCTTTTGGATAGAGTAGATCAGGCGTTCCAACACACTCAAGACACTCTGGAAGCGCCAGGCCGCAGATGGTTGTGTTGTCAATTGTCGCTGTTGTCAAAGTCAAAGATCGAAGTTGTATATCCTCAACTCGACATTGACATCAGCTCGTTAAGACTAGCGCGGTTATGCCCTCGTTTAGAGAATACGAAATACGAAATTCAAGCTAAATCACGCGCAGAGATTGAAAAGGCGGCATGCCAGTCCTATGTCCTTTGACATCGGCGATAAGATGTGATTTCAGAACTCAGAAACATTATGCTCAACACTATGTTGCTATCAGTCTTTTAAGAGGAGATACTGGGTGGACACATCCTTATTTGGCTTCAAGCCATTTCTGAACAAGAGAAAGATGGCCACCTTGATGTTGTTGAGGCCTTTGATGATATTTGTAATTACTAGTCCGACATGCAGAGACTTGTTTACTGTATGACGTCACAATGTGATACGTGAAGTTTGAAAGGAAAACAGAAAGAAGTTTCGGTTTGATCATATTGAAGTGGAAAGAAGAGTAGAGGCTGGTTTCTTTGCAAGTATATATATATACATATTCAACAATAAAGGAATCCGCAGAAACCCACAATAGCTGTCACCATTTCGACATAGAAATAGACATTGAATGGAGGCACTTTGTCAATGTAGCAGTCGTAAGCCTGACAACTTAAGCATTTTTACAAGTACAACTACTTAGAACCTGCTGGCTTGCGCTTTGAGAACTATCCCAAAGAAGCCGCACACAGTCTAGTTCTCACAGCAACACTTGCTACTACACAGACAAGTGAAAGTGTAGAGGTCCCAAGCAACCGTAGATCATGGACATCTCTCAGAACTACTGAAAGCATTACAGCCAATACATAATCAAAAACCCAAAGAAGTGACCCCAAGACACTAGACTCCACTCAAACTCAAAGGGAGGATCAGACACCAAAAGCATAGCAAGAAGATCCAGAATCAAGATTTCATCTTTTGGAATTTGCCAGAAGACACGTCACAACAACTCTGTTGGACTAGGATTGTTTTAGATTGAGCATTGGTGCTTCCTTGTGGTTGTGAAGTGTGTTGAGACATGGCATGTCGTTAAAAAAGGCATCGGTATCGGTACATGGTTAGTCAGCATGCAGGGTTAGCATAGCATTGGAACCAGGGGTTGCACGTATTTATGACGGTTTGGTACCTATAAAATTAAGCGAATTCTGGTGTGAAATAGCTACTGAGCTGTCCGGGTTTAACTACTTATAATCTTGTATTTTAATATATATCAATATAAAAGTAATTAGTGCTTAAAATCTATGTATTTATTTGTAATAAACCTAAACAATACAAGTATAAACTTTAAGGTCTACTTATGATAAAGATATAAAAGCAGTGAGTTTTGGTGTGGTTTTGCTGAGTAAGTACCAAACCGTCATAAATACGTGCTACCAGTAGTTTATCACATGGGACAGGCTGAAGTAGGTGAGATAAACACAGATGAATAGTGCAGAATGATGATGTTGAGTGCTTGCTTAATGCTTTTCGTTCATGCAACATTGTTCTATTTTGTTCTGTTGTTGACCATGAGGGTCTTCATGTGCGAATACTCTGGAGGAAAGGCTCACGGAGAAGATGAAATGCAAAGCCTGAAAAGAAATGAAGAGGGAAATGGATCCAATCAATAATTTATTATGTGACTGGTGTTTAAATGTAATGGACATCTGCGTGTAATTTAGTTCTATCTTTCAGTCGTTTCTAAGGGACACGACGGCAGGGAGAAAACGTTGTAATCAAGATACCGTAGATAATGGAATGAGGCTGCCGGCATTTGATAATGTAGTCTTTGATTTGTAAAGATATGTTGGGATGTAATGCTAATGTCTGTCTATCTGCAAGTTGTGGTCGAGGGCAATATATCTCCCCAAAATGCAGCAGCGAAACAAAGTGTATAACCTGCAAAGCCATAATATCCAGCCACGTTCAGTTAAACACCAACCAACAGTGATAAAAGTAACACACTTGCTTGGAGAATCAATCAGCCCATCTTTGTGCCTCTCTATCATAGCCAATAACCTTCAAATCAACATTCAAAGTTCTCAGCATCATAGCCATCGTGAATTCCTGGAAACAATTAGTGAACCCAAACCAAATCCACTTGGAAAGCACACCACTTACATCTTCCTGGCCAGGATCCTCTCCAGTATCGGTCCGCTGAGCCTTCTCGTTCTCAGTCTCCGGATCCACATCATATTCAGCATAGAGATCGCGCTTCTCAATATCCCTCTTCTCTCCTTCGTTGTCGTCGCTATCATTATCGTCGTTGTTGTTATTCTCCTCTGGCTGGTCCCAAGAATTCTGGAATTCCTGCTGCCGCTTCTGCATCTCTTTCCAAGCTCTGGGACCACCCATCCTACACAACTGATTAGACAATCACCAATCCCTGCTGCACAGTCAGGAAGGGTTAGCAACGTACCGATTGACCCTATCCCTAACAGTTCCAAACATCTCCTCAGCAGCCTGTCTACTAGCAGCGGTCCACTTTCCAATCAACTCAATCAATTCCCCATCAATAAGCACTTCCCCAAGCTCACCGTCGGCATCCTTCTTCATGCTATCAGCCTCAATCTTCCTAGCCTGCTCCGCAGTTTCCAACTCCTCCTTTACCTCCCTCAACTGTTTCTCCAACTCCCTCTGTTTCCGCAATAGAGGAGCTACATCAGGGTCGTTGTTTAGTGCAGCAGCGGAGGTGGGAGATAGGTATTTCTTCTTGGGGCGTGGTGCGCGGAGGGGGGTAGCGGTTGCAGTTGTGGTGGGTATCGCGGCGCCTGCTGAGAAATCGGATGATTCGATGGACTTAAGTGAGATATTGCTGGCATCAAGAGAAGAAGGGTTCGTTTTTGGGGTTGCTGGGCCGTTCTTGGAGATAGGAGTGGATTTTAATGGCGATTTGAAGGGTGTCTTGAATGGTGAGCGGAATGGCTTTGAGAGGGTAGTGGATGCTGCCTCGATTCTGCGGCGTTTGGCTGCCGGGGTGGACATCTTGATGAAGGGTTATGATTAGTGCTGTGTGGTAAGTGTAGGATCAATGCTTGTGTGACAACGCGGTGGTTGATGTTTTGTATTGGTGTTCGCGTTGAGTGAGGTTCGAACTCATGTGCAAGGCCCGGGCCGACGTCATGGCAAAACCCACCGTTTCGACGTCGATCCCAAAATCTACTATATATAGTAACGGAACAACTGGACAGACTTCGTAATCATTTATACCATTAATACAAGCTAAATACAGGGCACTCAGTGCAATTTACAATTCTAATGACCTATTCCCCCAGCCGCCCAATTGGCAAAATCTGGGTCACCAGGCTGAGGGAAGAACCCTCCATCTGGTTGCTGAACCTGAAGTGCAGGCTCCCCTTGCTGCGCATCATTTCGCGCAGCATCTTCTTCTCTTCTATGCGCCTGCTGGTGTTGCTGGCGATAGTATATCAAGAAAACGAGTGCGGCAGCCAATCCGATGATGATGAAGCTCTCCAAAAGCCCATCGTCCAATACGTCTTCGTACAGGCCATCAGCATCTCCGCCAGGCATGGGGTTATTGTCTGGAAGGTAGTCTGCATCGTAATCTGTGTCGGCATAGTATGGGTGATCATCTCTCAAGAAGTTGCTCACCCACTCGGCGAGTGACCACTGCTTCTTAGGTGCTGCAATGAGTTAGCAACCATCCTGAATTTGTCGAGAAAAATATAAACTTACCCGGCTCATCAGAGATAGAGTTAACGCTTCCATGAGTAAGTGTATTCCACGCACTTCTCAGTCTTAACTTGAACAAGCTCAATGTCACGGGTAGATATGCCTCCTCATTCGTTTCCAACGCCTGGTCATAATAACGCTTAGCAAGATGAAAATCTTGAGTAAGTCCAACACCATTTTCGTGCATCCACCCTAAATTGTACAGAGCTTGTGCGCTCTGATGAAACTCTGATGCTCCTGTATAGCAAGCAGCAGCCTTCTCCATATCCGCTTGAGTACCAATGCCGCCAAGGTAATAATCGCCCATCTTCACCATCGAATCGATGTTCGTCTGTTTGGCTGACCTTGTCCAGTATATCAAGGCAAGTGCTGCGTTATGTAACAGAGAAGGTCGAGGATCGTTGAAGACGAGCCATGATGGCAAAGACCACCGCGACTTCTCTTGGTCGAGTAGATATGCTACGTTAGCCTGGCCTCGTTCATATCCTTGTTCAGCTGCTAGAAGATAATCGACCAGCGCCAGTTCGTAGTCTCCTTCCTCATATGCTCTGTTGGCTTCAGCAAAGGATGAAAGAAGTGGCTCGGCTTTCTCGGCAACATTCTTGTAATAAGCTGTAGCTAATCCACAGCTTCGGTCTCGTCCTATGCCCTGGTTGATGAGCTCCGCCAGATAGTAGTAAGCTTCAATGTGACCATAACGTGCTGCACGCTCGAAGTATTGATTAGCCGCACTGATATCAGCCGCTGTTCCTTGATCCAGGTAAAGAGCTCCCAACTCGACTTGCGCAGAAGAATAATCTTGATCAGCAGCTGCTCTAAAGAGTTCGGTTGCTCTGGCCGAATTCTTGGGTACTCCAAGACCATGAAGATACATGAGTCCAAGCCCGTATTGAGACCCAGCATCGCCACTCTTGAGACCTCGATTGTACCAAACAAGAGCCTTCTCGTTGCTCTGTTCAACACCCTCGCCTCTCATGAACATACGACCAAGGTAACCTGCTGCTTTGGTTGCAATCTTCTCCAAGCCTGGCTTGTCACTCTCAATAATTCGGCCATCCCTCTGCCAGTATAACTTTGCAACCTTCATGAAATACCATTTGGCACTTTTCAGATTCCTCGGGAGATCCTTCTGTCCATCGTAGTGGATCCTTCCCAAGCTAAACGTCGCTTTGAAATCGCCCTTCCTGGACATAAGATCAAGGTATTCCAGTACGTCGTCCAATGCCGCATGTGCATCCGAGTTCACATTCCCCTTTTGCGCATTGTGCCCAGCGCTGGAAAAACTGGCACCTTCGCCATAAACTCCTCCATCATCATCTGCCAGCCGATACGAATCTTGTACCCAAGCTTTGCCACCCGGCACACCTGATCGATACCACTGAATCGCCTTGTCTGCTACACTCTTGTAATGCTTAATGGCCTCGTCACAATTCCTGCCTGTCCCAATTCCACTGTGAAGTCTAAACGCAACCGTCATCTCTGACCTTGGGTTTCCACCTTTTGCTGCGAACGTGTGGTACAGTAAAGCCTTCGCTTGATCTCGTTCTACAGCACCACCGATTCCAGTGGCGTACATAAACCCTACCATATGCTGTGCCGAACTGTTTCCGTCCATGGAAGCCAATTGCTCATACCTCCTAAACGCTTCCTTGTAATCCTTTGGGTGTGTGAAATTGCCGAAGAAATTCATTTGTGCCAGAAGGTACAGAGCATCAGCGTTAGCCATTTCGGCCGCCTGCTCAAGAAGTCGTACACCCTCCGACAGAGGTCCCATTAAATTCTTCTGATTCTGTGACTCCGTCGGTCCATCGGATGGCGGGCCTTGGATGTAAAGATGCGGAATCAACATGGACAGCCATTGTCCGGCAGTACCCAATAGCCCAGTCTGTTTGCGAGATGTCTTCTTCGAAAGCGATCGATCGTGTCGACGGAGGATATGGAGAGCTTCTTCTACCAACTCTGCGCCTGTGGTTCCGTCAGCCTGAGGTTTAGTACAATCCTAAAGAAATGATCCTACCCTCAATATTCCTATGGCTCTCGTGGTCCTGAAATGTCTCTTGCGGGGCATTCGGTCGTGCTGCCACAGATGGCTGTGGACTCCCTTGAGCGCTGGGCGCTGCTTCAAAGACATCCTGAACCTGCGCATAGCATATGGGCGAAACGAGCTGCAAGAAAACTGTGTGCAAGATCCGTTAGTTTGGTCCTCGATACCGAAGTTGGTGTCTTCTCAGACGTACGAATCAAGTACGGCAAAAGCCGTTGGCTCCAACTCTTCATGGTCGATGTGGTGCTTGTCACAGTTTCATCTACTTTGCATTGGAAGCTGTACGGCGAGAACTGGTCATAATATCATTTCTCCAGTAGCGATCATATCGAAAGGATGTGGCGGGGTTCCTTCGTTTGTCGATGTTGAATTACAGCTGTCCTCTTCGCCAAAACACACGCGACAGCTTTCTCGGCGGAACGATTGCCTCATCATCGGCTCACACGGCCGAACATCAACTTGTTGGATTGCCGACTACAATCTCAAATTCTATGGGATATCTTAAGATTACTCCTAATTTGATTGCCCTGAATCGTTGCAATTCTTCGTCCTTGCTAGAGGCAGTTCAATGGCTCTGCCCCTAATTGCCGTTCCTTGGTACGAAGTACTAGATATACCACCACCTACTGCTCTCACTCATCTCCTCGCCACGCTTTTATCTGCCCATCCTCACCAGCCGTCAAAACGATTCTATGCTGCATGTTATCAGCATCTCGCAGCACAACATGAAAAAGTGAGAACATACCGCATCGAGGAAGCAAAACGACCTGACAATCTCCGAACCATGAGCGCCCACCAGATTGACTTTTGACTCCGGCGCAAAAGTCCAAGGACGAAGCTTGTTCAGATGGACCAAATCAAAATTCTCCTGACTACGCACTACCATCAGTCATTATTCCAAAAACAAATTAGATGCAAGCAAGTAAGACTTACCTATGAGTACCAACTCCAACCACAGCGCCCCCATCCAACCTCCTCACAACATTTGCAACATACTCACCCCCAAGCAACTCCCTCAAATCACCGTAATGAGCAGGCGGTGGTTCCTCAACTCCCTCCTCCGGATTCGTCACCAGTTCATACATGGAGAATTTCTCATCATGTGAAAGAGCAAAGATATCCGTGTCGTTGAGAAAACCGGCTTTGTGTATTGAGTGACCGTGGTTAATGGTTTGGTGTAGTGCTTCCTCTTCGTCGGCAATTGTGGTATTGTAGATATTTACCAGGCCGTCTGTTGAGCCGGAGAGTAGGATGGAGGGATGGCTTGGATGAAATTCTAGCTAAGGAATAATTTAGTTTTGGAGGCCTTACTGGAGTCTTTATACGGCTTACTTCTGTGACATCGTCGCTATGACTCTCAATATATTGCCGCACTGGCTGGGCCAGGTTTCTGGTGTCCCTGGTGTGAGTTAGCAGTAATAGAGGAAGTGGAACACTAAGAGAACTTACCATATCAATACAGAAGCTTGATGATTTGTCAACTCGGTTCCAGCAGCAAGCCCATAAGGTGATAAGCAAGCTAACGAAAGTATTGGAGCATTCTGATCTGAAGAGATATTAGCATGGGAACTTCCAATGCCAAAATGTCCGAAATCCAAGACGCTTAACAACTCTTGTAACCCAAGTTCAACCTGGTGAACAACACCAAAACATGACATAAACCGCAACCAAAACAACCATGTTTCCCCCAGCCTAATTCCATTTCCACAACGAGACGCAGAAAAAAGTAGCCCCCCAAAACTCACCACTCCTAACCTCCCCAATCACCTTCGCACACTTCAAATCTACCAAAACAACCCTCCCATCCCTCCCAGCCGTGACCAACCCCCCTTCCTCACCAACACCACCCCACCCATCCAAACAAGTAACATCCTTATTAACACCCTTAACAACACTCACCGGCGGCCCATTAAGCGCAAGCGGATTCAGCAACCTCAAACAGTCATCTGACGAGATGGAGGCAAGACCGTCGCCATTGGAAACGGGCAGGATATCGTAGATGTACGTATCGGCCGGTTTGGATACCTTGAAGGCATCGACTGTATTTAGGAGATACATTTTTGACATGGTATATTGTCGTGAGTTTCTCTGGTTGCGAGGATGGTTGTGCTTTCGAGCACGTCACGAGGTCCGTACCGTAAGTGTAGGCGAGAAATTTCGAGTGGGAAGAATTTTTGCTCGGAGTGTAAAAGTTGCAAGTTGAAAAAATTCGACGGACATAATTTTCTAGAATGAACAAAAGCCCGCTCACTCACTCCCTCCATAGATAGCAAAATTTAACTACCAAAGCTGAAGTAAAGACTGTAAAATTATCGTGCGAATTCGATAGGGTCATATCACGTGGTATCTCATCTAAGAAAACAGTTTTGTTGCACATCGCAGCTCGCGTATGCACGGCATATGCCCCCATACATTCAATGCGTCGTCGTCTGCCACACATAGCCAACCAGACCTAGCGAGCCGTACGAGTGAGGTCTTTGAGAAAGTGAGGCTTATGCAGATATGGGACTTGTGGGCTTGGCTTTTGACGTCGTTCTAAAACAACCACTTTCTTCTCTCCTTATAGATAGATTACTGTGATTTTGGCATCAGTGATGTTACGGTACTTCACTTATTGAAGATACCTATACTTAGCAACAGGGATCGCATCTGACACTATGACACTACAATAACTAAGATGGTATGAGTAAGTGAGTTAAGGAGAAAATAAATAGGATAAGTCTCATTGGTTGAATTATGCATACAGTAGAAGATTGCGAGTAAAAGAGAACCCGAGTTAATTATTGTTATAACGACCCTAGTGTCTAATAAGTACAGCCAGCACTAATGCCGAGCCAAGTCTAAGGCGTGTACCTAAGTGTATGAATTCAAAGTTTTAAACCCCTCTCATAATGAATGAGTCTCAGTAATGGTTCGCCCAAAGTGCCTCTCATACCTATTTTATCCCCCAAGAGTAACACATGCCCCACACCCAAGTTCTTGATACAAAAGAAATCCCAGTAGTGCTCAATCCACCAACTCAATCCGAGCAGATAATAGAGAACTGTCTACTCGTCAAAGGCTGTGGGAAGATCCCCGCATCCAGTAATGCGAAGGCATCCCACTCCCCAGCTGTTCCTCCCTCGGTCTTAAAGTTCCAAAAAACCCAACCCCGAGTCCGGCTTTCGAAGATCTGTAGCTGAGCTTCGATGTAACCACGGACGTCCCCACGCATAGTCTCGTCCCAAGTTGATATATCAGAGATGCCTGAGCAGGACCCGACAAAGGTCGAATCTGGGTAGGTACCGTCGTAGCGAGCTCCGATTCCGTAGCCGTTCAGGTAGGGCGCGCAGTCGGTTTGTGCAGCCGTCCATTCACCTACTACCACCCACTTGTCGGTATTGGAGGAGTAAGACGCTGCGTTGTTGCAAACGTATTGGCGGTGCTGCCACGGTTTCATGGCAACGAATTCGTTAGTAAAAGCTTGGTATTCATGGTGGTCAACAACAACTAGGTTCTTGTTAGCGCCAATACCCGAGCGTATCTAACGTTTAGTTTACTCACCATTCTGAGCGTTGTTGTCGGAGACAGAAAGGAAGCCATTCCAAGTGCTCGGCGACACGAATGCGTCATGCAGCATGACTGGAGTATCACTCACAGCACGAACCTGGTTGAAACCCGTGCGGTAGAAATCCTTCAGCTCATCGAAGTTCAACTCTGAGCTCATTGGCTCGTTCAGAAGCTCAATGGCTACGACAACGTCCTGGTAGGCAGGTTGGGCATATTTTTGTGTAATGGTGTTCAGTACTGCCAATGTCTGTGCCGTCGTGTCTCCTTGCTGGAAGCCTGGAGTATTGACCTTGTGGCCACTGTTATCGAAGCCGTTCTGCGAACCTGGTGCACCGTGCAGGTCAATCCAGATCTTGAGTCCCGTTGCCCGTGCCCAGTCAATCGCGGCATCAATGTACACTGCCGCGCCTTGCGTGTAGGTCTCGCCATCCTCGAGGGCATATGCCCAATAGCCGATTGGTATTCTGACTGTGTTGAACCCAGCAAGTGCTATCTTTTCAAAATCCGCAAAGGTACACCAAGTGTCCCACTTTGATAACAGTTAGCAGTGCCCTTGAGCCGTCTTGGCGGGTCAATACTAACATGAGGCCGCAAGATTTCCAATGCCGCTTCTGATCCCAGCTTCTGAGTGAGTGTGAACTCGTCGACAATACCCAATGACTGATCGACATTCTGGAAGATGCTCGGAGTAATCCACGGTTCGAGAACAAGCCAACCACCAATATTCAGACCTCGAACTGTCTCATCTCCAAAGCTGAAGGCCACCGATCGCTTCGTGGATTCTCTGCCATTATGCGTCAGTGCCGTCCTCTGTCAACAAGAGCAACCGCAGTCTACTTACGAAGCTGGCAAAGCCAACGCTACAGCAGCAGCAACCAGACCCGCGAACGCATGCTTCCCGAATAACATGGTAACGATTATGAATTAATAAACAAACACAAACGAATGCAGAAGAATTGAGCAGCGAAGCACAATCCAAGATGTTACACAAGTCAAACGAATGATGGGATAAGGAAAGAAGCAAGAGCTCGGGGCAAACGGAGAATATCAATCAAGCTGGAGATCTGGCGGGCCACTTCCAAGCTCGAACTCAAAGAGATGACAGAAAGAGCTCGAGCTATGCAACCCTTGACCACGGCAGCGGGTAATGACATGGTCGGACCCTCCGTTTGCTTTTGAGGCAGGGACGATCAGGGTCTCTATCAAGACTAGGTCAATGCAAACGAGAGACTCTTGACGTGCAGCACTTGCATTGGTTGCAGCAGCAGGCATTTGGCCTTAAGGTTGCTCGATGTACGAAAGCGTCACTGGGTTGAAATGGGACGACCAAGGGACAAGGACAAGGGGCAATTGGATTATCAGAGCACTGAGTGTCCGTACCGTGACTATTATCTACACTGGCTTGACTGTACGTACAGTACAAGTCAGGACTGACTGATTTAAAGATGGTAGAAGTATATCAGAGAGGTCCTGGGTGCCAACACATGCATGTTGTGCACACTCAGCACCGACTGATGGCGACTCGGACAGTGGTGCAGCAAAGCGGGTTTATGATGGCACTGCTGAAACTGGAGCGAGAGTGGTTGTCGTGAATCGTGTGAATGTCGTGAGGAATCGTCTTGGCATAATAGGTACGAAGGTACCGTACAGGATTCAAGTGGTCCCTGGGTATAATATGTACTCCCCCCCTTGCAGTAGCTCGGCCAGTCTCCCCGAGTTCCCCCCTCCACGCAAAATCTACGCGATGTTACCTACCTGCTCACGACAATCATGACGATGATTTTCCTATACTTAGTTGCGTCCTTCCCGCGATCGTCTTGTCTTCTAATAATAACACGATCCAACTCGGAGCAAATGCTCGAGTGTGATTCTCCATTATTCCGTATTCGAGAACACCTCCGTTGCTGACGTCCAATTCATCTCATTCTTCTCGAGCCGCTGGGATGCGCTGGCGGGAGTTCGGATGGCTGGCCCTGCTTGGACAATCGAGATTGGGATTGCCAAGTGTCTGACCTGACCTCCTTGCAGATCAGCATCACACTCGCCTTCACACCTTTCCGGAAGAAGTCGACGAAATCAAGTTTGCCGGACTCGCGACCTTCATATCGAAGAGGAGATATATCTTCGTTGGGTGGTGACGGTGTACAGACCATATATCTTTAGAACTCCTATCAATCCTGACTGTGCCTCCTACAGTATCCTACAGTATTATGCATACATCGGTACCCACAGGGCATCGCGTTAGGGCCAATCATGCAAGGCTGACATGGTAGCCTTGCCACCCAATTTCAACGTCGCGTCGAGAAAGTGGTTGATATGAGCGACAACAAACAACAACTTCGTGTACATACCATAGCAAACGAGATGCTTCCATATCACAGGTATCCATTTCTGGGCTGGATTTGGTAATGCACGACCGCCAATATCATTGCTATTGCCCTTGCCGTGGTGCTAAGAAAACCTGCACAGCAACCCCACCCGTCTGGCATCACCCTACCTCCAATCCTTTGAGTTTGCTGGCCGCCTGGCAACAACCTACGCTCAGTGTAAACGCAGATGCCGAGTCTCGAAATCAGTAGCTGCGCTGTCAGTCTCTAAAGAAGTCGGGCACAACTTGGCAATAAGCGAAATGTGCTTCGGTTGAGAACTTGCGAGCCAGCGTGCTTACGAGAGAATGTCACGGACAGAGCAAAGAAATGGGGATCTAGAGGGAACTTAGTGGTCATGGTGTTGTGGGGAAGCTGGTGAGTCGTGGAGGTAGATTTGATATCAAGTGGCGCCGTCGACTCTTACTGAAGCTACACGTGGTTCACAGTCTTCGGCTTAGTCCGACTAAGTGCCAGCCATACCTCCTGCGTTGTTTTGCATCTTGCCAACTGTATGCAAGAACAGCTCGGCTACCAAGTAGTCTTGGACTGGCCATTGAATCTGGAAGTAGCATATGAAAAAGGAGGAGGAGCCAAGGTCTAGTGGCCAAGAAAGGGCGTTTCTGTCAGAGCCTAGTGAGTAGAAAATACTCTAGAAGCCCCACCCTTTCCTAATACCACCACATTGCTTGGGAGAGGCGGTAACAACTTGTGTTACTTCCGAATTCCTTAAAGCCTTCCCCCCACAAAAACACCACCACGAAAAACATGCATTGACAAGAACCTCTATCGCTTGCCTCTTTATCTTGTTATTGTACCTTTGCAGGTCGGACCGGGAAATGAAACAGTTTTACAGCTGATGATATGGTTCTAATCAAAGTCTTCGTCCGCTAAGATTCTTCCCTAAGGCATTGTGGTAAAGTCCTCGTTCGCCATGTCATTTTGTCGTGTTCTTTTCAACAATGCCTTGTGCAAACTCCCCAAAGCTGATATCCTGCTCCACATCAACAATCTCTCCCAAGTTTGGCTGTGTGAACACTGCCAACGTATTCCTGGCAATTCTTCCACCAGCATCATCTCCAGAGGCCACACCTGATCGTACTCCCTTCACAAAATGTGGTACGGCCTTGAACTTCCCCTTGGTGATCCTCTCCAATGCCTCACCGGTCTGGAAAGCGATGCAATCTCTGGGGATCTTGACCTGCACTGTCTCACCGCTCCGAGATTGGATATACAAGCCGGCAGTAGGATCTGGCGACGAGGGAAGCTCCGATAGCGCAGGTAAGAATTTAGGCTGATAGGAGTACGAGATCGGTATAACAGGAGGCTGCTTAGACTCATTGATGAACATGGCAGAGGTAAGACCTGTTAGGCATCCATGATCAAGATGAGTAGCACACCAGTCATCGTCACTCCCTGTCTCCTTGACATCGACATCTGCTGGAAAGTAATGCAACAAACGAGCCTTCGTCGTAGTAGAAGTCTTGACAACATGCTCTAAATATCCCGGCTTATAATCTGGAATCTCCTTTTCGGCATAGCGATCACATGCTTTGGCAACGAGAACTCCGGTATTAATGATAATGCGACAGAGATTCTCGAACGTGTCTTTGAAACCAGGGAGCACGTTATCTCCAGGCCAGATGTTGGGACTTAGGTACTCGGGGAAGTTGTCCGGCGAGAAGTCTGCGGTGGGTTTGGCACAGGAGAGGTTTGGGTCTACGTAAAAAGCACAGTTGGCGTAGTAAGAGCCTTTTAGAGTGTCGACCTGGCCATTTTTCAGGGTTTCCTTTCCGAGAGACCAGCCGGTTAAGTACTTAGAGGTGGCATTCTCGAGCTTCTCTAGGGACTGGTTAGTCTTGATGTAAACAGTGACTAATGATGGAGGGCGTAGTAACCGAGTCTGAAGGATGGGAGGTTGCCCAGATAAGATGAATATGAGAGCAATCTATGTCTCAGCTCGACGAACTCTGCTGGCACATCCTTTACGACTATTATCCCCAGTGATTCGGGACCAAAGGCTTCTTCAAGTGTGGCAAAGGAGATGTTGTCTGCGAGGAGGTTAGCGAGAGGCATCGGAGGCAGGTTGAGCGCTCGAACTGTACCATTCTGCAAATCCAGCAGACTCACTGTGACCGCAGCTGAAGCCATTTCACAGAGAATATACTGTTAAAGTCTACGTGTGTTGATTGTAAATATAATTCTTCCTTAAACACTGAGAGGTAAGTGTAAGGTAGAAAACATGAGGGGAGTAGTCCCGCATGGCTTGGCGTCGGGCCCCTCCGCCACAGCCTTTTCCTAGCAAGGCAGCTCGCAACGTCCCCTCCACAACGCCGTCTACAATACAATACTACCTACAATCCTACCCACAAACCTTCACCATGGTCAAAGCATTAACTTTCAAAGGCGACAAGAAGACCAAGAAAAGGAAGCGCATCGATACTGCCGAGAAATTCGGCGACAGTGGCGAGAGCTCGACTGGCAAGGAGGTCGTAGCGGCGCAAGAAGAAGGCGATGCGCAGGCGGTAGACGACGATAGCTGGGTTACGGCCGAGGCAGTTACTGATGTCGTAGGACCTGTGGTGTTCGTTCTACCTTCAGAGCCACCGACTTGTGTAGCTTGCGATACGAATGGGAAGGTGTTTACGAGTACGTTGGAGAATATAGTCGATGGCGATCCCTCGACAGCAGAACCTCACGATGTTAGACAGGTTTGGGTTGCCAACAGAATTGTTGGTACAGAGACATTCACTTTAAAGGGCCACCATGGGAGGTACTTATGCCGAATTCCTCAATATGATAGACAATTGCTAACAGGTCCCAAAGGTATTTGAGTTGCGACAAATACGGAATCTTGTCCGCAAGCACAGAAGCCGTGTCACCCCTCGAATCCTTCCACATAATCCCCACCGCCGATACACCAGGCACATTTCAGATCCAAACCCAACAAGAGACCTTCCTAACCGTCAAAGCCTCGACCTCCTCGAAAGCAAACGCTCTACCAGAGATACGTGGCGATGCAGCAGATATCACATTTAACACTACTCTGCGGATACGCATGCAGGCACGGTTTAAGCCGAAACTGAAGGCATCGAAGGCGGAGAAGGCCAGGGAGAAGATTAGTAGGAAGGAGCTTGAGGAGGCTGTTGGCAGGAAGTTGGAGGATGATGAGGTAAGGAGGTTGAAGAAGGCGAGGAGGGAGGGCGATTATCACGAAGCGCTTCTTCTTATAAAGGTCAAGAATAAGCATGATAAGTATAGCTAAAAGGGTTAGCGGGTATAGGGAAGAGCATTCCAGACAAGGCATTCATGATAATCTGTAAGCTAAGGTAGTGAAGGCTGAGGGGAAAGAAAACATCATCAGGGGTCTCACCATCTGCGTAATGTTGTGGGTACAGTCATGGTACAGCAATACCCCAAACCTACCACTGTACAATTTAATTGTTGACGGACTACTACTAGAGCCACCTGCTTCAAGTACTAGAGCTGATTGAAAGACTGAAACATCCAGTCCAGAATCCAAGCAGCCTCTCAATCGTGGTCATCTCCGAGGTGGTGGTCTCTAGTGTGGCTGGCAATCTTTTTATGTGTCTGAGATTGAGTCTATACTGTAGTCGGAAAGTCAAGATATCGTTCCATACCCTTCTTCCAAAATATATGACAAGCTAAGTACTGACCTGATTAGTAAACCAATCTTAACAGTTGCTCCATCTTAGTGCTAAACTCAATAGCCTGAAACGACTTCCAATACTTTTCTTTACCTTCCCAGTCCGGATGATTCGGAACATGCTTAGATATAGGCCCGGTAAACTTGTTGAATATATATCCCACACTGCTTCTATACGGTTCACCTGTGTATTTACTATGTTAGGTCGAGTAATTGAGTTGAGAAGACACTATTAAAGCTCACCTTTTTTGATTCTATACTGGAAAACCCTCGAGCCCAGGGTTGAACACTCTATCTTGCTGAAGCATTTGCAACCGAAGTGTAGCTCTGGCTTCCTGAATCACTTGCAACTGAAGTCTAGTTTTGACATGAAACAAAGGATCACGTAGGGAGGGCAAAAACCAAGGTGTTTGTATCATGCTCTTAGTATTACTGTTCCGGCCATTCGTATCCAACGTAATCGTATCGGTTCTATTATTATACCAACAGACTTGCTTTTCCTCATTCTCACATCGGATTGACCAATAGCGGGATTCAGGCGATGTAAGGTATTTGAGCGTTTGGAATCGTGACTCTTGACAGATGGACAGGTTGGGTAGTGGAGGTGTCGTAATAAACCATGCTTCTGTTATGGTTATTCTGCCAAAAGGGTCAAGGAAGTGGTTAAGTTTATCCAAATCCCAAGTAACACGAATGACTTGGGGGTGGATGCTGAAGGCCCAAATCATATCCCGGAGCTCTTTTGACAGGTCAGGGAAGCGGTGGAAGGTGGAAAATCGTTCTAATGTCGATGGCGGATCTGGATTCTCGATGGCCTTTGTGGGCGCTGCTAGTTCTCCGATCTGGGGCTGGGCATCTGTTGTTTCTGTGTCGATGGGCATCTCTTGTTGATTTTGACGTGGTGTTTGCCCTGTAACTGGATTTTGCTGTGGTACCGTGAGTGAGGAATTGTCAACTGCTTGGATCGAAGTGTTGTCCCCGTTGGTCGCTACTGATTGTGATGCAGCGGCGGGTGCAGAAAGGTTGCTGGAAGCAGGATCTTCTTCCATCATGCGTATCAGAATAAAACTTCGGGGTTTGCAATGGTGATGGTGAAGATGATTTGGGTGTTTGCATTTCCCAAATGATGACAGATCTCGGTTTTAACAAGGCCGTATTATTGAGTTACTTGGGGCCAGGCCGAGCTGGAAGCAAAAGTAGACTATGTGGATAGAGAAGTTGATGGGCACTTGCGTTGAGCTACTAGGCCGGAATTGAGTTTCTCAACCCAATTTGTAGTTAGGAGCCAACGCTTACATCATTACCCTAACTTGCTCAGGCATTTTTCCCTTTAAACGCACTTCATCTGTATGACTGTACTTGAACTTTCCGATGAACTTAGTTGCTACCAAAATGCGCCGTGCTCTACAGGCTTTGGACTAGATGACGCTACTCCAGAACCGATATATAGTTAATTCTTCACAGTTTCTTCTTCAGTTCTGAGCAAGCCCAAATACAATCAGCATCCCATGCTTTCCATCATAGCCAAAAGCGAAGCTTAATCCCCCCGGAGTTTCTATGCTTCTCTGAACTTTCAAGAGAAATCCGCGATAGAATCTGGAGACAGGCTCTCCCCCTTCCTCGGGCCATCGATGTTCTCGCCGTCAGCATGGAATGCAGTGACACAGTTCCAGAATAACGACTCGCCGAATTAGGGAGCGAATATAGATTTTGACCGGTGCACATTGCCAAAATCGAAATGGCGGCAATCCCTTCAGCTGTAGAATTTTCAAGAACTAGCTAGCTAGCACCATATCTCTTTCCAAATGCGAAAATACTTAGCTCCGCGCTAGTTCTCCCCTTTTCCATAGTCCCTCGCTTATTAGTTTCTCTGCCTAAAACACAATACCTAGGTATCTTGGGGCCAAAAGAATAATAGAAAAGTTAGAAATAAACTCTGTCAACTAAACTGAAGAAAATATGGAATCCGTCTAGAAAGTTTCTACTAATCTTTTGCTTAGGTATCCACTGCCCGATCTTCTCGAGTTTCTTTCATCTAGATCGACACTGCATTAGTGAAAAATCACATAATTACTTATTCTCATTATCAGCCAAACAGCTCAAATCCAGTCGATCAACCACTTGGCATTCATGTTATGGTTACCATCTAGTTCATCGTCTGAACTCGGTAATCCTCTCTCGGGTTTCAACACTCAAGCTCCTCCTAAAACACGCACTTCTTAGTCGCGAATACAACAAACATGAATTTAGACTTGCTCATGTCCTTGATGTTCCGAGTATGTGACATAGCAAATCTCGTCAGGAAGCAGCGCGACTTCGGCAACTCCAGTCTTATGTCATCCTACAACTTGAAAGTAGACTGTGGTTCCTGTGATGAACAGGCTGCATAGTATGAGCAATTGCTAAATGGGGACCAATTCTCCCTTCAGAAATCAGACCGTGCATACCTGAACGAGCTCTCCATAGTGAGACTATTTAATCTTGTGTTTACGGTTGCCGCTGTGTTTCATTTTTTGAATTTGTGTGTTAAGTTGTGGCTGGTGTTTAGAAAGCTGTACAGGGACCAAGGTGGTAGTTTTGGTTGCTTATTAACGCCGTAGGAAGTAGTTACGTTATTACTACTAATTATTAAGTAGCCTTCGGTAGAGATCGCGAGTACTTTTAGGTTATCAGATTGATGGGGTCTGCCTTTCGCTTTTAGTAAGTGACAACCCAAGCCTGCTAGGTCTCGAAAGATACCTTTGAAAGGTGCGTTCACTGTTAACGTAACGGGAAGCCTCTAGTCAGAGTTTCAGGACTAGTTCATTAAACCCAGCCTCCCAGGGCTCCTGCTCCGAGTCTAGATCTAAGTACCACGTCAAGTCTCCATTTAGATCTACTAACGATAGTTGATTTATGAACTCGTTCGATGCACACTGTATCATTATGTTTAAACCTTTATACTACTCTCAAGATGACTTAGAGACTATGTACCGCTTACGGGTTGAAAGCCTTAAAATAAAGTCCATGGAAGAGATTTCATATGATTGAAACCATGAGGAAGCCTTTGAGGAATACCATAAATTTCACCTGTTCTAAGTTAAGACACTCTTCTATGGTTCGAGGCTTCTACAGGACTAAGGTCTGTATCTAATACAAGATAAGGAGTTCTGCGTCCTTCCTCCGGGACAAGCACGTATAGCTTGATTCAATACCTTTGCCTTACAAATAATGTGACACCCCCCTATCTCCGGCTAATCAAAATTTAGCTGTCTACATTTTGTCGAGTATATCTTAAAGGCTTCTGCATAGCTCACAAACCCCAAAGAATCAAGGCCGTGTTCCAAAACAAACATACTAATATCGCAAAGTCGGGTTCTTCCCATGGAAGAT
The DNA here is from genome assembly GCA_026119845.1 of Pezicula carpinea. Classification (NCBI taxonomy): domain Eukaryota; kingdom Fungi; phylum Ascomycota; class Leotiomycetes; order Helotiales; family Dermateaceae; genus Pezicula; species Pezicula carpinea. Next base: position 73,798 of record JALRMK010000025.1, read on the forward strand.
TTTTGGATTCTAGGTGATTTTGGCTTTCTATGAGCAGTCACTCTATTCGCAGGCTCTCGAAGCATTCTTGGTAGTAATTGTAAAGTGGAATAATTGCGTTTTGACTTGCGATTACATGGGACGCTTAGAGTGAAGAAAGTAGTCTCGCGCTATCTTTGGATGAACTCTCCACCTTGGTATAAGGGCAAACCTTTCCGCAAGCCCCACATAAAGAACACGGCTCGAGAAGAGATTCTTAGTTACGGTTAGTAGGGAGACCCTAGTCATAAGAGTTAATGGAGGCGAATCTGCATGCTATGCTTCTGGCGAAAAGGTGTGGCCTTTTTATACTTTTACCGTCCTTAAAAGGTTACACATGCCTAAAACTATAGCATTGAAGCTAGTCATGGCCGACTTGAAAAAGCTATCGTTGCGCAGATGACCTGGAAACCTTCGTTTCGGACATCAATAAATGGTGTTTCACGAACTGCAGGAACTCAGGGGAAGGCGGCAGGCCTGAATAGGAGGAGTTTGACGAGAGCATAAGAACGAGGAGAAGGGTACTGAGTGATCCGCGGAATCAAAACACCGGTTTAGATGGTTGTGAAACGATTAACTAGAAATCTAGGATTCTGGGGTCTGCGTTGTATTAGTTGGAGACATATAGCTATAGAAGAGAGCAGCTACTAATGTTCTACTCCAAGCGTAGCTACAACTCAGTCTAATATACCAGGTGATGGTCTTCCGTAGTATCTTCACAACCCAAAAATATTTCAAAGTTATCTTCAAGATCACTCTTCACCTTCCTCACTACCGACTCACTAGTCCCAACCGTAAAATCAGGATACCATCAATTAGGCTCCCTATTCTTCCCAACCTGAATTAGCAAGCACTCCCTATTCGCAGAAAATTCCTTAACAGCCCACATAAACCTTATCGGACCCCTAATCCGTAATCCACAACTTCAAAGATCCCGTCACCAACTCAGCATTTACCTTCAAAAAATCAAGTGCTGGGCCTTTTAGGCGACCCATTACTTTGACGTTGCCTGTGAAGCATATATATTGCAGATGAGCACACTTTTCTAGCAAGCTGGCTTAGTTGGGTGCCGCCTAAGAGGCTTATGTGTTGGAGGTTGGGACAGGCGATTGCGAGGGAGCTTATGGCGGTATTAGTGAGGGAACCACCAATTCCTGTTTCTTCATAGCCTGCTTCGAATTCGTTGATTCCATGACAGACTTCTAGACTGAGACTTAGGAATAATTCGAGATGTGAGCAAGCATTTATGTTATTAGCCATTATGATGCGACTGCTGCTAATGACGCGTGGATAATAAGATATTTTTAGCCTGTACTTAAAGGTATAGCGTTGTTCTGTAATATATTGTAGAGGTTAGTGAACATTGTATGGGTCTAAGCAAGGACGCAAGGTTGGAGCAAGATTATATGCTATTTTATTCCTTTAATTAAGCGAGCCCCTATCATTGCCAGCTTGAGGCGCACCAGGGCGGTACTCATAAGATCTAAAGGGTAGCTGATAGGAGTATCAACCCAAGTTAAGTTCTGAATTGTGACTTTCACAGAATTCCTGCTCAGCAAAGTCAGCTGAGCGGATGATATATTGTTGCTCACGATAAAGGCTTGACATACTTTGCCCACGCCTTTTACCATCAAGGGAATAATTCGCAATGAGCGCATCTACATGATCCGCTGCTTATGAAACTGTGTGATAGATATTTGGTAATAAGATTTTCGGTGAGACGGCAGGCTCAATTCTCGTCACCAAACTCGTCGTCCTCCTCTCCATCTTCTTCTCCACTCTCTTCGTCCTCATCTCTAATGTGCGGAACGAATCTAAAATCGACAAAACTAAATCCACCTCCGTCAACCTCAACCATGAATTGCAAGCTCAGAACTCCCTGTTTGTCACCTCTAATACTGACTTTGCTCGCCAATCGCATGGCCTCACTGGCGGCTCTGACCATCTCGAACTTGTAGCTCTCAGACCACTTTTCTATTACTGAGAAGGTCTCCAACAACTCACGCCCTTTGGAGAATTCTACACTTGCACTGCCTAGTGCACCACTGGCCGATAGGCTGAGATATGGCGCTGTAGGAGAGGCAGTAATGTCGAGACGACTGGGCGAGGTAGATGATAGCTCTGAGATAGCATCAAAAAGCCAGCGTGCTTGCATGATAATCTTGACTTGCATCTCATCTCGCGCAAAAGGAATTTCATGTTCTGATTCTGGCTCATAAGTATTGAGATTGCATGTCGTAGTGACACCAGTCTCCTCTAATATAATACTCAACGGCGAGCCGATGCCGATGTATGATAAACGACAGACTCCTGCCATTCCAAGCGCTTGGTTACTGAAAACGTTTGTTCTATCACGTCGTATGTTGGTTCCGTAGCCATCATTGTCGGATTTAGAGAAACGAGCCGCTGTATCTGCGGCACCGAAGATTTGAAGGGTCTCGAGTAGGGCGGAGAGGGATATTTGAAAATTGGGAAGATCTGGGACAGAGTCTGGTTCTGGTGATGTGCAAACGAAAGAAGTGAATAGTGCCTTGTCGAGAAATACGATTCCTAAGAAAATGTTACTACATTGACTACATCGTCGTCCCCTTGTTCATGACAACCAACCTTGCATGACTTGTGATTCCTCAACTGCGAATCGCACACCCCCATTGCTGATCTGGACTTGTGCTTTGGCTGCAAAGCGGACGCAGTTGAGAAGTTGGAATAGCTGCCTTGTAGAACTCGAAACAGCCTTGAAGACTGGCGCCGCATGCGCTACGTCTGCGTCGTTGACAGCCGACATGTTGAAATAGATAAAATATGAGCGAGGTCCTTAGGGTATCTCGAGAAGGCCCAGTCCACAATCACGTTTATTTGGAGTTGAACTCCTTGCTTTTATTGCCCGTCTACTGTACAGCCCAAAGAGAACCTGTCACGAATCGACGATCCTGGGGTATCTTATACATAAACGCCAACCGCACAAATCATGTAAACTGCTCCAAATCTACGGTACATTAGCGAAAATGCTTAGAGAGCCTGGAGATCTGACGTACGCAACTGCTGCCGAAGCTGGAAGTCCAATGATGGGTATGTTGACAAGAGAACGGTCTGATGGCGAATTAGTTTTGTGCAATACAGCATGGATGCATCGAAGCGTGAATACTTACTGAGTCCAAAGAGTCCGGAGAGCAGGATGCCAACAATCAACAACGAGAGACCAACGAAGAACTGGTAATCCTTGTTGATAGAAGGCGCGAAAGAATTGCCAACGGCACTCTCCCAGACGCCGTGCAATGATGACTCCATAAGCTTAGGTTTGATGTAGATGGAGTACGGGAATTGAGAATGGGCGTGTGCGTGTCTGGAGGATGATGATAATTCTCAATGGCTTGGAATGGCTCGTATGAGTAGCTCTGGAGGGAGGGCGACTTGAGAAAGAACTCGCTGTCCAGAGACCTACTGGTATGCAATGCGTGGCCTTGAGCTCTCGGCCTCGGCAGCTCTTTTCTCCGGCGAACAGGCTAGCAGGCTGGCAGGCTGGTTGACACGCGCCAGCCTTGCGCTACTACTACCGTACCTCTGGAGCCTCAGGAATTCACGACCTCACTTCATCCCCACCACAGCTCCTTCACCCAGAGCCAGTCTGGGATATCTTGATTTTATCTGAAGGTATGTTGTCTCTACCGTAAGATATCCTACAGTGTCCTTTGTCTGGGACCAACGACAACCACTCCTGCATGCGCGCTGAGTCTCGTTGCGCCGTCCTCCAAGCACTGCGGCGCAAGGCGTTATTGATCAGAATTGTATATTATGTTGAGCATGGCTAACACTAGAAAGAAGTCAGAGGCTTTGCCACTTTGCGAAGCCAGCGTCGTAGAGTCGTTGTCAAGTCAAGCCAGGCCCGCCACAGCAAATGCTGGCAAGTCTCTTCCGCCCAGAAACTGGCTAGGCAAAGCGTTACCATACAACAGAACCCAACTTCCGGAGGGTGAGGTCGAATCCCAATTCTTAGACGTGTACCAAAACGTAACCGTGGTAAACGTTCAATCCTCAGCATGGGCCCGATCCAGGAGAATGGTAATAACATACATGAGGTGCACACGCAGTCCAACTCCGCTGACCTTGCAATAGCTTCCAAACGGAAGGCCAGTGAAGATCCAAACACGCCGTCCAGTAACAAGAGATTTAAAGGTTCTCATAGCGACTCTCCTGAACCTTCAAAGCTACTGGGGACAAAAACACACGTCATACCATTTCCAGAAAAAGTGAGCAACTGGCCATTAGTGGATATCGAAGCAGAAGCCATGCCTGGAAAGTGCAAACCGCTAACCTCCGAATAGCCTGCAGTAATTGAAGAACGAAATGGTGAGATCGAGTTCCGTGTAGTTAACAACGACAATACCCGTGAGAGTACCATCATTCTGTCGGGCCTGAAATGTATCTTTCAGAAGCAACTTCCCAAGATGCCGAAGGACTATATAGCACGACTAGTCTATGACCGTACCCATTTGTCTATTGCCATTATCAAGAATCCTCTAGAAGTTGTGGGAGGAATCACGTACCGTCCGTTTCACGGAAGAAAGTTTGCCGAAATCGTCTTCTGCGCCATCTCCTCCGATCAGCAAGTCAAAGGTTATGGAGCACATCTCATGTCACATTTGAAGGACTATGTGAAAGCCACCTCGGATGTGATGCATTTCTTGACTTACGCCGACAATTACGCCATCGGCTACTTTAAGAAACAGGGGTTCACCAAGGAGATCACGCTACCGAGGAGTGTGTGGATGGGCTACATCAAAGATTATGAAGGAGGAACAATAATGCAATGTACAATGTTGGAACGCGTACGCTATCTAGAAATGGGTCGTATGCTCTTGAAACAAAAAGAAGCCGTACACGCCAAAATACGAGCTTTTAGCAAAAGCCACCAGGTGCACCAACCACCCAAACAATGGAAAACTGGGCCTTGCAAAATAGATCCCATGTCTATCGAAGCCATCAAAAACACCGGTTGGACCCCAGACATGGACGAATTGGCTCGCCAGCCTCGCCACGGCCCCAACTACAACCAACTTCTCCATCTACTTAACGACATGCAGAACCACAATTCATCCTGGCCATTCTTGAACCCTGTGAACAGAGAAGAAGTAGCCGATTACTACGAAGTCATCAAAGAACCCATGGATCTAGCGACAATGGAACAAAGATTGGAAGCCGATCAGTATTCTACGCCTGAAGAATTTGTGCGGGATGCGAAGTTGGTCTTCGACAATTGCCGAAAGTACAACAATGAGACGACTCCGTATGCCAAGTCCGCGAATAAACTAGAGAAGTTTATGTGGGCTCAGATTAAAGCCATTCCAGAGTGGTCGCATCTGGAGCCTTAGGTTGAATGCGGAGGATAAGCCAAGTAGAAGGAGGACAAGGTGCACGCAAGGTGCATTAGTCCCTGGAGTATGGTTGGCCATGAGAAATCTTGTTGTCACTTACTCGACTCAGCGAAAACATGGGATCCCGCTTGTGGAGGTATTGATTCGGGATTAGTTTAGGGGTTTCAATAATGGATAAAGAGGAGGTTGTTACGGCAGAGGCATTAACATTGGGCGGCGTGGCGCAGGAGGGGTCATTGAGCTGGAGATACCATATGAATTTAGGTACTGGATATTATGAGGCAGATACACAGTGGTGTATCAAGGCCCTTGGGCTCTCAAGAGGGATGTGCTCGCAGCATTGCACATTATTAGAACTTTACTTCGCCCTAGGAGGCGCTTGAAGGCTTTTTCTGAGAAACACAGCATCAGGATGTCTGATAAGCTATCAACCTCCCACCGCTCACAGGTAGGCAGACACACAGAAAAATTGAATCAAATCACATCAAAACACCCGACCAAGTAAATCATCGAGTCAATTGCTCGCTTATTCAGTCAGCTCTTCTCTTGAATACGCACCACGCTAATGTCCCGTCCATCTAGTCATCCACTTCATTATCCCTAGCACTATGTCGATAAAAACAAGCACGAGAATTTGATAAAGGCAATCCGCTTTTCCTCCTGAAGGCGATCTATGCTTATTCGATTTCAATAACCTCATACATTACTCCATCATTTCCCTCCGGGATGCATGCATGCATTCAAATTCCGAGATTCCCAAATTTCACTTCCCTTTCAATCCATTCCTTCACTCCTTTCCAAAGCCAGCGGTGAAGAAAATGCCTTCGTCGTTAAAAATTGGAAATGACAAAAGCAGGAATTGGGGGCCTAAGAGGCAACAAACGCTATTTAGGGAAAGCAAAACGCCTTGCTAAAAAAGACAATAAAACAGAACGTTATGTGTAACTCGTGAAATCCATCAAGGAAAGCAAATATACGGAGCTAGTCCTTCGTCTCGTTATCTGCCCTCCCTGAACCTCTTCACTTTTCTCACAGCTCGCTAGCTCTCAAGTTGAGGGTGCTATAGTCATCGGACCTCGTTTGCAGGCTCGCCGTCGATTCTAAAGGCTGGAGCGTACCGCAGCATTCGTCGTGCGGGTCTCTGTGGTGATAGCGATGCGGCATCTGAGGACTGTCTCTCTATGGTTTCTGTGAAGGCTATGTGGGGGCGGGGTGGGGCGCCTGGACGTGCTTGTGCCTGTGCCTGCGTCTGTGATTGTGATTGTGATGTGGATGCAGGTGCGGCTCTTGGCGTCGATGTCGAGGGGGAAGGAGTGGAGGGAGATGAGGTAAGCGAGTTTGCTCCGGGACGTTGATTATTAGCTTCTAGATTCTGCCGAACCATACTCTGTAGAAAGTCAGGAATCTGATGCCACTGCCCCAATCTCGCGGCATTCAGTAACCGCGGTTGCATTCCATTTTGGGAATGATGGGGGCCGGGGACGTAGAGTGTAGAGGAAGATGTAGATTGTGGCGTTGCGGGCACAGGGCGTGTTCCGGGAATATGCAAGTCAGAGGATAAGAAGGGTATTCCTCCTGCGTCTAGGGCGTCTTTGAGCCATTGTTCCCATTCCTCATCCATTGAAACATCCGTGTTGCCTGCCTCACGCTGGGCGACAGCGGCACGTATGCGTTCGTTAAGTTCAATGCCTACGCTTTGAATCTCCGAGTCACTCTCTTCTTCATCCTCATCCATCCCCTCGGGTTCCTCGACTTCCCCTTCCTGCACGTCTTCCATGTCTGATGGTTGATGGGCGGATGGAGTGATTTGTCTGGGCCGGAGTTCGGGTTCCACCCAGTCTTTGATATCGTCTGATGTCGTGTCCCTGATGATGACCCCTTGCTCCCGCTCAAAGCGCTCCTTTGCCCATCTGGTGCCCTCCCATTTTGTTAGGCTCGCAATCTCGCTCTTGGTCAAGCGAAGAGCATCAAAGGCCCGGAAGAGTCGTCGGTGCCAAGGGTACCGGGAGAGGCGGACCCGGTGAGGTTGGTAGGAATAGTCGAGTCCGGGATACTTTGCTTCTTGTGAGGAGAGATGGCCGTAGAAAGCTTGCGTCTCGAGACGTACTTCGGGTACGAGTTGACGTTGAAGAAGAGACTGGAAGCTTTGTGGGTTGTCTGGCTTGGGTTTAGGGAACATGCACTCGTAGACGAGTTGGTCGATTGGTCTGCCCTTCATTTTGGAGATGTGGTGTGGTCGTGTGGGTGAGTGAATGGGTGGATGGCGTAATTAGAGGTTTGAGGAGACTCTGTGAATGCTTCGAACTCGGCCTTTTAATCCCAAATGAACGAGGTGTTCAAATACTTCAATAGACCCACTAAAGTATATGGTTGCGCGTAGGAAGGGATCCCGTTACACCTTGAGGCCGTAAATACTAGGCTGGGGCCGTGAACCACTGAATCACTTATGATCCACGGCTTGCAGAGAAAGCGGTATCTTCCAAAAGGCTCCTAAGGCAAGGTGCGTTGTGTATTCGGTCGTGTCTTCGTGGCTTCGTGTCTTCGTGTCCACGATGTGTGAAACGTATGGTTGATCAACCTCGCAAAGCGGGCTTTATGCTGCTGTAGCTTTGTGCCGTCAAATGACTCGTCGAGTATAGTCTCTTCGTTCTCAAGCTTGGGTAGTGAAAGTATATTCTAGCCTGTCCTTCGGCGCCGTGCCGCACAAGTCCAAGTGTATATATCTATGTCCAACAAACTCGCGCTTTCCAACACCGACTGCACCAACTGGCGCAGGTATTCTGACCGAAGAGTCGCGGGCGATTCGCTTCGATGTTTTCGTAGAGAGGGATGAAATGGAGTGAGGCAGGTTCGGCGTGGTGAGTTGGTAGGAGATTGGAGATTGGCAATTGGAGGTTTGGAGGTTTGGAGGATTCAACGTCGTTCGAGGCTGATATCCGCGTGCGGTCAACGTTTGACAAATGGTGGAGGGGGGAACGTGGATGGATTCCCCAAACAAAGTCAACTCCCAAAGTCAAAGATGTTCGCAAGAATGTGTTACTCCTGTGTGCCTTGTCTCTTGCGATTAATCCTTACGTCTGTCGCAGATGGGAGTGGCCCTGGCCGCCCTTGTTATTAATATGCCAAAAATGTGTGGTGTCTGTGTCTGGTGTCTGTTCGTGATGCGGCTCGAGCAGTAATTTTTTGCCCTTCCAAAACTCCTTGGCGAATCATCAAGCGGAATGAACGGCGGGGTGTCTCTGTGGTCTGTCTTCTGTCGTCTGTCTTTCTCAACTCGATCAATGGGCGGGACCTGAGGCAAGCTGAGAGTTGATATCTCGGAATGATCAGTCTTCGTTCACTCGGGGAGGTCTTCAGCAGCAGCAGCTTCGCATTGCACCGTGCGCACACGCAGTCATCTACATATCATCTCACTGCAGTGGAGAGCCGTTGCATTATGTACCGATACATCATGTATGGAGTGCCTAACTCGTCCAGCGAGCTGCAACAACGTACGGCAGTACCGTAATAGCAGAGCGCTGTTATGCACGCACGACTTGACACGTCGTGAGGACTGGCGAAGGACCACGTCCGTCTTTCCACGGCCACGTCTGTAAGGACCTTCCTTTCATCCCATCCCATCCCATCCCTTCCTCGCAAGTCGCCGAAGCCAACACAAATCAATCAAAATGAATCCCCTCGTTCTGCTGACCAGCACGAAAGTACGCAAGTACCGTACCAAGGAACCCGATGCTCGTCTCAGGAAAAGGCCGAGGCGGTGGGCAGGGGCGCAAAATTGGAACTCTCCAGCTGACTTTGTGCTCGCTGGGATTTCATTCGATGTCCTGCATCCGAATCAACAAATGCCCTGGCCGCCGTCAACAATTCATCTCGCCAATGGAGCGAGATCCTTGGGCGGTGGTGTGCGTGTGCGTCGCTCTGATTCCTGGAATCTCTGCACCCAATCACCTCAGATGGTGCTGTGAGGGCTGAGACCCGGCCTGCGGGTACGTACCTTTCGTACAGTGTGTGCAATGTCAAGGACTTTGCTGTGACTTTGCTGTGAGTTGCCGCCATGTGTCTCTCCCATACTTACGGAGTTCTTGCGATGCGAACTGGCCGGCACAGGACGTGGTCTTGACCATCCAGCGGTAGCATTTGTGTCAAGTGACACAAAGTACATGCATGAGGTGCTGCCACTACAGTAGCAAGATCACCGGGAGTTCTAGACGGTATCGGAAACGAAGTTCTCTGACTAGACTTGCATTTTCGGAATCACTCATTTGTTTTCGGTATGCTACAGTAGCGCTGCTTCAGGCCAAGTTCTCCGGTATTATGGCCACCGTCTCTCACATTTCCACAAGTTCGCAACCTCACTACTCCTCGTCCTCGTCATCCATCTGCTCCTCGTCTTCACCCATCTCCTCGTCCTCAACCCCAGCAAAATCAATCCACTGCGGTTGTTTCCAACCAGGAAACTCGTGAAGAAAGAATTCCAAATCCTCCATCACGATCGCCGGTCCCCATTTCGCACTCTGCGCATCCGTCAAGAAGATCTTCAATTCGTTCAACTCGGTAAACTGCACCAAGCAGGCCAAACCACCTCGTCTAGGTTTCGAGCCCTCCTTGTGCCAGGTATGAAAGTCGATGGAGAGGGAGTGGATCTTTGATGCAAGATTGGTGTTGGTGATGAGTCGGGTAGCCGTTGCCTGGAGGTAGACGGAGAGCGGAGGGAGAACAACACAGAATGTTCCTTGACAGATATTTTCCCTGGTTCCTTGATTAGGAGCTAGCGAGTTATTGCTGTGGTCAGTTGGACGAGACGAGGCAGATGAGCAAGGGTTGGAAGTGAGTGAGACGATGCTATAGAGACTCAAGCACAACGTATCCTTCTCCGGATCAAAGCGGTGCTGCGTACAATCCGGTGGTACGGAAACAAGAATTCTACAGGCAGAACAGTCGCCTGTTCCCGAAAGCACAGCATCATCGCAAAGGACGGTCAATATACAATTGTCAAAAGCCACTGCCCGGGATTCTTGCGAGGTTTCTAGGAGGGCCTTGGGAAGCGAACGCCGTATCAGGTGGAGGGGACCCGGTTGGCTTTTGTGGGCCCAAATTATGGAAATTGGCATGTGAATGGCGAGTGGTGAGAGAAGACAGCGCCAGATCAGGAGACGGATCTCGAGGGGCAGGAAGGTGAAGAGCGTGAATGTCTGGGAGGGTGAGGATGGTGGTGGTTGGGACGCCATGTTGATTTCGGGAGTACGAAGGGTGATGTCCTTGTGCCACGAGGTGAAGGCAACGGCTGTAGCACTTCGCTTGTTGCCGCCGTGGCTTGGAGGAGTTGACTTATATATGGTCAACAGAGAGAGAAGAGAACAACAGAAAAAGAGCCAGCGCGTAGATAACCAAGTAACGCGGGGGCTGCGTTTGTTCGTTGTTGGAAATAGCGTCACATGATGTGACAGAGACAGCGACCTGCAGCTAGCCGTCCAACAACGTGTTTGCCTCTCGAAGAGGGAATAATAATGAACAACTGTTTGCAAAATCATGTGTCTTGTGCGGCTCGAGTTGGCTCAACTAACTCCAAGGATATCTGTTGCAAGTGAACTCTATGTATAGCCCAGAAAAAAATGGTCAGGTCCATTGCCCGACCTTTCATATATGTACGTACCGCATGTGAGAATCGTCGCTCACCTACTTGCCAGCCCTATAATCGTCATCTACATCACTTTCATCTCCGTCGCCATCTTCATCTTGATTCATAACAGCTTTCTCAATCAAGGCAAGCGTTATTCGAACCGGGAGTCCGACAACGTTGTCCGGCGACCCGTCAATCTTCTCCACGAGTAGCGCGCCCATACCCTGGATCCCATAACCACCTGCCTTGTCCACGCCCTCTCTCGTCTTCACATACGCCGCAATAAACTCATCGGTAAGCGTCGTATCAAAGTAGACCTTCGTTTCCTCAACAGCCGTCTCCTCATTATATCCCGGATACCTAAGATCGTCTCTTGGAGCCATGACCGCAACAGCCGTGTAGCATCTATGCATCCCTTGGTCCCTCAACATCTTCAACATAGCCAAATGGTCAGCTTCACTCCGAGGCTTCTCCAATATGCGTCCAGCCTTCGTGACGATTATCGTGTCTGCTGCAATGACCACCGACGGGTCTGGAATTGACTTCAACGAGTTCTCGAGCGCAGTGCTGTAGACATCCTGGCATTTCTGAATGGCGGTTTGGAGCACGTATTCGAAGGGGCTTAGGTCGGCCTTGGAGAGGTTCTCGGGCTTAGTCGAGGGTAGTATCTCCAGGTTCCCAAGGCCTATCTGTGGAAGTGTCAGCACGGTATGTACTCTGTATGCGGCGATGAAGATAAACTGGGAGGACGAACTGTGCCTAGCAATTGCTTCCTTCGAGGACTTGCTGATGCGAGGATGATTCTCTTGCCTTTCAACAGCTGCAAGATGGGCAGATCGAGTGGAAAGGGGCCACGAGGCACAGGTTTTGCTGGTGGACCCGTTCGCGCTGGTAATGCGCCGTGCTGGATTGCTACATCTGCATAGGGCGGAGGCGTTCCCTTGATGGCTGATAATTCGGGCATGGTGAATATCAAGGGCGCCTCAGTTACTTGTAGAAATGCGGGTGTTGTCCTTGAAAGTCATGGGAAACATGCAAACATGCAGTCGTCAGCAGTGCGAAGGGACGAGGACAGGACCTTGAATTGCTTGGTTGACGATCCACAAGGCTGAGTCGCCGCCTGTCCCCAAGTAGAATGGCGTCGATGTCGGGGATGCGGCATCTGTACATCTGGCCAGCCTCGTCTTGGAATGTGATGTGAACGGAGAACCCCTCTTTGCTCCTCCCCCGTGTACGTAGAGAGGGACGCAGAAAGCATCAACAACCGCCATGCCTGACCTCAACGCAGCTCCACGAACGCACATCGCCAACCACCACGCCATTCTGTACCAGGAGCCAGCAGCGTACCCAAGAAGCCAGCTCTGCCAGCATTCCTCCCTCCACACGGCCGCGACAGGCCCTCGGGCCATATTATACACATCCTCTTAGTTCAATCCGCCGGAAGTAAATAAGCAGCGCGATAAAAGTCTCACCCACAATCCTCCCCCCCCCCAACCTCCGGCAATGGATGCGAACTATCCGACCACACCAGGCCGCAATTCCTCCGAGGAGAAACGCCAGATGTCGACAGGCTACTCGCACCAAGCAATGGACGGCAACACCTCCTCGCCCACGAGCCCCGGCCAGAAATCCTCAGAAGACAAACCGCGACTCTCGGAGAAGCAGAAGAAAGCGAACCACATTGCATCCGAGCAGAAACGACGGCAAGCAATCAGAGAAGGGTTCGACCGCCTGACGGAACTAGTGCCAGGGCTGGAGGGCCAAGGGAGAAGCGAGAGCGTGGTGCTGAAGAAGACGGTGGATTTTATCAGGGATCAGATTGAGGAGAGGCGAAGGTTGGTTGCGAAGATTGAGGAGCTGGGTGGTGAGATTGATGAGTCTAAACGTATATGAGGAAGAAGTGTGCCACCGGCATTATATTGGCTGTACGAAGAGAAGAGAGGAAATATGAGATAATGACGAAGAATGATTAAAAGGGGTCCTAGCAACTTGGGCTTGGGAGGTGCAGGGAGTTGTTGTCCTTTTGACTTTGGGGTTTTGCATTGGTGGGTGGCGCGAATATACCATTGTCGAAGGCGCCTCGAAAGCATTGTCTTCTGGGTATGTGAATTAAGAGCTGTGCAGCATATCACATCATAGGAGACGAGAACAGGCGGATTGATCTGACTATACTACAGATCTCCGCGATGAGAGGAATAGGAGCAATTATACCACGGGGAAGGTTAGAACATTCGAATCATACCCCAAAGACAGACAAACAGTTCTTAGGCTCCTACATAGGTAATTATGAGCAAAGGAGCAGCAGCAGCACAAGTCAATTAGGCAGGAAAACACGCCGGGTACCCTGGATGTGATTGCCAATACTTGTTGGTTGCTAGGGACAAGGAAGAAGCTAGCGCCGGCTCAGAAATAGTCATTCCCAGCAGATATCTACATGTGCATTCACGTTCTCGAGATTCCTATTCTCCATATCAACTTGGAGTTCGGTAAGTGCTATTTCTCATTTATGGTTCTTAGAACTACAATTGTCAGTTCTATTGTAAGTGAGTAAGGTAATTCAAATACCTAGGTACGGTGGTATCCATGGCCAAGACAAAACTGGCTCACTTATTCCTTCTTCGCGCACAGAAAGCAGCTGGAACGAAAGTAAAATTGAGATGTATTATTTATTGAATAGTGAAGCGAACATATAAAGGCGTCGCTTCAGAGCTGCATGCTCACACTAAAAGACCAACAACCGCGCAAGTACCGACCAACGCTCAGGTAGCTAGCTATCAAGGGTATATATAGGGTATCACTTCCGTTATCAAAATCCACGCTGAACTACTCGAACACCGCAATACACAACAACACAACAACACAACAACACAACAACACAACAACACAACAACACAACAACACAACAACACAACAACACAACAACACAACAACACAACAAAACAACGACACATATAGCACACAGCTCAAAATACTCCAGCAACAGTGACACGCCTCATTCTCGCACACCTAATATCTCTGCTCAGCCATATAATCCTTGACAACCTTGGCGGTGCAAATTCCACGCCTGCGATCCATTAAAAATTTGTCTCTTGACGTCAAGGAATTTCATCTCCGGATCGGGCAGATCCCGAATGAATCCCATCACTTTGGCGTGGAAAACTTGGCGGAGCAGGTTTCCCCAGGCTATGTAAGCAGGATGTCTATCTTGGCAGAAAGCACGTATGTTGTCGAGGATGAAGGCGAGTTTATGGTAATCCTCGACAATGGGAACCAACATGTCAAGACCGTACTTGTGGATGGCCCTGGTGACATCTTGGAACTCCTCATCGTCGTGACGCGGTCGGAAGTCAATGCTCTTGCCATCGGACGCTTCGTGTTCGAAGCCGGCGCGAAGAAGCATTCCCCAGACTCTCCGCATCGACAGAGGCTGCGTGCATGCCTGGAAAGCCTCCATACCGATGCGCACACAGGCTGCATGGTGCTTTCGAGCCACGTTCACCTTTTCCGTTGGAACAGCGCTCTCAGGTCGCGTCGACATTTCCTTCCGCCACCTCCATCCCTCCGTTGCGGTCCTTATCTTGTTTATGATCTGCTGTCGCTCCCTTTCCTCCAAGTAGTCATTCACCAGATCTGTCAGGTCGTCCATCATTTCCAATGCGTACCACTTTTCTGGCTTATGATTTGGGTTGCTAAGATAGCCTTTGAACTCCACCTTGAATTCGGGCTTCCCATAATCACCACGACGTTTGTCAACCACACGCTCGATATCTGCGCGCGGGAGAGGCTTTATAAAACGCCTCTCGTTTTCTGCACATCGCTTATAACCTCGATAAGCTTGAGAGCCAATGTCAGGAGGGGCAGATTGATGTGGATGATGGACGTCAGGATGGTAGGGCTCTGCATTGTATTTGTATCCGTACTTGGAGCAATCATACTCTTTACCCTCGACAAAATCGACGAGACGGCTTTTGGAAAAGTCTGGACGGGCATCCTTTTCTGAAGCTCTCCCTTTACCTTTCAAGTCAGGACGTGGAGAATGTGAGATGGAAGGCAAGCCAGAAGCCCATTCCATCATGTCTTGTTGAAGGACATGTGTGAAGCCCCGTTTGCTCCGCTCTGGGGCCGGCGTCAATGGAACCGCCTTGCCTTTCGTAAGCTGAGATGGCTTTGTAGAGATATGAGGACCATCGCCTTTCGAGTCGGGACTCGTCCTTCTCTTATTCATCTCTTTACGATAGTCGTTATCTGCGCGCTCTCGCTTCATATGACGAAAAGATTCCCAGCGCTTTCGCCACCCCGACCATTCTTCTCGCATGACCTCCCTCTCCATGAAAGCATTGTCATTCTTGATCTGAATATCTTGTCTTTCCATGGCCGCGGTGATTGAATCACGCAGGGAGCCATCGAAGATGAAATCATCAATTATGTGCAGGTCGTCGGGAGGAGATTCACCATTCAGGGCTCTGTTATGTGCATGGTCTTGAATATTCCTACATTGCTCGAGCTTTTCGTGCAAATCACGCCCTAAGCGGTCTCCCTTGTCGAAGTCAAAAGCCCTATTCCCCATGCAGAATTCTTGCAACGGAGTAGGTTCTTGACTAGCGAAGTATCGTTTGCGAGCCTCTTGCAATACCGCAGTGTGACGTTCATCGATATCTCGATCAACGAGCCATATCATCCTCCCAGATGTAACATGCTGTTGTAGCATATCAACCCCACCCTCATCCGAGATGGCAGAATCATCAAGGTTCGGAAGAGCACTCAGAGAATGGAAGTCGTGTAAGACGGGATGGTGGGAGGGTAATGACAGCGTAGCTTTGCTTAATAAACACTTAGCTGTTCCAGGCCGTATTGAGAGCCTACTACTGGGCTCATTGCCAAAGTCCAGATCCGCAGCCGTCACGATAGCTTCCGGAAATTCGAATCGTGGCCCTTCACCACCGATGGCGATGGGATTTAAAGCCTGGAGCTTGTTCTTCCGTTGGGTTGTTTCTTCTTGTTGGGCGTGTTCTCCAGGCGTGGCACTGAAATCCCATTCCTCAATAATGCGTTTTGCTTCCCTTTCAGCGAAGCTTAGAGGCTTCATGACAACGATGGCAACTTGGCTGGGTCCCGTTTTTGAGCTTGAAGTAGCTGAGACGTTCTCATTAGATTGACGAAGTTCTGAGTGTGTCTCTGATCCTGAGGGGACCTTGGAATCATTGCGTGGAGGAGAAAAGTCCTTCTCTTCAATTGATGAAGTAGACTCTCCGTTTACCTCTGCCATGTCTTCTGGATCTACGCTCGTCTTTGCTTTCTTGAAGTGGATAGCGTCGCAAAGGGTTTTCCGCTTCTTGACCTCTAGTTTCTCCTCCATTTCGGCAGTAAACCTGTCTCTCGCTTCCTTTCTCTGGGCAGCAGCAGCTTCAGCCTCTAAACGCTTTACCTCATCGTCACTGCGACCCCTCTCCACAACTATAGCCTTTTGCAAGGCATCAAGCAATTCACTCACTTGGCCAATGGAATTTTTGCGGTGGAAAGTCATGGTCCCGTTCGGTTCCTGGCTGATGAATGAAAGGGGAATAGATATGCATGGTATAACGGCACGTTTGCGGTATTCGTACTGAGCGATGTTGATTGCTGAAGGATAAGCAGGTCGGTTTATAGGCGTGATGTACGCTGGGACATGTTGTTCTTCGACATCCACCGTGCTAGTGTCATCTGGCTCGGACCCTTGCGCTGACTCGACGTCTTGTGATTGATTAGGAGAGATACAACCAAGCATGTCCTTTTCCAGCTTCTTCCAGTTGTTTATACCTGTTGATGAGTTGAGCTCAGCAGTATGTAAAACAGGAGCTGGAGGTATGGGTTGCGGTAAAGGTGACGACGGAGGAGATTCCTTAGATAGAGCATCATTGGGAGAGGGAGGCTGGCTATGTGGAAGGAACTTAGTCTCAAGGGCCTCATGATGAAAGATGTCGTCCTCAAATTCGTCACTCATTGTATCGTGCCGTGGCAGCAGCTTCTCATATCCTCTGTGATTCCACCCACCATTCTGCGTGAGATTTCTACCCATGGTGGTCCTTATGTCGGTAGGAGTGACGCTCTCGGCATGCCACCCTTTACACAACCTGCCATGAATGCCAGCATCATGACTCCGCGGCTTAGAAAGTGGAGTTGGAACCTTCGCAGCGAGCTCCTGCACCTCAAGCGCTCTCGATCTCTCCAGTGAAGTCAAAGGCTTGTAGCAGGGCGTCCAGCTTAAGCCCTCCAGATCTTGAGGATCTGGTTCAAATTGTTCACCAAGTCCATCAAGCCACAAGGAAACAGGAGCATCGATTCCCTGACTGCAGGATCCTCTACATTTCTCTTCCGCCAAATGGTACTCAAGACTCCTTTTTAGAACCTCGGTGGTATCAGGGCCGGGAGAAGAATTTTCTATCTCAGCAGTCTCATGATTGTCCTTGGCGAACGTCACTCGCTTTTCGTCTATAGGTGTCCATGCTCGAGACTGCGAATGAGCAAGCGATTCCTGTTGATTCTCGCTGTTTCCCAATGCATAACCGTGACACTCACTGTCTTCTGAGCCAATACCGGAGCTGCGATTCGATGAAGAAGGTTGGTTTTCTTCTATCTTGTCACGGATCATTTGCGGAGTTGCTATCTTTAGCCACTCTCCCGTGGGTTTTGAACCTTTATGTCTTAGGGTATCCAAATCAAGAGAAGAGGAGTGGCCGAGATACGAGGGTGGTTGACTATTTCTTCCTTGCCTTGTATTAGAGGTGATATTGCCTTGAGACTTATATCTTGAGTCGGTGGCTCTACCTCCAGTTCCGAGTAGGTCCTCCTCGAATCCGCTATTATATGTAGCCTTCATAGGGTTAGAGGCACTAGGAGGAGCAGTAGAAAGATTGCGAGTACCGTCGCTGCTACTGATAACTCCTAGCATTGAGGAACTAAAACATACACTGCTTTGTAACAAGGTATCTGGGATTGAAGGCAAGGCTAGTCTCTGGCTCGGAATGTTGTTGGAATTGTTGCCATTGTTGCCATTGTTGCCATTGTTGCTATTGTTGTGAGTAACGCCCTCTTTCTTCTGAGAGAGGGAGGGCATCGAATTATTAGACAAGTAGCAAAAAGCGTTCGAGTTCCCCTTTCCATGGTTCTCAATTGACCTTTGGACCGGCCGAGCATGCCGACGGAACTTATCCCCTTCTGAGGAGGTTCGGCGAAGACTGGGTTGATATCTTGATTTAGAGGACAATGTTGACGAGGTCCTGGAGAAAATCCTGTCTGGTGGCGGTGGGATTTGTTGGGACGATTCTGGAGGTGGCGGTGGGGATAAAGAGGACGAATAAGTGGAGGCGGGCTGCTTGGATTTGGATCGTGAGAAGAGCTTTTTGAAGATTGACTTTTTGTTGTCACTTGGTATCATTTTCACGGTGATGTGAACACTTTGACCGTTCGACTTTACGTGGTATATTGAAAGATCAAGTAGATGCCCTCGAAAATTCTGTGACTGAAGCTCTCGTATCAGACGGCGTAATGAAACCGGACGGTCTAGAGAAGGCTGATTTTTGAACAACTGGAAGGGTTCTGGTAGAAGGACTCCAGACCACAGGAGAGCCTTGGACAAAGTTTGTTAACTGGTAAAATTGGGTTCGAATTGGACTAGCACCTCGAAGAGGTCTTGAGAAGATGCCGACGTCACCAAAAGAGAAGTCCGTAGCAACGAAGGGCTCGAAAGTTGAATGGGTCAGATGAACACGGTACGACCGGTCAATTGATCAATTGCGATCGTTAAAAAAGAATTGATGCGGCGTCAGTGTCCGAGCTCTCAAAAATGCCGTGGGTAGTGATGAGAACTCAAGAACGACGACACACGTCTGAGTTTTGCAAGATTAGCGGAAGAGACGCCAAGAGAGCAGAGAGCCGTGGCAAAAGGTCCTCAAAGTCTAGACTTGCCAATCGATTGACAAAAAGAGGTGAATTAATTGATGGAAAGAACAGGTTGCGGTGCTGGCGTAGGCTGGACGTTGGAGTGTCGCAGGACTTGAGCGCAGTGACGAGAAATCGGCCTCTCTCCACGTATGTATGATGCACTGGTCGAAAGCTCTCGGAAGGAAATGGTGTCTGTGGTAGTTCTGTCCTGTCTCCTAAGCATGTAGGAGGTCGAAAGCATAGAAGTGGTGCTGGTAGCAGATAAATGTGTGAATGAAGACACGTTAAGGATTCGGGTATCCGAGCTAAGAAAAGAAATTCTATCGTGATCTCATCACACCAGACTGATCGATCTTAGTAGCTGCTAGCCTCCTGACTTAGATCCAACGCCGCCATAACTCCAGCCATGGTACTAACCATAGTGTAGGTATCTGTCAAAACCATTAACTCCAACTGTGGAGGCCTTAATGCCATCAAACCAACGGTAATCAAGTGTGAACCGAACCAAACTCAGCGACACCTGAACCACAACTCCGTTCGTCATGGGGGTTCATATCGCCCCCCTATGACGAACTACTTCCAATTAGGGTTCCCTCCAACTGCCCTCTCTCCAACGTCTGGCGTATCTGCTCATTCTCTAGCTTCCTGGCAGTTGACCTGGTCTCCTCCAACCTCTCGACACCTTTCTGAATATTCTCAATATGCACACTGAGCGGAATATGAATGCGATCCCTTAACAACTCTGGACTCCCCACTCTCTCCCTCAAATCTTCTAGGCCGGCACCCATAGCTTGAAGACGGATGATGGTTCCGCTAATATGAGCGTATGCTGTTTTCCGGTAGAGAGACACTTGCTGGAGGAGGGCTAGTTGTCGGTCCATTTTATTTACTTTGCCTCGGTTTCCTCCAACTATGGTCCAAAGTTCGGAGAGGATGTCATCTTTTAGTTTCTTGGTATGAACATCATCACGGGCTGCAATGCCGCTGATCACTTCTAGTCTGTCTTCGAGGTTGTTCAACACCATGAGCAGGGCTTGGGCTTCGGAAATTAGCTTGTTGATTTCTTCTTCGACGATGTGCGTGTGTTGGATGTATTGATCTAAAAGAATGCCTTCTGTGTATTTGATTGGCTGGAATGGGGCGAGAATCTTGTCGTTTATGAAGCTGTTAATGGATCCGCGGCCGGCGTCTCGCTCTTGGATCCCGTCGAGGACTCGGGTTGTCCATCTTGTGGTTGCAATGACACTGTCAACTGCTCTGCCAACATGACTGTTGAATTTCTGAAGATCATAGGAGGCAATCCGGGCAGTCTCGATGAAGCCGTCGAACTCGAGGACGAGCTCGTTCCTGCCAAAGTGCCAAAAGATCAGTCATGTGATACTGGTCATCAAGAGCCCACTGGAGAATGCCACTATGTGCAAGTCCAACTGATGCCTGTCTCAAGGATAAGGAACTGGAGTGACTTACTTTGATTGCAACTGGCTATATCTGACAAGCTGGCGCAAGTCCCTGATGGATGCCTCTCCTCGTTTCATATCCAGCGGCAGCGATACCCCGCCAGCGCTTTCTTCCAAGACCTCCTCAAAGTTAGCCTGCACCTTCATCAGCTGGTCAAACTCCGCCTGCGGCGGGGGACCATTAGAGTCGTCGACATTGTATACTGGACAAAAGGGTAGGTTTAGCAATGAGGCGCCTGGAATGCGGCAGACTGGCGACAATGCTGCCTGGATCGACCTGTTGACAAGGTTCCGTGCCACGATGAGAAGCCCGACTAGGAGCCATACTGCAAGAAGATAGGATAGCGGCGTCTTGAGAACTCGAAGTGCGCCGCCAAGAACATCTATGATCCAGGATAACATTGTAACTCCGTGGTCAACAGTGATTTTGACCGCGCTTGGCTCTCTCTGGTACGAGGGAATATCTTTGGAGAATGCTCCTGCTGGGGAAGACTTGTACATATCCTTCGTCCTTACTCTCTGTCTTCTCTCGGGGCTGCCACTGCTTCCAGTATGTCTCGAGCTCCTTCTTCGCGATTCCAGCCCTTGCTGGTCACTAGGTCGTCTGTCTCTTCGGAATCGTGTGCTCCGGCTCGTAGAATCCGCCCACGACGCTTCCAATGTATCAGGATCCAACGGCGGCATAACAAATTGGGGTTCGGGAGATCTATTGCTGGATCTCGTTGGTCTTCCGGGCGTCGTCCTTGGTGGTGGAGAGTATTCGTCCTCTCGCTCGCTCCCAGGAGAATCCTCTGGACTTTCATCCTCCCCTTCGACGACCCAAGAGTCCCCCAGGGGCTCTCGCGCCATCCGAGAACGCATCGCCGACCACAAGTGTCGTCAGTTGCAGAAGTAAGAGGCTGGGCGCGTAGGGTATTGGTTGCTGCTGGAGTT
This sequence comes from Pezicula carpinea, assembly GCA_026119845.1. Taxonomy (NCBI): domain Eukaryota; kingdom Fungi; phylum Ascomycota; class Leotiomycetes; order Helotiales; family Dermateaceae; genus Pezicula; species Pezicula carpinea. The sequence continues at coordinate 95,118 of JALRMK010000025.1, forward strand.
GATGCAAGGAAATGGGGATAAAGTTAGACAGAACACCATTCAGGTGTAAAAGAGGAACTTCGAGCTTCGAAGGGATGTAGGTATAAGGATAGAGAGGATGCAGGTACATGGAAGCAGAAACGATAAAGAGGAAAGATATCAAACAAATACCTGGCATGCTAGTTCCGTCCGTTCATGACGTTGCGGATGATCTATCTCATCGGCTGCCAGATCCCCTGGTGCCCTGTCCATATGTGTGGTTGTGACTCTGAGGTGCAGGGATTCACGGGCTCACGTGCTCTCTGGTTACAACCTAGACATTGTCATTGTCATTGTCATTCCCAATTGCCATTGTCCATCAATCCCTCGTGATGCGCTCCCTACGAGCTGTGCGCTTGTTGCAGAACAGTGTGCGACCTTCTCAACGTGTACCTTTGGGTGCGCTGGGTTTGCTCAGATTCCAGGCTGCCCGCAAGGGATACTGTGGGAGATGTGAGCCTGTAGCAACACCAACAGCCACCAGCACCACTGACCTGGACTCGACCAAGGCTCCTCCGACTGCATCAGCCGACCATCGCCAGCTGGCTATCGACCAAGAACTCTTCATAACCTCCATCTACAGTCCGGGGTCGCCGATATTCCTGCCCAATGGCGCACGCATATTCAACAGACTGGTCTCCTTCCTCCGCTCTCAATACAACTATTTCGGTTTCGAGGAAGTCATCACTCCAACGATATATAAGAAATCATTATGGGAGAAATCGGGGCATTGGGGGAACTATGCAGATGACATGTACTCTGTGACGGGCCGGGGAGCGACGGGCAAACAAATCGATCACCAACCTGGAGAGGATGAGGAATATGGGCTCAAACCGATGAATTGTCCTGGTCACTGCTTGATATTTGCCTCACGACCGCACAGCTATAAGGAATTGCCTATTCGCTATGCAGACTTTAGTCCGTTGCATCGAAACGAGATCTCTGGGGCGTTGAGTGGGTTAACGAGGGTGCGGAGATTTCATCAGGATGATGGGCATATCTTCTGTCGGCCGTCACAGATCAAGGAGGAGATTACTCGGACGTTGGAGTTTGTGAGGATGGCATATCAGGTATTACGCTTGGGACCTTATCGGTTGGCTTTGTCTACGAGGCCGAAGGACTCATACATCGGCACTGTGGAGGAGTGGGACAATGCCGAGACAGCACTCAAGGAATCACTTGATGCCAGCGGCACAGTTTGGGAGATCAACGAAGGAGATGGAGCATTCTATGGACCCAAGATCGACATTATCTTGCAAGATAACGACGGCAAAGAGCATCAGACGGCCACCATCCAACTTGATTTCCAACTGCCAAAACGTTTTGAGCTAGAATACCAAGCACCTGCGCCTGAACTCGAGCAAAGGGGCCAAACGACCACTGATCCAGAGCTTCTTGCGGAACAAGGACCAGTAACACCCGTACTTATTCACCGCGCCATTCTTGGCTCTGTCGAACGTATAATGGCACTCCTCATCGAACACCACAACGGACACTGGCCATTATGGCTCTCGCCTCGCCAAGTCGCCATCATCACAGTGAGCGATGAACCTTCCATTGTTACTATGGCGAAAGAAGTCAAAGCATGTCTTCAACCAGAAGGACGAGCACGTGGTGCATGGATCAATAGGTCAGGAGAATCGGGGTCTCCAGACTCCATTTCAACTCCTGACGGCCAGAATTGGGCTACAAGGGAGAGGTCTTTGTGCGACCAACTCACAGTCGACATTGATGATAGCCCACGGTCCGTAAAGAAAAAGATCTCAGAGGCAAAGCGCAAACGATATAGCGTTATTATTGTAGTGGGTAAAGACAATATCACAAGCCGCCGGGTCAACGTAGATATCTCAGGAATTCCCGATCCACTTGGGTTCTACCGCTCTTCTTCCTATGTGTCTGAAGCGTTGGCTTCCATGGCTCAGTATAACGGCAATGTTGAAAAGGGTGCCGAAGTACTTGCGAAGCACGCTAAACCAAAAACCTTCAAGGGGTATGATATCTTAAGCTTTGAGCCTGGGTCAGTGCACATGGCCCTCAAGGATCGTTTATCAACAAGCCAAAACCTACTGAAACTAAGACTCGGTGAGCACGTGCAGGTGATCCAGTATATGGGCAATGGCTACTTTTGGGGGAAGAACGTGGAGACAAATGAATTGGGTTCATTTTCATTGACGAAAGTTCCACTAAAGAAAGTCGCGCCGGGGCCTCTTAATAAAGAGGATATTTTGATGGATTCAACCCTACAATCTGCCCTGAACTTTCCAGCTGCGAAGACCGAGGAGAACACTCCCAAGACGGAGAACCAGGTTGAAGCAACTTCTTCCTCCTCCAGAGAACCCGTTGCTCCAACCACGCGAGAATTGCAGAATCTGCTCATGACCCCGAACATCCTGCGTGAATTCCTTGTAACCGCCATCAGGTCTTATCAATAAGAGGATCCCATACACTCTTGCACCCGCAGACTCTTACACTCTCAAGGATAAAGAGAAGCCCGCAGTGTAACGAAATAACTTCTCGAAGATGACACACCATCCTACTGTACTATTACACATGTATCTTTAGAACAGAAACAAGCATGTATGTGTATAAAATACCCCCACCAGCTTGAAGACTTTTCTCGCTTTGTACTTATAGACATGGCTAGCTGTAGCTAGGTTAGAGTAGTAATATACTTATTGAAAAGGACTATGCTCTTGCGGTTTGGCTGCTGGACATAAAGAGTACTGTCGGTTGCTAGTACCAAGCTGCCAAGACCCGAAGATGACTGCTATTGCTACAGTCGATGTGAACTTACGAAACCCTTGATTGGGATGCAAACATGGCATTCCTCCATAGATACCACATCCATCTTACCGCCAGGGCGATTGCTGTTTATACAGAGATTAGGCCACGGTATGCGAAGGGGCAGGGCCCGCCATGTTGTGAGTAGTCCTATCCCACCTGGTTTGAACCATATTCCTTTTGCCGCCGCATAGGCGAAGAAATATTGTTTATTTGGGAGCGAGGGTAGTGTCATTTTGACCAGAGTTGAGTGAATAGTCAAGGTACTGTAGTACTTGGCCGACAAGTCGCATGAACAATTTTACATATAATCTTCCTGTCTTTCCATTTTCTGAGTGTAAAATAAGCCATATTCGAGCGCCAACGCTTGCAAATGCCCTGGGTATCATATCGTGTCCTCCATCAGCCTTTAAAAAGCTACGCCGCCTTGAGCAAATGTACCAAAATCCCATGATGCCAGCAAGTCCTACCTGTTTACAACTCCCGCTCTGGATATGTATGATTATTTCCTGTAGAAAGCAACGTGATATTGTGCCATTCATCACCATTCACTGCGTCAAACGCCTCCATAACCCTCCCCTCAGAAATCTGGGAGAACTGGGTTTCCTCCTGTGCTTGAGAAAGGACGATTTCCGTCACAACAGGATCGGGAACTTGAGGATTAACGAGCGTTGTACCGTTTTCACCGCCGTCATCTTCCGAGCTGTTATAGTCTAATCCTAAGACGTCCTGCTTGAGACCCTTGAACTCAGCCTGCATTTCTTCGTGATTCATCAGTAGTGCGCTGTGCTCTGTTACGAGAGTGCTAAGTGCTGCTGATATGGTCTTGAATTTTGCCTTATAGTCAGTCTCTCCAACGCTTGAGTCTATTACACCGTCGCTTGATGAGGAACGATCATCTGCCTCTTCGCCTTGAATAGAGGTATCGTTAATGAAGCTGTTGATTTCATATTCGTCTGGTATACCGTTCGAATCTTGTGAGTCGTATGCGGATGACTGGTAATCAAGGTATTCGTGCTTGAGCATATATTTTATCTCAGCATCGTTTGGACCGTCTCCAAAATCGGAACGATAGTCGTCTGGGACGACGTGGACCTTCTTGGGACAGGCTTCTTCTTCATTAAGTCCGTCACCGACATAAACATGTTCGAGGTATGTGGGGTGGTTTACACCAGAAGAACAGCCTGTACATGTACCCTCGAAAGACCACTTTTCGTGGCCGCAGTCTTGACAACGGAAGACCCTATCATTGAAATCGAAGAATTGATCGGAATTAAAATGTTCAAAGTCATCAATCCAAGCCCTGAACCTGTTGTATCTGGCTAGAGAATCTCCCGGATCATAACGTCTCGGACTATTTGCTCCTGGTGACTGGCCATCAGATGGAGCAAGTTCTTCCATATCACCAGAAGCAAATCCAGAGGTGCTATTGTCTCGGAGAACCTCATGGTCCTGCTCTACAATGTCCACCATAGGCCACAGGTTATGAATTGGGTAACTTTCCACATCTGATCCATTAATATGTGCATCACCACCAAAGCGTGGACGCTTCACACTTGATTGCTCAAGGCCATCCATAATGATCTTGCGCCGCCGATCCTGAGATGCTGAGCCCGGGGACACAGCAACGATATCACGACGAGGAGTATTCTTTAAATGGTCAGACAGGGGATCAAGTCCGCATCCTACACAGATGCCGTTCTCAACGAGGTTATGCTCACAAGCGTCCTTGGCGTTTCTCATTGCCTTTGGTGGGAACATTGTTGCTTTTGACACTATATGATCTTCTCCATTGTGATTAAAGGGCCTTAGCAGATCCTGTGTATTCGCCTCGACGGAAACCCAAGGCTTTTGAGGAGTACTCGGCACCTCTGGTGGACCAAGGGGTGATGCCATCAACTGTAAATGTTCAGAATATGAAGTGATTTGTGTCTCTTGTAAATCAGAGCGTTGGCTAGACCTCTCGCGTAAATGCACCATCTCGATATCATGGCGAAAACTAGTGGCAGAGCATTCGCGCCCAAAAAGGGCTTTCATGCTGATTCCTATGTACGTGTCAGCATTGATGGACTCGAGAGCTCGCAGAAATCTTTTAGGGAATGGAAATGACGTACCCCGGTGCCAGTTTACTTCATCAACTGTGCAAGGATATACGTCCTTCGGATTCAGAGCCTCCACAAGACTGCAGAGTTCTTCATAGGACGAGTGCCGAGAATAAGGAAATGTGATCAGTCTAGGGAGGGTTTTCTCTCCCTCACATCCATCCACAACATCCTCTTCGCTGACCTTATGTGACCCCATCGCTGCACGCGCAAAAGCTTTCATTAGTTCGGCCAAAGGTATTTCATCGTCGCATTTGAACCCCATATCATCCAGGGACACAGATTTGCTTTTGGAACGAAGGCCCATAAGGAGCTTTTCCTTGACTCCAGCATGTGTTGCTTTGTCTCCATTTTCGAATCTAGCAATTTTTAGCAAGTGAATCGCAGGCATCCAGCTTAATTTGTGAACATAGAACTTACAGGTCCACCATGATGTCCAGTAATTCTTCAACCATGAGTCCATTACCAAGCTCGAGTTCAGATCCTTGATTGAGGTCACCCCACCCACCACCAATTCCGACTTCAGCGACTTCAGCTCCAGACTTAGTTCTTGTGATAATGGGACGAATCCAGACGACTTTCGGGTTGTCTTTGACGATAGAGCACATCATGCCTTTCTCGCAGCTGTGGATACGGGCACGTTTGTCGCGGGTCAAGCAGCCAGGTTGGGGAGCATTGCCGCACATGAACCCTGAAAGAGCTGGACTTTCAGTCGCTAAATGTCCAGCTTGAGCATTCGAATCGCCTCGAAGTGACTTGTATAAATTGAACTTGTAGTCATCAACATGGATCTGTAGAAAATTAGTAACCTGCTGCGCTCGATATAAAGCGGATATAAAGATGTGAGAAGATTATACCGGAGATTTCAATGCTCGAGAAAGAGCCATATAGACCTCCTCATAGCCAAATGTCCATGCTGAAAAGTGAAAGATGGTATCTGGCGGATATGCAACAACCTTCGTGAGAAGTTCCCTCAGACCTTCGGCTTTCGTGGGAAAGTGAACAGGAGTGGTGTTGCTTGTGTCGAGGTAGATACAATCCAGTCTCTTGAGTCCTGTACTGTACTCGATCATGTGCGGACTCCGGGTGAGACTGTTGACAAACCAAGGCTCTGATCTGATATCACCAGTGTAAAGTACTGCCTTATCTTTGCCCTCGATCACTTGTGGTACTAATAAGCATTTGTAAAGGCGTTAGCTATACGAGAGACTTACAAAACATGACAGCCCCAGTGCAATGGTTGGCATTGAAGAGGGTAACTTGGATCTCATTTCCAGGCTGAAGTTCAATTTGGGTGGGTGTCTCCAAAGGAATTGGTTTCTGATGTTGAGCATTATCAGCAATATAAGGAAGTGTGCTCTCACAGTAAACATACCAGCAGGTTCTTGAGATGCTTGTATTGCTGCTTTTGTGCTTCCAGGATACCAGCCGCAAAGTTCAGTCTATGGAAGTACTTCTCAAGCCGAAGGAGGAGTTCTTTAGTAGCAGCAGAGCAGTAAACACTGTTATTTAATAAGCTGGTGATCTCGGCCAACGAGGCCCATGCAACTTACAAGGGAGCTTTGAGGGATTCAAGACCCTGCAGATGGTCACTGTGCACATGGCTCAAGAAGCAAGCAAGAGGTGGTCGACGATGTTTTATCTGGCGGAAGTAGTCGACTTCGATTGTCAGGATCTTCAGAAGTCAAGGGCAAATCACTGTGCTCACCTCGAATGTCAGGGAACTCATCCATTACCCCTCCAAAAGTCGACATGATGGCGATGAACTGGCGATCTGACCCTTGAAAAGAACAGGATAACCGTGCGTCATTAAGTAGCGGAACTCGTTTATTTCAGGGGATGCGCAGATTCAGAATGAGAGAGGTGCTCGAGATACGAGGTGTTGAAAGCAATGTCTCCCATGTTTGGTGGATGATGATCAGAGAAGAAGGAAGACGCGGAGGAAATCGCGAGGACACGTGATTGTACCACATTCCTCGGCCCTGAGCCTTCTTCCGTACGCCTTTCCCATCCAGCGCTCTGCCCTCGTTCGCCCTCCTCGAACTCCTGTGGCCAGCTGTGTACAAGAGATGGACGTCCTGCCGTTGCTTTCCAAGTGTAAGTCGTTTCATGTTTACCATTTCCGTGCGCTGCTCTACCATCCAGCCAGATGCAGTCAAGAGAAGTCTGCTTCGTGGAAGATGGTGAAGTATCGAGGGAAGATGGCATAGACAATCCGGGCCAGGAAATCGGGGACCCTGGCCAGGTGTTCACGCTGTTCCAATTCCTTCCCAAGGAGCTCCGTCTCTGTATTTGGGACCACGCCTTGATTCCTCGCCTCATCTCTCTTTACCGGCGAGAAGACTCGGCCAATTCCATAGAACTGGCATACCTTTCCCAAGCATCCACCGACCCCGTGGTGATTTGGATAGCGCTGGCCTGCGCAGAGGTAAATCCCATACCCATCCAAACTCAGAGTTCGCCTCTAACTTCCACAGTCCTTTCGATTCGTCCAAAGCCACTACCACGAATGGGAGCTCTGGGACTTCCGCCGCGACATCTCGAACTCTCTGTACTCTCCAGGCCACGACGTTGTCTATTTTCCCTATGAATTCCACGCACCTACACTACTTGAATTGCCTCTGAAGTTTCCGGCCCAGACCCGTACTCTTCGTACTCTGGCACTTCCGAGTTCCTGCCAAACAGCCGGTACCAAGTTGGAGAATGATGCGCTGCAGGTATTGGAGGCTTTGCATGGGTTCGTCGGCTTGAGGGAGCTTGTAATTGTGAATACTGGCAAGGAAGCAGATAAGCAGTGGATGGATGGAGAGAAGACTTGGAAGCTGCCAGAGGATATGGAGAAAGGATTGCAGCGGTTGAAGCAGGAGAAATGGCCAGAATGGAGGACGCCCATGGTAAGGTTGGTCGAGTCAGAAGATGATATCCTGAGGTGCTGAGCCGGACTGAAGAGTTCAACAGGTCAACAGTTAGGACTGGACGGGAAAGTGGATAGTTACACTAATCTCATGTTTCGACTAGCCAAAGTTTGATGTCACTACGGTACTTGTGGTAACCTTAATGATTGCGTAAAGCCATTTGAAACTACCTGGCCTTTTCACATAGCAAAAGTAGAAACCTGTTGGACGATTCATTTAATGCTCAATTATCTTTAAAGTAGACAAAGCTGCTGTCCTCAAACACCAGATTCATGCCCGCCCACCTTTTGCACAAAGCCCACAGCTAGAAGTAGTAATGAAAGCTTGCAGCACTATCCCGTAGCAGGGGTCCTGCATGCCAATATGAAAAAACGCACAAAGTCTACCCCACAAAGGATTTCATTACCTGATATCCATCCACCCCTTTTCATCAAGCAAGCGAGCGAGAGCCTAAATCAACGTCCTCGCTTCTCGTCCTGTACCGTACAACATCCCTCCATCATCCCATCACCAAAAACACCAAAATCGGATTCCTTTCCTTTCCTTTCACTTTTTGCCATCACTTTTTGCCATCACTACAGAATTGATGTACAGTATATAATACTGTAGTAAACGCATTGAGAAATCACTAGGATTCATCACATAAAACTTACTGTACCTGTAACATCACGTACCTAGGTAGACAAGTATGACATGCCTAGTTACCTCTAAAATCACCATCTTAATCACTTTCGAGGTCTTAGCAACGTGCTGCTTGTTTTTAGATAAATGCTGTACATAGAAGTAGGGCAATGCTACCTAGCGAAGGAATTCTTGCTACAATAATCCAAGTGGCTTTTTTTCGGAGGTAATGTTAGGAGGTGACTTTCTTTGAGAGAGGATTTATGGATTGAGTATGTTAATGATCTTCTTAGAGCGTATAATGTTAATCTCCTTGTCAGAGTTTCTAGAGAACAAAGCTTCTGCTTCGAAATCCTTAAGCCACTTCTTGATCTTAGCTCGATTTATATCAATATCTGCTACGTAAGTCTTGATTATTCTGTTGGGTTTAAAAGCAACTTGTTTATTGTTTAAATGATGGTTACGTTAAAAGAGTCTCTTCTACTGCTCTTGGTTGTCGTGTCCCTTGATAGCTACACAGTTTTATGTAACTCATGTCAAGCTACTTCAATAATTGTTTGTTAATTAAAGGTCACTACGGCTCCTACTGCTGTTGGCTATCTTATCCTAGTAGCGATGCAGTTTTATGTAAACCAAGATATTTTATTGCTTGAAGGTCTGATTGTTCCCTATTTACTCTACACTCCTCATAAAGCACATCAAACGCTACTCGTAATTTACTTACTTGACTCGGAGCTTTTTCGTCTTAGCATGGTCCAGGGCCGCCTCGCTTTCACCCCCTGCGTGCTTGCGCTTGTTATTGGCCTGAGTGTGGTCAGCTTTGGGTTACTCAAACAATTCGGTTATTCAAAATACTCACATTCGCTGACTCCTCCGCAATAAGACCATCAAGGTCATCTTCAAACGAATAGGGGCGATTAGAGGCAGTATGGTGATCGAGATGCTGAAGTAGTGTGCTTCCCTCTCGAGCAGCTATAATCCAACCATCTAAAAAGCTTTCTGCCTTCTGGGTAGCAGCAAGATCGTTTTCCAAAAATGGAATAGCACCAAACCTAATGCTGCCATCTTTCAGGCTCTGCCAGAAAAGAGTGCATTGTAGGGCATCTTTGAAAACAGGTGATTGGTACTCGTCATTGAAGAGTCCAAACAGCTTCTTGATTTCTGAAGCATTGCGAGCATATTCGGGTACACGAGCAGGACCGACCGGCAGGATTATCTCTGCTCTGCTCCTCTCTGATAGTGTTAACTTGGTTGATTCTGCTCTTAGTGGTTAGCTGGAGTTACCCACACCAATGCGGTGACTTAAAAGTGAGTAGCCTACCGGACTTCATATCAGGAGGATCAAACTCTTCAAGATTGATAGGGCTTAACCTACCATACTCTCGACCCTGTGGTGCCATGGGCTGGTCATTGGATTGGCTCAACTTCGTCTGGTGGACCTTGGCTGGTGAAACGTCGTCCGAGTAATTCAGCTTGCCATAATCGATATGCTTGGAGGGTCCATCTTTATCATGATAATGAAGTCTACCATAATCAAGAGTATTTTTGCTAGGCAAGCCAGTCCGGTTACTTTGGCCACTTTGGCTGGAAACACTGCGTCTTGGTTGGGGGGTTGAAGACAGAGGCCTGTCCTGCGGTCGATAATAGTCCCCTTTTTGGGAAACTTGAGAATTTGAGGGATCGTATTGGTTGTGTGTTCTGCTGAGATTCCCGTTGGAGTGGCTTTGAGCATACGGCTGTTCATGACGTCTGGTTCTGTCTTGTGTCCCATGCTCAAGTGCGTTCAGACGACGCTTAAGCTCAGCTTCTCGGCGCTGAGATTCTGTGAGCTGTGTTTGATGGGCCTTGAGACCTATTCCTTCTTGTTGGCGGCGTTCACGTGGATCTTCACTCTTGGAAGCCGTAGAAATGGCCGCAGATGAGCTGTGGCTACCTCTGCGGCTTTCTCCAAAGCTATTGCCAGTGCGCTTGAGAGACCTTGGTGGCGAAGCCATATCCACAGAGGAAACCGCAGATTGCTTCAGCGCATGGGTCCAGTCACGCGAATATGACAGGGGCTTTTGACCCGGAAAAGGAGTATCCGGAACTATGAGGAAGTGGCATTAAATTAGCTTGAGTAACTGAAAAGTGACAACCAGCAGCAGTAAGAGCACGAGAGGCGGATTCAAAGGCAAAGAGGTGTGAAGACAGAACTAATTAGAGTCACTTACACCATTGTTTCCATACCAACGACTGTGCGTACCACTGACGATAATCACCAGTGCATGCGCGGAACTTGAGGTTTGCCTCATCTCTCCTCTTCTGTAAAGACTGAAAGAATTCGCGCCGCTTGCCCTTGGCCATTGCCATCTGCTCCATTACAGATTCCAAGGAGACAAACTTTTCCGGGGCAATGGCCAAGGTCAGCGCGGCAGATCTTGGAGGGGTGGCGGAGGAAGCAAAGCTTGGAGCGCGTAGTTTAGAGGGCGTCGCATTCGATATCTTTAGTTCTCTTGCTGACGGCTGAGGGGGGCCTAGAGCATCGCGTTCGGTGGAGTCGCGGCGCGGAGGCTGCTGGATTGGAAATGGACCTTTGCCAACTACAATTTGATTACTCAAGCTACTTCAATGCTTCAGAGCGCGCGTTGGAGAACTTACTGTAATGGTTCCAAACCCTGAGACCTGCGAGCCACTCCTGCCACGCGCTGCCAGCTCCTGGGTGCTCCTTCGCGGCATCGCGGAAAGATTGTTCGTAGAAATTGAGATAGGTTGCTTCCAGGAGTCCGCGGGATGCCAGACACATCCGCAGTACTACCCTGGGACCTCTATCCATCTTGAGTCTGGTGTTGCTTGGTGTTGGTGGAGAGATGTGAATACCTACCTAGGTATCTAAACAAAAGGAAGTAAGGCTGCTAGCGCCTTGCTTAACGAGATAGGACGTTCTGCAATAGCGGCAAGCACCCTTTGAGTTACTCAAGCTAATCCAGTGACTCCAAGTCCTGAATATAGCACCTCATTACCTAGTTTGTCATTAAGACCAAGGTCCTAGGTAGACACTTACACTATCCCCCACTCTTAGAACTAGTAATACAGGAATCGGATTTCTATAATATAAAGAGGTTGACTGCATACCTATTAGGTCTGCTAGATACGATCTCTCTTTTGTATTTGTTTTGGGTCGACGGGTTTGGGATGTGGGTAATAATCCTTGTTGCTGGTGTTTTTGAATTCTTTTTGGCTAAGCGAACATGGAAAGGGGGCTTTGTTGCATATACCATTTTGGTATTTCAACACCCCTGGTAAGCTAAGGCACCTACCCATGCATTAGTGATCGGCTTTACCTAGAAAAAAAAAAGTTAGACAACTGTCAGGGCTGAAAAAAATGCATGTGTGAACGCTGTCAGTTCTTACGCAGGATCATCAGCAACCTTTACAGAAAAGTATTGTTCTGTTGTATACGATATTGTGGGAATTACAGACTTTGGTATCAATTGATGTGCAGCAACATCGTGCCCGTATAACGCCTCATTACAGCTGTCTCTGTTCCCCTATGACATGCTGCATTACGTGTATCCCCTTGTACATCAACACCGACCATGTATACACACACATACAGAAACAATGAACGCCCCACCTACTTGTCAACCAGTGCAAAGGTTATCGACGTGCCTTGATATTTACTCCTCATCAGCCTCCTCATCCCAACTCTCCTTTTCCTTCCTGACAAACTCCGCCAGATCGGCTGGCTTGAATATCGAGCTTTCAGGATCCGAAGCCTTGGGCACCTTGCCGAGACCTGGCTCGTCTTCAAATATTATGCTTATTGTATCGATCCAGCGCTTACGTCTCTCCATGGTCATCTTTGTAAGGTCGCCGATCCCAGGTCTCGCTAGGCCGCCATTCACACCTGCTGAGTGACTGCCACCGCCAGCTCCGCCGGGTCTTTTGGCTTTCTTGCTCTTGCCCATGGTACGGGTGCGCTTCAGGTAAGCAGTTTGGACCTGGCCATCAAGGTCCTCGAGGATGGTGTTATATTCTTGATGGGCAAGGTGGTTACTGGTAAGTTCTTGCAGGCGAGCTTTGCGTGCACCGTTGATTATGCATTGCTCTTTGAGTTGTGCTTGGAGGAGTCGGAGGCGGGCTGCGATCTCATCGTCGTAATGTGCATCGTAGTCTGGTTCGGCATCTGGGGGTAGGAAACCAATGTGACGTAGTTCTTGCTTGATTCTCTCATCCATATGAGCGTATTCCAATTTTGGATGGCTAGCCTTTTTCCAGGCCTCGGAGCTCGAATCCTTCATGAAGGTTGCAGGTGGCAAAGGAGATGGTGGAGCCGGTGCGTCGAAGAACGCGTCTAAGTCAGCATTCGAGTCGCCGTTCATGCTCACATCACCGTTAGCACCATTTGCGACTGGCTCGGAAACCGGTGCTCGCGACTCAGGTCGCATAGTTGCTAATAGCCTTGACAAAAGAGGACCAGCTGAAATTTGATCTGTCTCTGCCACCGAATCATCCATGTTCTCGATGTCTCCGCGTGGCTGGTTTGCCGGCAATTTATCTCGGTCTTGTTTCGGAGTGTCATTTGAAAGAGCGCCATCTTCCTCAGCCCATACTTCATGGTAATGTCTCTTCCCACGGCGAGGTATGATGAAGGCATGTGTGCGATCTCCTCTCTCCCGCAAGAAAGCAATATCTTCTTCGGTATACGACCGGAAATATGGTTCGAGGTATGTCGCAAAGGTGTTGGCCTGAACTTGGTTCAAGGGTTTTGGATTGGAGTAATCTGCATCTTCAGGGATTCCGGGGATGATATCCAATAAGTCGCGATGAGGATATTTTGCCACGGAGCATATCTCCTTGATCTCCTTCTCACTCATACCCTTCTTTATCGGTCGAATTTCGTAAATAGTAGGATCTGGGAACGTGGAAGGATCATCTCCAAAAGTTTGTAGCTTAGCTATGGCTGGTGCAGGAGGTGGTTGACGTTCGTCAGAGTCTGAATCGTCATCTTTTTGTTCATCTTTCTCCAAGTCCATGCCTGTAGCTGCCGGTGTGGCGGGTGCGACGGGTGAAAGTGATGAACTTGTCGAGTCGTTATCTCTTGACGGTTTGCGGACGTGTCCTTGCTTTCGAGCGATTGGGTCTCGAATCGGGCATGTGTGTTCTATTCCTTCCGAATTAGCGATGGCAAGCAGCGGGCTAATGGGCAAAATGAGGAATTCAAACTTACCAAGCTGAGTCCCATCTTGAGGCGCAAGAACATGAGCGCCATGGGTTAATGGTCTTTCTTCTCTCGGAGGTCTGCTCGAATCCTTCTTCTTCTTTAATTTGCTCGCCATCTTTTCTTTCCTGCCCCGCTCCTCGTCTTCGGCGTCTCTCTTCAACATCTCTTTGCGTTCTGCGTCTCTCCGTTCCGCTTCGATTTCTTCGACTTTGTTTTTCTGGAGTTGCATAACTTGCCGTATTCCTTTACCGCAAACTTCGTATCGGATTTCGACAACTTCCACTAGTTTCAAAACTCGTTCCATAAGCCCTTCGAGATCTTTTGACGATGGTATGGTTGACGCATGCTGGTCCACAAGTTCATCTACAGTAAAAGTACGAAAAGACGAGATTGGCAATTCGAACAAGGCGGTCTCAGCCGAAGTGCTGTTAGGTTGAATAGTCGTTGCGCCAGCAGTTAGACTAGGGGTCGTATTGCGGCTACGAGACTGACGTGCGGCATTGCTGCCCTTCTTCCCCTTTTGGCCTGGCGGCGGCATCTTGACGATACTGAAGGTCTTGATTCGTCTTAGTAAGATATTGAAGGCATGGGGTATGGGTTTTTAATGAACATCAAGATGGAGTGAGACGTCGTGGGGTAGTGAAATATGGGGAAGTTGTGGTTACAAGTCACAATCGATCTGCTTATTATCAACTCTATCGGTGCGACTTTAACCCGGGCAGCGGTAAGAAAGCGGACACGGCCGCCCGCTTCCGCTTCTGCAAGCTACTTCTACTGTACAGCTGCTAGATAATTTTCCTTTTGACACATGAAGCTCCTCCTGCGAGGAACTAGAGCAGCCACCAATATTCCCAATTAACAAGATCACATTTGTACTTGCACAAAGACCATGTTTGGGTTAGATGGTTATATTTGTTTAATTGAGCGGAATGCATCTGCTTTATTTGTGTGAAAGAACAAGCACAAGTGTGGATGTCGTGAAAGAGTTGCTTGAAAGAATAGCTCTTAAGAACCAAGTATAAACTTCTCTATCTATATCAAACCCTGGAAGAATATTCGTCCTCAGCCATGAGAGCAGACCTAGTCAACGGCATTGGATGGCAGCAGCGGGGAGCATCACATCATTCTCGATTTCCTAATCTGTTGTATCCATTGGGAAGTCTTATTTGGGCACTCTATACTGGTCAGTTGCTATCCTAGTTCCTTGTCTTATACTAAGTATCCAACCGTTCGAGATCAATGGCTTCAAAGTGCCAAAACCTGCATCCAGATATTCAAGAAGAGTATACCTCGGCGGTGATCAATAGAAAGCTTCGTTGAACATATGACTCACAGCTTTTAGAAGCTGCTGAAGTTGCCATTAACGTTGTATAGACTCACCATATGTTATGGACCAGTATCCTGATTGCTTGTCCTTACGCGATGCAGCTGCTCTTATAACAGCCGTTCGCCAAAAGGAGGAGCGATGCCTGATCACTTCTGTTTACATACAGGGACGAAACAAACAAAGCAAAAAGCTGACGCACTACGAAGAGAAATGCATCTCTAACACTAACGCGCACACTTCTCTCGCGTTCAGTATCAGCAAGGACTCCAAGAGCAACAATATGCCTGTAACAGATTCCCTGCCGTGCCGTGCCGTGCCTCCCAAACAGACGGGGACACGTAATGACAACAGACAGTAGCGGCACCCAACAGCACCGTTCCCATCTGAATGAGAGCTTGGGCTTTGATAGCACCCCGGTGTCGCATCGGTTCCATATCTACCGCCATGCCAAATCTGTCGATTGGACGGCGATGATATAGCACATACATGCACCGGGAAAGAAGAGACGGAGCACGAGCTACCGTAGGGAGTGCTGCACACCATAATATGTCTGTGATCGGGGCATTGTTATCGGGCCAAGACTTCACCCACGCCTTTCTGGTCTGCTTGATAAGGCATCTCTGTTGGAGACCAATGGACATTGGCCACAGCGCTCCACGATCAAACGTAGTGCCGCCGACAAGCTTTCCCTACAGCACTGTACACAACGGCCCCGCTTGCTGGTGTGTCATCAGTCTGCCAAGATCGCCGACCTCGCCTTGATTGACTCAAGCGAGTGCTAAGCTTTGCGGGAAGCGCCAACAACGAGCAGTCCGAGCAGTCCTCGCCTTGGCAGACTTCTTCTCCAAAATCCCGAATACAGCCCCCCCCCAAAAGACGACCTGCAGCCGACTCTTCACCACCACCATGAAAGTCCACAACTAGAGACCTGTACACATGTCCATCCAGCACCATTGTCGAGTCCACGGCGTTTTGCCAGGTGTGAAAGTCCTGTGTGTGTCCTGCCAGCTATGGGTACGTTGCATTCACCCCATCATTGCCCAGATCCAGGCGTGCTTGGCTGTCTCTTGGCTATCATCATAGCGTTCCTTCCGGTATGTAGGTATATGCTGATAATGGTGTGTGTAGCCGCAAACGAGATAAGTAACGTCGTGTATGTTGCACTGCTCCCTTTGCTTCCCAGAAGTCATACGATTGCTCGTCGTCGCCGTCGTGGTCGTAGTCACGATCGCCATCCTGCGTTGCTATCTCGGGCGCCCGGCATCTCCGTCACCACCATCGCCACCACCGCAGAAAGATTCGGTATAGGAGCAGTTGTCGTCGACGGCAGATGCGATAGGCGATGAACAAAGTAATTCTAACGTCTGTACCCCCATAGTTTGCTGTTTCCGAATATTGAATGGCCCGCGACCGATACCGACTCCGACCTTTTCAGATCGGTCGCACAACTACGGGTATGGGTGCTCTCCATCCATCCTTGAGATCCTCGAGTATTGATCAACGTGTAGCCAAATATTTCGTACGCAGAAGACATTAATGGCAACATCCAGACACTCTCCACGCATAACTCGCCGTCCGGTGGCGTAGTCCAAGGCTTTCTCTATGTACCAGACCTCGTTGAGAGCGACCCATGCTACAACCTTTCGAAACAATATGTTCCAACGAACGCAACCCGTCAAGCCAATTTACCTCCTACAGACTTCACTCTAATAGCCTTAGCTCCTTGGATCAACGCCGAATGTACGACATCCTATCTTACAGCAGCACGACTAGATCCAATGCGAGCTTTCATATTCTACCTTCCCGACAATAGCACCGAGGCTCCTCCTTTACCTCACAACTCAACATGGGGATTGCACGATGGAGGGCGGTGGAAATCGGAAAATCCATACCCAGTGTTTGCTGTACCAGGAGCGACAGGTGCTCGCATGATGCAGGAACTAAGTCTTTACTCCGGAAATCTAACCGACGTCCCCTATGGTCATGAAATAGCAGAATTACCGGATATAGACATACGGGACTACGTCCGTATTTTCTCGCAGATATCCGTTCCTTCCTCATCAACCTTGCCAGGTGTATGGATATTTGTCCTTGTCATTGCTGCTGTCCTTGCAGTCATGTTAGCCTTCACATCAGCGACCATGCACCTTGTTCAGATGCAACGCAGAAAGTCCTTATACCGACGTGTAGTAAACGGGGAAGTGGATTTGGAGGCCCTCGGTATCAAGCGCTTGACTGTCCCCGATGAAATCATTCGAAGGATGCCATTATTTATGTACCAGTGTGAGCCGGACGAACCTGAGAAACACCAAGCTACACCTCCGTCGGCGGATATCACTACGACAGTTGAACATCACAATCCTAGTGAGGTGCTGGATGCTATCGAGCAGGGTAACACATCGGGCCATGGTGGGGACGAGAAAGAGAATGCAATAGCCGATCCTGTCGTTCCTACAAAGAATGTGGGGGTACCTAAACAAGAGTCTGTTTATGCCCACAAATTCCTCCCACATTCTCAGCCAACTTGTCCCATATGTCTTGACGACTTCGAGTCGGGGGTCACAACAATCCGGGAGCTTCCCTGCGGCCACATCTACCATTCGGAATGTATAGATACGTTTTTAAGCGACAACAGCTCACTTTGCCCAATGTGCAAGAAGAGTGTTATCCCAGCGGGCTACTGCGGGATTAAGATCACCAACAATATGGTCCGTCGGGAGAGAAATATGAGAAGGCTTCGGGCAAGAGTTACTGTTACTGACAGCGACGCCGATATCGAATCTGGCAACGGCATGAACCGAGTTCAAGATTGGAGATCTTCCATCGGGAGAATAATCCGCAGGTCGCCGGCATATACAAGGGACGGTACAGAGATGTCGAGTCATATTTCACTGCAAGCTCAAGCACCCCCCATGACCACTGCAGAGCCAACAGGTCCTCGTGGCTCAGTATTGGGGAGCCAGGTTCCACAACCATTTTCTCCTGGACTGTCTAGACAGGAGATTGCGCAACGACGCATTCAAGAGTTGGCAGCATCTGCGCCTCTTGAAGATCCAGATGCGACCAATGAAAGCCGGCGTCCGAAGTGTAAACCCCCCCCCTGCAGCCGTCTACAGGCAAAAGCTAATCCAGCTCGCAGGGCGCCGGAGACTTGCTAGAGCCTTTCCAGGCTTCTCGTGATGAGATGCTGCTCACTTCTTCCTTTCACTTTGCCGTTAGCGTTGCATTTCAGGATTCCGGCGTTATGTTACGTTATATTATACCATGGATTGTGTCATAGGGTCGGGACTAGTCGACAAACCATCATGTGGGAAAAGGAGTTTATGGGACCTTGGGCAATGCATGATATCGGGTTCATCGCTTGAGGAGGGATTGGCAACATGTGGAAGACGGTTTGGGAACCAGGTACGACTCACCACAACAAGAACTGAGTTTGGGTGGGGTGAGGAAGATAGAGACAAGGCGTGCATATATGTTAGCAATTATCGTTGTAAATAGATTAAATA
The DNA here is from genome assembly GCA_026119845.1 of Pezicula carpinea. NCBI lineage: Eukaryota > Fungi > Ascomycota > Leotiomycetes > Helotiales > Dermateaceae > Pezicula > Pezicula carpinea. The sequence goes on from JALRMK010000025.1 coordinate 113,591, forward strand.
CATTAAGTTGCAATACTATAGCCCGACTCGCCTGCCACACCTCAGTTGTACGTGTCGTCCAAAGGCCGCTCATTCGTCGACTGCCTTCATCCGAACTATGGCAAATGATACATCTTCTGGAACGGAATGCCAAGCGTCTGCCCCCTTAGTCACTGGGAGCAGCAGACTAATCAGCACGTCAACCCTTATCAACCCTTATCGCGGACACCACCTCACCGATTTTCAGAAAAAAATGGCGGGGGGATTCAGCCGAGCGTGTGCTCAACACCTGCCCGCCTACCGTACCGTACCTGAGGGACTTACGAGAACATCTTGACTGAAGCTGCGTGTCCGTCCGGCGAAGCTCCCAGACAGCTCAGGACTCAGGACTATTTGCAGCACAGTCAAGATGCATCTCATCCCAAAGGAGGTCTGTATTATCACCTACAATGGACGGATCCAGTGCATACACACACACACACATACATACACACATACACAGAAAGAACTTGCCTAACGCGGTCTGCAGGTCGACAAGCTCGTCATCTCGCAGCTTGGTCTCCTTGCTCAGCGGCGTCTTGCTCGAGGTGTGAAGCTGAATCATTCCGAAGCAGTGGTACGTCTCTGTAAACCTCCAGTCCAAGCCATCATGGGGCTGACCATAACAACAGGCATTGATCACAAACAACCTCCAAGAAGTACTTCGCCTAGCCCTCCCTACTACATAAGGCTCCCAAGCTGACAGCTTCAAGCTCATCCGCGATGGAAACCACAATGTTGCGGATCTTATGGCAATTGGAGCAACGATGCTCGGTCGCCGACATGTTCTTCCCTCTGTCTGCACGACCCTCACCGAAATCATGGTCGAGGGAACTTTCCCCGTCGGCACATACCTCGTTACTGTACACCATCCCATAAGTAGTGATGATGGGGATCTGGCCAAGGCATTATACGGGAGCTTTTTACCGATTCCGAGTCCGGATGCCTTCCCATCACACAAGGAGGAGGAGTATGAGGCTACCAAACAGCCAGGTGCTGTGATCACGGTCAAGGGCAAGGTCAAGTTAAATGAGGGAAGGAAGAGAATTAAGTTGAAGGTTACCAGTAGGGGTGATAGGCCAATACAAGTCAGTTCGTTGGGTGGAATACGGGATAAATATGCTGATTGTGACAGATTGGATCACATTACCATTTCATTGAGACAAATCCTCAGTTGGACTTCGACCGTATCAAGGCGTACGGCTACCGGCTGGACATTGCGGCTGGCACATCTGTCCGTTTTGAACCCGGAGATACAAGGACTGTTACTCTGGTAGAGATTGGAGGGAAGAAGATCATTCGTGGTGGTAATCATTTAGCGACTGGAGCCGTGGATCTTTCGCGTACCGATGAAATTGTATCCAAGCTTCAAGCCGGGGGGTTCGCTCACACGCCTGAGCCGGCAGGTGACGCAGCACATATCGATATGTTTGAAATGGACAGAGCAGCTTATGCGACAATGTTTGGACCAACCGTTGGTGACTCTGTCAGGTTGGGATTTACCGACTTATGGATTAAGGTGGAGAAAGATCTTACCACTTATGGAGACGAGTGTAAATTTGGCGGTGGAAAGACTTTGAGAGAGGGTATGGGCCAAGCTTCTGGCGTGTCTGATGACATCTCATTGGATTTGGTCATTGTCAATGCTTTGATTGTTGACTGGACTGGTATCTACAAGGCAGATATCGGAGTTAAAAATGGTGTAATTGCAGGCATCGGAAAGGCTGGCAATCCGGATGTGATGGAGGGTGTCGCTTCAAACATGATAGTTGGATCTTGCACGGAGGTCATTGCCGGTGAGAGTAAGATTATTACTGCTGGTGGCTTCGATACTCACATCCACTTCATATGCCCTCAACAAGTCAATGAGGCTATTTCTTCCGGTATAACTACCATGCTTGGAGGAGGCACTGGTCCTAGGTATGAATTCTCCTACTCAAGGCACTATTTAGCTAACGATCAAAAGTGCTGGTACAAGTGCAACAACCTGCACTCCGGGCAAGAATTACATGCGAGAAATGCTTCAGGCTTGTGATACCCTACCTGTCAACATTGGTATTACAGGCAAAGGAAATGATAGCGACCCATTAGCACTACGCGAGCAAGTGAACGCAGGAGCATGTGGTCTTAAACTCCATGAGGATTGGGGAACCACACCCTCTGCCATTGATGCCTGCCTCACAGTCTGTGACGAACTTGACGTCCAGTGTCTTATTCACACCGATACATTGAATGAATCTGGCTTCGTTGAGTCTACGATCGCAGCCTTTAAAGACCGTGCAATTCATACCTACCACACCGAAGGTGCCGGGGGTGGACATGCTCCTGATATCATCAGTGTGGTTGAACACGCAAACGTCCTTCCTTCATCTACTAACCCAACAAGACCCTTCACTCGAAACACCCTCGACGAACATCTTGACATGCTCATGGTATGCCATCACCTGTCCAAAAATATCCCCGAGGACGTTGCCTTTGCAGAATCTCGAATCCGTGCGGAGACAATTGCTGCTGAAGACGTACTTCATGATATTGGCGCTATTAGCATGATGTCTTCAGACTCGCAGGCTATGGGCCGCTGCGGTGAGGTAATCCTACGAACATGGAACACGGCACACAAGAATAAAGTGCAACGAGGAACATTGAAGGAAGACGAAGGCACGGGAGCGGATAACTTCCGGGTCAAAAGATACGTCAGCAAGTACACAATCAACCCTGCTATTGCACAAGGGATGGGCCATGTTATCGGAAGTGTAGAGGTTGGTAAGGTGGCTGATCTTGTGATCTGGGACCCCGCTTGGTTCGGAACGAAACCTATGACCGTTATTAAGAGTGGCATGATCTCCTACGCTCAAATGGTATACCTCCCCCTTTCATCTTCCCAAATCAGAATCTAACAAGAAAACAGGGTGATCCAAATGCCTCCATCCCAACCGTCCAGCCCATCATCTCTCGCCCAATGTTTGCACCTCTCGTCCCGCAAACTTCCATCCTCTTCGTCTCCAAATCCTCCATCAGCAATGGCAATATTGAAAGCTACGGATTGAAGAAGCATATTGAAGCTGTGCAGAATTGTAGGAAGATTGGGAAGCGCGACATGAAGTTTAATGATGCTCGCCCCAAGATGAGCGTTGATCCAGAGAACTATCGTGTTGAGGCTGATGGAATGCATATGACTTGTGAAGCCGCGACAAGTTTGCCGTTGACACAGGTGGCATTTGTGTACTAAGTGGTGGGGTCGGTGAGTTTGTAGAGATCCTAGGGTAGGTCTCTCTAGGATGATGAAGATGACTAGATGAATATGATACCTCTCTGACGATCGAATATGCTTGTATGCTTAGTGATTTCCGTCTGCAGATATAGTTAAAGTGAATGTGAACATCTCCTAACGCTTCCTTACCAAAGAAACTACTAACCACAAGTTGTTCCCATATCTAATCTTAGAATGTGACTACACTATAGTCGAGAAGAAAAGAAAACAAAGAGCACAATAGAAATAGAGACTATACCTTAGTACTTTTCTCAAACCCTTCTTAGATGTTTCTTATAGTATAGTATAGGTCAAGGTAATTTTACTAAATTTACCTAGTAATTGATAAACATTTGGTAACTTAGAGCTCTTATCCTATAAAACATATATATAAATCTCTCTCTCTCTCTTTTCTATACTAATTTACTTATAAGCTAGGTACTAATTTCTTCTTTACTTCCAAAGCTTATATTATATATACGATACTTCTTCTTAGACTCTATACACCTTTTATCTTAGTACACGTAAAGGTTATAGTAGGGAGAAAAGACTATGTTATAAACAGAGCAGATTAACAGGCTTAGAGAACTTGCTTAATTCATAAATACTTGAAGAAGAAAAGACCTCGGGTCCTCAACACAAGCAAAGTAGGCGTGCTGAATTCACCATACCTTAGAAGAGAATCATAATGAAACATGCTTCAACGTGCTGGTCTTGGAAAGACGGGCGATAATCAAGATTCTCTGGACCCCCAGTTGCAATAGTTAAGTTGGTCGTTGTTGTGGTGGTACTATGTAGTGTTTTGGTGTTCATTCCTAGTCAGGATGTAGCCACACATCTCGCTAACTACACGACTATGGTATTGCTAAGCATCTTTCAAGGTAGGAAGGTAAGCTTTGAAAGATCAAGATAACACTTTCCGTCGGACACAAGTCGCTAAACCTCTAGCGCCATTTAATCTCCTCTACTTTGAGTGACATTCTATAAAGAAGGTATGTACCCGTTTCTTGACCACCAACTCACTCAATAATCATCAGTATTTGCAATTCGCATTGTTAAACAAGCACTGCTTATTGATTACCATGTCAGCCACTGTATTCCCTCGATTCAAGAGACTGCCACCGGAGATCCGCACGAAGATCTGGCATCATGTAGCCCAGGAACCACGTTACCGGGTTATCGATGTTGTGGCTAATCGCATGTTCATGGCCAGTCATACTTGTCTTCCTAAACACCTCTTACCAGACTCTCCAGTATTAGGACGCATCTCCGACAAAGCACAAGCAGAAAGCGAATGCAGACATAGTTTGTGTGAGCCTCGAGGCCCATGTCACATAAGCGATGCCTCCCCTATCGAGCGTGTCGTCGCAGGTCGCTCTCAACTCGTACCTATTCTCTCCACATGTTACGAATCACGTCAAGTGGGTCTTAAATACTACTCGGTGGCGATAAGAAGAGAACGGAATTGTCCCTGGCTCTTCGAGGCCAACAAATTTCGACATCAGCACTCCCAGTTCACCCTCAGGCAAGACCAGTCGGATACCGGATTTGTGCAGGAACCGTCCGGGTTGAATCTACCCATAGATCAATATAGGAGGAATCTGGACCGTCGATTTCACATCGAAAGAAATGCTGCTCCGATGACACGCTTCAATCTGGACACCGACATTGTATTCTTGAGGAATTCTGAAGTTTTTCGAGGAGATACAGGCCAGTCGACTATAGAATATCTGCTTAAATGGGCCAGTGATGACTTTATCAAACGAATTCGATACCTTGCAATGCCCTGTAAGGTCTGGTACATGCAGTTTGGGCGCTTCGACAGCTACGTAAGTGAATTACTCTTTTTCGAAATTCCATTTCCTATTTGGAAACCTGAGAGTCTCAGCTAACGTATCTTTCTTCTAGCAATCTATGGACCGAGAAGCACTGTCGGTTTTAAAAAAGCTCCCTGCTCTCGAGGGCGTGATTATCACCGAATATATCTTTCTACCCTGCTTGCCGTTCCCGGTGGCCCAAAGGCTTTATCAGATTCTCTATATTAATTTTTTCGAGGCCTCAAAGAGACTCAACATTACCCTGATGGACATGGCTGACACGCGTAAAGAGGGCTGGCGACCCCCGCGGGTAACTATCATGTGGGATCGACGAACGCTCGTAGAAGAGTTTACAATACTGGGTGCTGAGGCGTTTATAAAGGGAGTGAAAGAACGTTATCCACAAGTTCCTCGGAGAAAAGGTTGGGACTGGCCAGAGGGGTCTAGGTAACTGGAAGCGAAGGTCATGCGGACTGAGGACGGGGACAACTTGGAGCTTTTAAGTCTCAACAGTACAATCAGTGTATGCTGTTACACTTTACAGAAAGATAAGTATTACCAAGGTTTGACATTCACAGACTAAAAAGACGCAATTATTCTAACACAAAAGCGCCTTGCTAAGCAGCTCTAGACAGGTAATACCAAACAGAACCACCTCCCCAGAAACCTCAACTCCTCTCTCACATGTTAATTGACCTCGGACAGATCATTAAATGATTTCTTGTATTCGCAAGCTTTTTAAATCATCTACAGTAGAATGACCATACAAGAACAGAGCAGAAGTGGGTTGGTTTTTCTCTGTGCTTCCAATGTTACCTTTTAGTGGCTAGCCTTTCAATGTAGTGCGAGCAGCGAGCGTTACCTTCATAGCTTATTTCGTGACTTGACTTGATTTGCTGCCTCCAGTGTATAGGAAAGACTTTGCTAAGGCACAGCCGCACAGTAATGTAGAACTTCTGTAGTTAAGGAGCTTGTATATCTATATTATGCCATATGTGCTTTTGGATCTGTCATAGGTGGTAGGAAATATTTTATTGAGGGCTTCTAGGGAGATAGTTTCAGCCTCCTCCCTACGACCCGTCCTTCGAGGTAACAATAATCATCTTGTCTATATCAACATTGTTGAAAGTTATGTAAGTTATTTGGTCATATGTAGACAAATAATACTTTATATCAAGTGCAGAAAAAAACAGAAAAGAAAAAAAGATAAGTGATAGAATACTCATCTACCAAGTATATAAGCGAGTACTTTACTGGTACTGCCTTGGCTAATTCAATTCTACGTCGCCCTACTTACCTACATACTTGTCTCTATAATAATCTATCTGCAGATACCCTGAAAATAGCTGCTGTCCTAGATACACTAAGTAAAAGCCTACCTACCCACCATCCAGAATTCTGAAGTGGCATAGTAGTGGTCAATAGTTATCACCCCTTCCAATCATGAATATTGCACTCTTCTTGATGGCGATAATTGAAGAACACAGCCACCGGACGGTACCCACTGCGGAGGAGCCTTGTAGCAGGAAACCGGGGTTCGAATCCTCGTTTCGGACACCTTATTGTGTAGGGGCGGTGTTTCTGGTTTTCGGGGTTTGGTTCTCGGTTTTCGGTTAACCGTCTTGGCTTTCCACATGTTCTTGAAGTTGCACTTGCATGTGTATTGTCTCGAGGCTGCTTTCTTTGTATCACAGTTGAAGCAGGGAGAACTCAGTGTAGCGAAATGCGTTCGTATGCAAATTGTCGACGATTTCAAATCTATATACGGTAGCGCTTCATTGCAAGTCTTAAACGTACAAGTACAAATGTAGTTTTTTTTATAGCTGTTATAAGCTTCTTAGACTTTTGCATTAGCATCTTATCATCTTACCTAGGAAGGTTTGCAATGTTGTAAGGGTTTTTGTCTTATTGTTATAGACTTGTGTAGCGCTGTTTTTTATACATGCTTCGTTTTCGTATACGTACTAAGAATAAAATAAGTGTGATATTTCCGTTGGTAACGCCTAGCCTATCTAGCAAGTGGATGCATCTAGTTAGTTCAAGTTATTATTGTCGCTTCTGTTGCAGCTTGCTTCATGCTCTACACGGTTCCGTCAATAGCCGCCTACTAATCTAGTAATAGGATGCCCCTACTTGATTTACATTACTATTGTCGCTTCTGTCACAGCCGTATTCGGGCCCTACCCTATTCTTATTCTCGTTCTTATAGTTCCGTCAGAAACCGCCTACCAATCCAGCGACAGGATGTATTTAAGTCACATTACTATCACCGCATCTGCCACAGCCGCTTCGTGCCCTACGTGCCTACAACGTTCCCATCCTCGTCCTTATCCTTAATGATTTTCTTAATCTGCTCCTTAATATCCCCTATTGGAACTCTATCATCCTACGTATCATACAATATATCTCTGAAAAGTCATCCCGAAACCAACCAAGCTAAAATTGCCATACACAAGGCTACAACCAAGACCAAACCTTCGTCGCTTATGTCGGATCCCATCCTGGTATGATTTTCTACAACCCCACACCAACTCCCGTCGCTATCGAAGCTTTGACAGCACGCACAGATTGCGGGAATATAGCCTTACAAGGCTGTTTTACCTTCAGTTGTAGATACCGTCTTTACTTTTCTTATAGCGAGCACATATCGACATATTGCCTAGATTATATAACGTATAATACACGTGCCCTCTATCAAAAATTGCATCAGAAGTCTCCTAGTAACAGCTTATCCCCCAAGACATAAAGCTTATATTCCTGCTTAATTATGCTTAATTTAGTTTCTTGTATCTTCTCCCCTTTCTGCCGGTACTTCGTAGTTCTAGGCTGCGAAAGCTAACGCGACAAGTATTAACAGGGTGTATCGTACTATACGCTTTTTCCAATAAGTCCAAGCTACTTCATTGGTACAGTATCTAGTACTTGTACAGTGTATGGTTATAAATTCCGCACAGTCTTTGATAGGGTTTACTTGTTTCTATCGTCCGAACTACTAAGTTAACGTTACACAGAACGCACTGATCGCACAAGTTTTGTGTATCATTAACAACAATACGGCCTGTGGTATACTGTTAGCACCTGCATTTGTACCCGTAGGGCGCAGATAGCCGAGAAGTAGGTCGCGGCGAGCTACCTAACTAGGGAACGCTCAGAGTCTTTTTCTCGGGGAGGAGTAGCATAAGAAACGTCCTGTACTAAGAACTAGCAAGAATTGTCTAATCGGGGTGGCGGGCTCAACTGCCGAAGAAAATCCCTCCCTCCTTCAGATGCCCAAAGCCCACGCTACTGCAACTCTTCCTCCGTAGGATCTGAGTCCTCTCTGAGTAAGAAAGAAGCTCTACTTCAGATGAGTACGGTCCGCGGGAAAATACCATCTCTACAGTATCACTACTGAACTGTACTGCCTGCCTACGGATTTCGTACAGTAACATACAAACCCGAGCCTACGAATCTTCTTATTCGTCATCGTGTATTGCCCTTGTCATCTCTCCATGGCTATGTATTATGACTCAGTATACTCTGATTCAGTGGTACACACTCCGTACCGAATCTAGTCTCTGTGGTCGCAGATCTATCCGACACCCCGTGTCGCTTACGGGTTTACTATGGGGTTGACTACTACTACTTAGCTGATTCAACCTCTCGGAATGTTCCGTGTTGTCGAGATTTGCGATGCAGTGTGGTACGGTACGGCACCACGGCTTTCAATCAAGTCTCAATAAAGGTTTGTCTACCCGCAAGTATCACGCCTTGTAGAGTTTGGTCCCGGATCCCCATCACTTGTCTGACGTGGACCGTGGTTCAAAAGATAGTTCCGCGGCCTGTCCCTCGTCGTAAGCGGGTTGCGAGAGACTGAGAATTGGCATAATTGCCTTGATCGGAGCAATTTAGTCTTAAACACATGCATTTACGATCTGTTACGAAAACACTGATAATTATTTGGAAGTATACCTAGCCTGCCTTGTAAATCTTCTTTTTTATTTCTATAAACATAAAATCAGGATATACGAACACGATCCGAATACGATCTGTTATTGGAACATACCTATAACATTGCCGTCGTTTTGATGTTATACGCTTTCGTTAAATTCTCTCTCGCAACCCTCGTATGTGAGCGGTCCCCCGCTTTGTGATAGTTGGTTCACTCTGTACCAATACCCATCTGTATCTTCCAGTGTGACGATGTTCTCCAGGGACAGGCAAGTGAAGAGGACCGTGAGCATGGAGAAGTACGTGAGATGCCATGATGTGTGCAGGTAGCCCGTGGTGTAGCACATTGACGGGTGCTTTTTGAATTAAATTTGGTATTGCGAGGAAGAGCTTGCTTAAGCTTCATCTGCGCCTAAAAAGTGAGCTGATATGTAAAAGTGAGCTGATATGTTACAGTAAGTTGTGTAGGCGCCATGGAGGCTTGCTGATCAGTGATCACCGATGCCTCCTTCGAAATCCGGTTTTGGGGGGACATTTTTTTAAGTCGGTTACAGTTGTTACAGCTATCAGAATAATCGTTGCCGAAAAATTGGAATAATAATAGTCAATGCTATTATCTTCGCAAGAATCCACTTCAGAGAAACCAAAATGGGGTATTCGCGAGCATATGAGCCAGTGTTTATAGGAATCAGTGGAGTTTCTACACCACTAGTCTCTGGGGGAGGGTCACGTTACTTTACATAAACGAACACAAAGGGCGTGTTAACAGTAGTAAGGTACTTCGTAGATGTAGACGTCACATAGTGAAATGACAACAGCTCGTCAACTTGGCTGAAATTTTCAAGTACAATGGAATACCCCTAACTACTTATTTCTACAACTCTTCGTGTCCCTCAGTCTCAGAAGAGATGGTTGGCCTGTTTCCAACGTTATGTGTCCTAACAGAAAAATGACGCTCTAATTCCCAAACAAAATTCTGTCAAACCACTAAGGATCCAGTCTTAATCTCCTATATGTGGTAGCGTCTTATTGATAGAACGGTAAACTCCTACAGGGAAAAGTAATTCGAGATATGAAAACATTGAATGCAATAAAAGTAGAGTAACTAAAAGACAGACCTTCATCGATCTGTGATTGATCGCAAAAGGTCATGTATGATTCGGCGGAATAGAAAATGCTAGCATGTATGGACTCTCCTGGAACAGTACATATAGCAGGGCATCTGGGATTTGAGAGCGGAAGACATGGTGGAATCCATGGAGAAAATGGCTGATCCCTTAACCAATTATTCTCGAGGCGAAATACGCGGCTTGGCTGAAAATTCTCTGCTCGAATCGCTGCTGGGCCTATTCGTGGTCAGCAGGCAATTTGTTTATAGCTAAGTGCTGGCAAGAAAGGCTGACCGTGCTCGTTTTAACATACCCTTACCGAAGGCCACTTCTCTTCCTAGGAACTAGACCAGTATAAATTCCGCTGCTGGTTAGAGAAATCTCTGAAAATGAGTTGTCTATGAGGAGGTAATGTGGTGAATTTCGTCCTGCTGATGGCTGACGATGTCTGCAGCTGGAAGAAAAAGGGATCAGGGTAGACGTGTTCGGGAATGCGTGGTGGAACTAAATGACCATCTGCTTCACCAGGTCAAAAAGTCCTGCTGTCGACCCGAGTTATCGCTGTGTATCTGTTTAATGTTAGCAAATTGTATGAAATATACAATATACAACAAGAGAGCACAAACAAAGTCGATCCATGGAACGTTCGTCTTGTCATCATGCGGCCTCAAAGCTCTACCAGCCCAAACCCTCTTCAAAATATTATGCGTCCCATTTTGATGGTTGGTGCCCTGCTGAATATGTTCCAATCGCATGAGAATGTAATGACGTTGATAAGGAGACAAGGAGTCTGCACCAGCCATAAACAGTGGCAACGTCAAACCATTCATCAATGGCGAACTCTCCGGTACTCCAGACGCAGCATCGAGGATAGCTTCAACTGAATGTTGAATCTCGGGCGAACTTGCTGGCCTCTCTGACCAGTCTGGAAATCGCAAAAGTCGCAGGATCAGAGCGTGACGAAATGCGTTGGCTAGTAGGCGCCACTGGGGATCGTCTGTGGGATACGTGTATTTGTTCTCATCCCATGCTCGTAGAGATTTCTCGTTATGCAAGAGCGAGGCTCTGAATTCGGCCTCTGACAAATGGCCAGAGTAGTACCTCTTGCCTTCAGATATTACCTCACCAATTGCGAGGAATATATCTCTCGGGCAGCCGGCCATCACTGCAAAGTCATTTCCACTCGCAGCAACTATCTTTCGCCGACTCTCCTGGGAGAAGGCCAGTTTTCGGGGCTCGCTAAATCCACGCATAAGGTCCATCCTGTGATTTTGGTTAGCTAGTATTCTAGCCTTGTGTCTCAGGGGGTCACGGATATACCAAGCTAGGTAACTCAGAAGATAGAGTGTTCTCTTTCTCAACACCAGTCCATGATTTGCCATCAGACGTTCGCACATATATGTGGCACCTGTGAGGTGTGCCCCGTGGCTTGAGATTCCCGACTCGGCAAGCTAAGAATACCATCTGTTAGCTCGGACGTGTATGAATTGATGACCATGGAAGAAAGGCCCTAGAGTTACTGACATCGTGCAACACGAGAACGTTGATGATCGCTAAGAGTGCGTCCTGTTCGGCGGGGCGAAGATGTCTCTCCCTTTCTCCTTCTAGCAGTTTGCTCAAGGATAGGATTGCCTGTAGTCGGTGCTCTAAAGCATCAGCCTCGAGTCTCCCTAAAGTTCCTTTTGAAATATCTCTATGACTAGCAGAAACACCAAGAACAGCATGAAGTACTCCGACATGTTCGTATGCTAAGGGAAGCTGTGACTATTGTTAGATAGGGGATACTGCGATGCATAGGGTATACAAACAAAATGTTCCCGAAAAGGGTTTCCAAATTTGTCACGGCCGACAATCTCATGGGGGCAGATCTCCTGGTCAACTATACAACGTTCGTTAAATATGAATATAATCGCTGTGGCGCTTGACTTACAGTAGACAAGAAGTTCTGCCGAGTACGGGGCCATGAGTAGCTCTTCTAGTTCGCGGTTTGCTTCCGGCGAGGCTGTAGTCTCGTTTTCAGTCAACCTCCTCTTAGTCTTCTCAAATCTCAAATCGGCTTCACTTGGAGCACTGAGACCAGAGTCTGTCGAGTATGACCTGGAAGAAGTTGCAGGGGTTGATACCGCTGTCGTGGATGGCGTAAGACTAGGCGTGGCAACCCGAGGACTGCCATTACTCCTCGACTGACGGGCCACGAAAGAGCTGGGCTCGGAAACGGAAAACGGATTGTCTCCCTTGTGCTTCCCTCGACTTGCAACGCCGCAGAAGCGAAACTTGTCTGGATAGCCACCACATTCCAAACCTTTGTCAATGCATCGCTGGCAAATGGGTCTGGCTCGGTCACACTTTCGGCACTGTCAGACGTCAGTACACGACCGACCACCAGGAATCATGTCCACTGCAGCTGTTCGACGAACGCGTGGGTTAAGCACCCCACGAGTCATTTGGAGCGCGGAGAATGGGCATGTAGAGCTGCTGCCCCGCTCACCTTTTTGCGACACGTCGCGCAGGCAGGCCCAAGGGCCACTAGAGACCAGACCATCAATATATGTATCTTCATAGCTGATTTGGATGGGGGGGTTCTGCTGCTCACCTATGCTCGCCATACAATTAAAGCCCTAAAGCTCCCTGAACTTTTTGGATTGTTCGATATTCTCTGTTGGATCACAGCGACATCTGCAGTTGAGGGTTCATGATGGTCGTCGCTTTTGAGTTTAGGGTTTTTTGGGTCCTTTGACGGCTATTTAGATAAGATCCTCGGGCTTCGAACAGGTTACGGTAGCGGTGTATCGGTAGAACCAGGTACTCTACTCGAGTAACTTAAGCGAAGAAATAGCCGGAGCTATAGGGGGCTGACAGCTGAGCCTATGTAGGTAGATATAGTTGTGGCCATTGGGGCATTGGTACTTTGTCTAGGATTTGCAACCGGTAGTTCCCCATGGCACCCAGTTCGCGGTACTGCTGTATTGATCAAGGTTTCTGTAAGTGTTTCAATGACGAGTCTGAACCACCAAATCTTGCTTACTGACGGAGAGCTCCTCGCAAGGGCTTCCCTAACCCAAGGTTTATGTAAAGCAAGCCTTCCAGCAATCGTGGCCCCTCGCCCAACACGCGTGAATAGCAAAAGATGGCTGGCTTTTAGCAAGCGAACTAACTACGGCAATGACCTAGGTATATCAGATTTAAAGAATCAAGTTCGTAGGAGACATTCGAACTACGACTCACTGCAGGGCTCGCGTAGACAGTTTACATGTGAAAGATGGCGAGAAGGTAAATTTGTTGTACTCACTACTGCGGAGTAGCGGTGCTCTCACTGGAGCGGAATCAGGGAGCAACAGGAATCTCGTGGCCAGCTATCCGACGGTCTAGGCCCTACGGCATATGAAACCGGGGAGTCTGTCGCCAAAATACAGCGCATTTCAAGGATTCAAAGCAGACTGCTGTGCACTTTGGATTATGGTTTTCGCAACCCTCTTGCCCTCTTGTTACTACCCTCGCACCCGACTGTCAACGCAAACAATAGACCCTGCGATCGATATATTATTCCTGATATTCAGACAGCGTGCTTGGGTTTAGCTGTCCTGCCCGTCTGAAGTCGGCTTAAGACGGAAAACTGCATTGCATGTATTTGAACGTCTCAAATAAAGTTACAAAGTCTTTTAAGGCTTTTCCCCCCACCGTTAGGCCTTGAAGCCTTGAGCTTGTGATTGCCGAAAGGCTTTAGGGAACAGAGAAGCATTTATGTTTTTACAGTAACTTGGACTCGGAGCGATGTGGTCCGCCATTGGTAATTATTTAAGCTTTCGGGGGTGACAGGTTCAGGAAGGTCGAGGATCTTCCTATGTCCCCTGCTGGGGATATAACTCGCAGGAGTTAAGAGGTACCGGAGTCCTTTATGCTTGATAGATTGGCAAGTCTTTGAGAGCTTTGTTGACTAAAGCAGTTCTAAATCGTTCAGCACATCGTTCAGCCTCTTGGCGACAACACCCTCGAAGTCAGATAGTACTACAGTAAGGATCGTGTGCTTAGCTGCCTGTGGGTTATCATTGAAGGACGCTACTGATCTCAGAAAGTCGCCCATGTGAGCCAGTGAAAAACATTGAAAAATCCACGTGCTCAAGTGTGCCAAGTGTAACAGGAAATGGAGGCTCGCTCCTATACGTCCTATCATTTTCTCAACTTGTTTACACTAATCTAGTCGTTGAATCGCCTGCCACGAAGAACAAAGTAAAGTAAATATAACAGCTGTTAACACATGCCCTACATTAACCTATCACTTTCAGTAGCACGTAGACTTTCACTCTAGTGAGTAATTATAGAACAGAACTACGAGAACTCTTTACCTTAAGGATAGTTCTCAAGGGTTTATACATAGTAGAGTGAAATAAGATGGTTTAGTTCTAAAGACACTTCGTAAAGTATAACGGATTCTAAGTACAGCTAGGAGCTTTTCTTACGATATAAATTAGTAACGGACTTTATCACTAATAGGATTACTATAAAATGTATAATATACTACCATAGCTAATTCACTTTTAAAAGTCTAAAATAGAAATTATAAAAGTAATCTCATTGTATAGAGTAATTCGTAAGATAGTAGCTAACTAACATTAGGGCAAGAGTTCCTATCGCTTAATTAGGAGAACGACTAATCTATACTAAATGTTTCTAATAGAAGCTCTACTAAAGTTATCTACTTCTAAGCTTATAGAGAAATATCTTATATTAATTAGCTAGCACTAAACCTAGAGATAATAACTCCCTGTTTCTATCTAATCTCTAACAGTAAGAAAAAGTTCGCCCTAAGCCTTTTAAATCTATTAAACTCATCTATTATAACTATAAACAGCTTATAAGGATTAAGACAAGAGTTGCCTATAAATCACCTCCTCTTTATTTATACTCAAAGTCGCGTTCTAGATAGCAATGTCTTAACACCGAACACTAAACCCTGAAAGTCCGAAGCCTATCCTAAATCGCCTTAACAGTATAAGCTAGAGCTTTATCACAACTACTATCCCGACCTTTACACTTGTTTTAGCTATACTCTGTACCACTTAGTTTAAGAAGAGGCTAGCTAATTACCGAAGGATAATTTATCAAGGCTTAATCTAAAGATAAAGAATAAAGTGGCGCTAAAGAAAGACCTAGGGCGTAGCTATCTATATTATCTTATATAACCTCTAAGGAGTATTATAAAAGTTATATATTTAACGCTATATAATTAGCTGTATTCACTATCTAAACAGTAAAAGTATCTACAATTTACTATCTCCGGACAGTCTACTAATTTTAACACGTAAGAGGACCTACATTTAATTGCCCTCTAATTTCATCTGATCTCTAGTGACGGGAATCTTCTTCTAGTAACGTTAAAGGCATTATTTCCTTTAGGATAGCTTAGTTATAACTTAGAGACTTAGGTTAATATAAATTCGTGAATTCCTGCCGTCGATATAAACAGCCCACTAAACATGCTTTCTAGAAACCCTAAGCCTCTAGCCACCCTAAACGCTAAGGCACTTGTAAACGATACTATAGCTCCTACGTAACTAAAATACCATGTCTATTTCTAATCTTTCTACACGGGAATAGGCGCTCTCTCCGGAGGAAGGAAAGTTAAAAATGACCATCCTTTCTCCTGGGCGTTCGGTAGATCCTCTTCGCAAATCCAGTTAGGGGATATGAATCTACGATTAAGAGATTCATTTAAGACTAACCTTGCTGTACTTACCGCTCTTTTAAAAAGTGTAGTTTCCTAAATTAGGAATAGAGGGAGCTAAATAGGCATCACTGTATTAAGAAAGTTTTATGTTTAGTAAAATTGTCTCGAGGGACTTCTGACGAGAATTAGGGATTATTGACTTTGCTGTATGCTGGGTGTATCTGTTCTAATTAGACTCTTTAGGTCGAGACTTGACTTGATACGCTCACCATTAATTGTTATTTTAATCGGGAGCGAGAAGTATCAATCATTCCACTCTATTGTTAATCGGTTGTGTTTAGCACCAGTTGTTAGGTAATGACTGACCCTATAATACCGTTTCCCTAACGAAATAAAGTCAACGAAATTAGAGAAGATAGAATATAACTAGGCTAATTCTATGTTTCTATAGTAGGGAGGTACATTTAGGGTTTAGAGTTCTATGGTTCTTTAAGTTTGTAACATTCTATAACACTTTTAGCCTTCTAGCTTCCTGTTCTAAACACGAGACTTATCTACGAGACAGGCTAAGGAGCTAAAGACGGAGTGACTTACTTTCCACTGTGACATTGGAAGAGCCCGATACAAAGTAGATTAGTTACGTTATTGTGCTATTCGAGCCGGTTATTGTCAGGATATAGTTATTTAAAAAGCAGCTAAGTAGGGTGCTTGAGAAGGTAAACAACTTCCGGGAAGACTTACATAGTCTGTGAGTAAGTGAAGCAGAGTTTAACTTATAACCTGGCACTAGCACCCGGTCTCTTGGCCTAAAGATTGAAGACTTTATTTCCGGATAAAGCTTCACGGTGGGAAGTAATCAAGATCGCCGCAATTTCCATTAAGGAGGATCTAGGAGCACTAAAGCAAGTTTAACACAGTGAAAATTACGAGCTTCCGGGAATTCGCTGAACTATACAAGATCGTCGATTCATTATAATCCTAGAAACTTGGCCCGTTTTGTAGGGCAGTAGAAATGGTGGAGGAATAGAAGATAGCTTTCTAAACAACTATCAACGATAGAATAATAGCGCTATGTAACACAATAACTGAAGCTTATTAAAACTCCGTTCGTTTCTTCAGATCTGCACTCCCGATACAAAGTCAGGTTCTAAGCTATACAATCAGAGGCAAAGCCAATCTAGTAGCCCACTCCTACGAGTAGGTAGGTGTAATAAAGAATAGTGGTTAGCCGATTAAGTCGGTATATAACTATATAAAATATCGCTTTAAATACAAGTATAGTAGAGTATTCAAGGTTTCGAAGGCTTCTACTAATTTCACGAAGTGATATATCTGTGAAAGTAAGTATTAAGCGATTTGTAGTTAAATTAAAGTTGTCTTTTTTTCCACCTTAGGTATAATAGGAGCTATAGAGGTATTAGCGTTATACAATTTAAAGTAGATAGTACGAATAAACTTATGAATCTGTAGTTATACACAAATATTTAAAGAGATTCAACTATGTGTAAAGCTACTATAATTTTCTCAAGTTGTTAACTATGGGTGAGATAGCTGTTCCTAACAGTTCTATCGCTTAGTCGTTCCCTGTACGAAAGTGCGCTGGTGTGATTCTCGTCATACACGAATTATTGGTAGATCGACCATAGCCTGCAGGATCGAGATCCCCCTCCCCCAGCCCCGTGTTTAAACAAATGTTATTTTAGCCTGTCTAGGTGTCTAAACCTTGAAGGACATATTCTTTCTGCCCTGTACAGTAGCACAGACTAGATATTAACTTTTTAGCAGTACTAGGGTGGCTGTAGAAAATTTAAGAAGCTCCTAAGGCGTAGGAGCAGCTCTTTTTATTTACTCTCCTACCCCGAAAGGCTACGTGCACTATCCTTGTCGAGCAGGGGAAATAATATTTATTTAGGGGGGCGATAGTACATGCCCTGTACTATCCCTGTGCAGCAAGCCGACCCCACGGAGCTGGTAATTTGTGCACGTACGGCTCATCACCTGTTTAAAGAAGTTTATGTTGGCCATGGGAAGTCTAGCTCGACGGCACAGGGCTCCTTGTCTGCCGCTGCGACTACCGGCACTAAAGGGTCGAGGTGAATTTGGTTCATCTGAAACCCTAAACTTTGACTTCATGCCTCTTGTAGTTTTCTCGCCTTGTCGCCATTGTTTATTGGTAGGTGATTATAGTGGTAGGAGCACACCATCCAGAGCGCTTAAGATGTGAGACCTATCACATCCCAAAGACACGGTCTCCGGTGATCATTTTTGTGTTTCTGTGTCAATATTTAAGTTGCTAACAAAAGCATACTGTAGTCTACGCTCGGGTGAGACAGATATTCAATCAAGTATTAAGGGTGCAGCGAGTCATTGACATGCATAAACCAGCTTGTGAGCCAAGCTGATTGCAACCCATAAAGTATCTACTGCTCCCAAGAACGTTCGTTGATTGGAGGTTTCTAATCGGTGGCATCTCCGATGCGAAGAACGCGCCCATGTTTCCGATACTTACCACTTCCTCATTATTTGACTTTTGGAATGCGGGAAGGGTCTCAAGATCTGCATCACGAGGGTCTGACTCCTAGCCCACGTCGCGTATTGTTGCCCTTCCACAAGGTTGTGATATAACTAGAGACTTGGCCAGTGCCAGCGACGAGAACCAGAAAATGCACGTTGAATGAGGGCACGGAGACAGCCAGCAGTACATAATTGAAGATTGAAGATTGAAATAAGAGGCCATCAGGTAAGTAAACCTGGGCTTCATATTAGGCGTAATAATGAAATGAAAATGACTACGAGTAGAACGTCGTGATCTTTGAAGCGAGCAGATTATCTAAGGTGAAAGCATCATCCGAACACCGTTTTCAAAGCATGTTGTCAGCTAAGATGTACTCCGGACTTTTTTTTTCCGTTCTTGTTATGCTTAAAGTGGTTTGAATTGAAACATAATTGGTTACGTCCCCTGGTTTGCCACCAGGCCCGTGGTGAAGGCGTAGCCTCTAGACATAGCACATTTGCTCGTGAGGCGAGTAAGAATATAGAATGAAATAGTATGGAAACATAGGAAGAAACAGTGTAAAACAAAAAAACCCGGCTTGACGTGATTGTTACTGATTGTTGTCCTAGGAGTTATATCATGCTCAATCTTTCTTCATACCCATTTCTTGCGTTGCATCGTTGCATGACCTCATAGTTACCTTTAAGTCAATTACCACCCATTTCCTTTTTGCGCAGAGACTCGCCTTCTTACTATACAATGGGCATATCTCTACGTTGACGTCTACGTATACATGGTAAGTGCTTACCCACAACCAATAGCACGGTATGAACATATTTGCATAAGAGATGGATGAGTTCTCATTTGCACTCTTTTACATTTCACTAATTGGTAATCGTAGACAATCTACGAAGTACCTAGTTATCTTTTGCCCGGTGTCCCAGGCCCATACCCATAGATAAACGACATATGATTGCAATGCTATAGAGCATAAACTGCAACCGAGTTGGTTGAGACGACATGATCCCATTGTTACTGTGCCTGACCTGATACACACCACCGACCAGGTCACCCTGAATATTACCCATTACCGGTCATCAGTGATGACAAGACAATACAGTACGTCAGTATGCGCTACTAGAAAGGAATCACTATCCTGGTGTTAAATGATACGGGACTGCCGCTCCCAAGGGGAATAATTCGCTTCATTGCTTCTAGAACGAAAATATGAACACGCGTATCAAGTAAATCGATTCTTGGTGTCTCACATCAAGGCGCTTATCCCCGAGTTTGCTGAAGTCGAGAACCATAATCAATGTTCCCAGCGATGGAGCCTTAGTCTTTAAGTTACTCGATATTAATACTGGTATTGATATTAATTATTCACTGAGGGGAAGGACAACACTGCTATGCAAAGCCAGCACCTAATATGATACCAGGTCTCCTGCGTCGCTTCCACGAATTTAGCCATTGAAAGAATCCTTCCAGGCCTTAATTCGCGGGGAGAGCAATAAAGGCGCTATGCTGGCGCACTTGTGAACTGTTTAGTTCGCAAATTACTTCCTAAATCTAGACGTTTATAGAAATAAATCATGTGACACGAATTGAATACGTTACTTCGCTGAGGTAATCTAGCACGGTTCAGAAAGGGATTCATGAAACTAAGTGATTCATAAACTCACTGGCACAGCGTCCATCTTCATCGAGAAACGAAGGATTTATCTTTGCGCATGCAATGAACAGCCTCGAAGACCTAATGAAGAGTACTCCAAGCCACCACATCAACAACATCCCAAGGCTTGCATGCCAGTAACTCAATTTTCAACAATGCTTCCCAAGCGCAGCTGCGTAAAGAGTTGTCAACGGTTTTGTCTGAAGTTGAGTCCTCTCAGTTTGAAGAGGAAAGATCTAGACTGCCTTTCCTCGATGCCATTATCAGGAAACCCATGCACATTCACCCAATGACAACTGTCCTTTTAGAACGTTATATGAGTAAGGATATTAATGCTGTTGGCATGACTTCCCCGCTAGGTTGTGCTATCATCCACAGCAGCATACACGCGGGACCGACTGAAATACGTGTTCCTAAGCTAGACCACTAATAAATTCCAGGAAAATAGTAGACTTCAAATAATGGGATGAAGTTGAACTCGTGGTGGTTTAGTTGGGACAGTTTATGTATGTCTCAGGTTTTCTATCGTGGTGCTAGGCAGATGTGAGATTGACAGGCTTGATTTCTTAGAGACTATTCTAGCTAGGTCAAAGTCAGGTCTTATTTAGCAAGTATTTAATATAGTTGCGTAAGAGACAACTTCTCTAAAGCTAGACGAGCACTAGCTGTTATATTTAAAACTGTTTCCTATCTATAGTCAAGCATCGATAATCTGATGTGTTACGTAAATCATCTAAATCAAGTGACTTATGTATGCAGTAGTCAGATATACTGGTTTCAATTGTTCTCTACCTACATGGTTGTTAAAGCAGTGCTTAAAGTACTATACTCACCATATTTAATCTAGTACCAAGTGACTTTCTTAGATTCGACTACATACTCTCTTCTGGTCTTGTCAAATGTAGGCTGGTTATTCCTAAAGAGGCGCTGTTATCAATTCAAGCAAAGAAACTCTTGATGTATGTAGTTAAAATTAACATCAGCCTAAGAATTAGCAGAAAGACTAGCCCCTCGACTTGTAAGCTAAAACTAAAGAGTTAGAGCAAAGTAAACCCACTAAAAATAGCACTAAAGAAAAGCTGGTCTCTAGCATCTAACTTAGTATATCTATCAACAGCACCTCCTAAAAGCACCAGTCACTAGGCATGCCATCATAATTGCCCGACTACAGTTACGTGGTGTAGTAGTGAGGCGTCTGTGTATATACTTGATTAATGAATTCGCGGTTGCCCTCCGAAACCGCAGCTTGGCTGTGTGGTGTATGTTTTCTAGTAATTGAGTATGATGTGTCAATTGAATCCCTTTTCTACTACAGGTCAAGAAAGTTTGAAGAACCGCTGGTCCAACGGGCTCGCACTAGTATTTAAGCTAGAAACGATCTCGTGCTCGGAGAACCCGTATGATTTACAACTGTTCCAGCTCATGGTAGATACGATAGACTAATGTTATCGTTGTTTAATAGCGTAGTGGTGCTAATAGAAAGGGCGCTTGGTTATCTAACTGCATCTAGAGTATTTTAGTGGCATCACCGAACTGAATACTAACGCTCTTGATGAGAAGAATGGATTTCGAGTGTATGTCTGTTGAAATGTTTAGTAAAGCATGTTTGGTTGTGATATATGGAAGTTAGAGTAACTTCGTTGATAGAATGTAGTGTTGACGTGAAAATACGCGAGTACAGGAAGGTTAGGAAGCGCACTTTTAGCTCTTGTCGTATGCTCTAACTATCTTTATTGTATTTAAGCTCTAAACTTATAGTTGAGTAAAAATGAGCCAAGTAACAAGAATTGGCAGTGATTAAAGTAGACCCTTTATGACCACAGAATTTCAGGAAATGCACCTTGTATGTACGGTAATCTTGATGTGACAGACTCGAACAGTGAGCTGGCATACCGTAGAAGGTTACATGAAGGTAGAAAAGAAGGATTATACGAATCAAGCTCTATAAAACAATCCTTTGCGCTTACCAGATATCTCACTGCACAGCCGCGATCAGAATCCTAGGTAGCTAATTTACAAAGGACTTAAAGTCAGCAACATCGTGCTCTGTCTTAGAGTTCCAACTCGGAGATGAATGGGGCGAGCCAGATGAGAGTGTTATTTCTTCTGCGTAGGGCATACAGTTTATACTCCCAGGTCAACATTCCATCCACTTACCATCAACCAACCCAATCTCCCTCGACCTCCAACAACTTACCCACCTACCGAGAAAATGCTCGACATACCACATCAAAGCCCGTCCACCCGGACCTACAGTGACAGCACTACAACAGAAATGCTCCACAGGCATAAGATCCTTCAAATCATCCACCCCAAAGAACAAAGAGTCGATCTTTAGCTTGAAATTATTTGTATTCGATTCTTTCTTGACCGTGGCGAATCCCCGGTTATCGGACAGCAGCGTCAAGTCTGGCACGATTCGCATGAAACGTGGTATTTCCCGCCGTGATTCGATGAAAGATTCGCAAGGTGGATGCGAGTTTGAGCTTGATTCCGAGTAGATGTGTTTAGAAATGAGATGTGTGTGCAGCGTTTCGGGACAATTCTCTCGAGCGACCATGGCCTTTTCTTTCTGCTCAGCGTTCAGATTGCAGATTTGGGAACTTTATTAATGTTTTCTTTTGTCCTGGTTTGAAGTCTATCTTTTGAGGAAATGGTGGTTTGTAGTACTGCTTGTTTGGTGTCTCATTAACAATGTGATAACTGGGCTGGCTTGGTGCTGGCCTTTGAGTGCTGGATACCGGGCTGAGTTGTGGGCTATAGGTGTTGTCTGAGTTCATTGGTGGGCTTTGGGTGCTGTCTTGACTAGGTAGTAGGCCATAGGCTCTGAATACTGGGGCAGGTAGATGCTGGGCTCTGGCGACGGGATCTGCTTTGTAAACACTTCACTAAAATTAAGCCCTGGTGGGTTCGAAGATCACGTTGATTTGTAGTCATAGGCTCATAGCACATATCTGATCGTGTCTAGGTCATGATTCAGAACCTATAATACTGTATGGAGGACATTCATCTACTAGTTCGTTTGATATCTGAGAAGGTATGACTGTGGAAGTGCATATGCTTTCGTCCAAACTGGGTCTCAACGAACTCGATAATTCTTAGTACTAAGGATTGAGCACCCATAATGGTACCTGTGATCCAGGCATGTAAGTCCTCAATCCGTGCCAGGGATATTCTCTCCAAAACTGGTTCTCTGTATGATCGGTATAAACCGGTGTTAGTGCTTGCAAGAAGGAGCATGAGCTTGGTGGTGTTAAATTCGGAAGTTCACACGGCTTACGGAGCCCTGGGGAACGGTCTCTGAAGTTGTCGTACCGAATCTATAAAGCCATTCCCAGGCTGGCCGTACCGTACTTCGTTGAATAGATGAGTTGATGGGCTTGGGACTGGTACCTCCCAGGGACTATCTCCCATGAGATTGAGATGGAGGCGTTCGTTTCGCAGTTCCTCTACTGTCTGAGATGTTGTGGTTGGATACTGATATGCAAGTTTGTAGGGCATGGGATTGTAACTGGACATTCCGTGCCATAATGCCTCTTCTGGCAGAGTTGCTGCGGCCGGTACATGCCATCTCGGTTCATAGTCCAAGGTATTTTGAAAAGAGTATTGGTCCGTAGGTCTGCTTTCTGGAGACGTTGCTGTTATCACAGATGTACTTGATGGCAAGCAAAATGGTGGTCTTGGGTCCAGATTGGATCGGCGTAGAGAATCCGGCTTCAGGTTTGGGTTAACGCAGAGGTAGTTTGTCACAGACGGTATGGTCAGAAACGGTAATGGGTACGATGAAGATTTCAGAGCTTCGGGGTCCTTCTTCGTTTCCCATGGAGTAATACGTGCCGTATTTGGTTTTTATATCAGCAGTTGAGGAGATGAAAGGAAGGATGAGTGATTTAATAACGGTGTTAGTATAGTCTGAGGCTCGAAACACTTGTGTGGAGGAGATTTGAATCCAATATCCCCAGATCCAGTCTTGAAGCAGAGAATACTCTCCAAGACTCCTTTTCTAGAAAAGAATTATCCCAATCCATCGTGAAGACCGTCGTTGAGCATGTATGAAATTCCAAGATTTGGTTTCCGATCTCTTCTTTCGGTTTGGGCTTGTGTGTGCTGTTGGAAAAGCAGTTATGTGGGCTATAGATCTAGATTCATTCTTAACTCCCAGTGTTACGTTTAGATCCAAAGATCAGGTACCACAATTGACGACTTTAGTCCTACCATTGTAGCGCAGGTATAGCGCAGGTAGATACTAATTATTTAAGTCTATTAACGACTTAAGTCTACCGCGACTTCTAAGCTAGCTGACGCCAGGGTCCCACATAGCGTGTTCACGAAATAGATAACGACTCATTCATAAAAAACACAAAAAGCTCGTCTATTAGATAAGGATCTATTCGCACCAAGTTTTATTCGTGGTATACAGTGCTTTGATACTAGACCAGTAAGCAACCTCGGAATTTTAGCCATCTTTACGACCTACTTCTCTCTTAAAATATCTAGCTTGTCTCCTCGCTACTCGTCTCTTCGCTTAGTTATATCTTATCACATACCTCTACCTCTAACCCTACTACTATATATACATACTACACACGCCTTACTAATTAAACGTCCCAAGGTCTACTCGTCTACATAGCGAGAGAGAGAGAGTAGGTATCTAGTTATAGAATCAACCAAGGTATACTAGCTAGTGTTATTATTACATATATATACATACTAAAGCCCTTTCAAAGGTTCACTTTATACCATCGGTTCTTGGATGGGTTATGCGAAGGTGCTTATGGGTATACTTAAGCAAGGCGTATTTGAGAACTGATTAAACGTACTAAGGGTACAAGACTTCTTTAATTATGGACGGATGTGAGTGAAATGAGATGTGGGATTCAGAAACCTTATAGCACAGAGCAACATCACATTACGGCACTCAACTCGAGCACTTTCAAAGATCATGTTTATTGTAATTACTAGACAGCTAGCTAGCTAGCCACGTTCTGCTATTGAAAACCCTACAATGATTTTCATCCAGACAGAAATATTCTTTTATCCATCCATTCACCCATTGAGTCATCATCATACAAACAAGCGACGAGAAAAACCTCAACAACGAAAACGCAACGCTCCATTTCATTGCGTGTACTAAACAAGCAGACAAGCTCTAAGAAATAGTTGCACAAGGACCTATTGAAAACAAACAAGGAAGGGTATGTTGTAGATCAGACATCACAATAAGCGGCAACCATGAGCATCGGCAGAGAAAAGCTACCAAGATGAGGACCAGGAGCTTATGCGTCAGCCTTGGCCTTCTTCTTTCTTGGCTTTGCAGTTTTCTTTTCGGCTACTGGCGTTGGCTCTGGAGCGGCTTCCTCCTCCTCGGTTACTTCAACCTCCTTTGGGGCAGATTTGACGGTGGAGGTCCGCTTGCGCTTCTTGTCTGTTGTAGCTGGTGTTGCTGTCTTGGAGGCACTTGGGGGAAGGATGCTCTCACTGTGACTTTAGTTAGTGTATTGCCACAAGAACAGTGTTTGTTAGGTGTACATACGCAGGCCTTGAAACTTCTGGCTCGTCTTCCGCCTCTGGCTCTGGCTCAACCTTCTTAGAGGCCTTTCCCTTTCTTCCAGCTTTGGGCTTTGGAGTTTTAGGAGCTGGCTCAGGGATGATCTCCTCTTCGCCTTCCGCATCCTCGTCCTCGACGACAACTGGGGTCTCATGGAGGAGTTGGGCCGATGCATCAGCATCAGGCGCAAGTTGGATGTTGTGCGTGTTGGCGTAGGCGAGAGCTACTTCGTCCGACATCTCCTTGGCTTGTAAGTTACCCGCCTTGTAAGAGTGAATGCGAGCATGGTAGAGGCGGAGGTTGTCCTTGTAGGCGCTAGTCCAAAGCTGAGTTGTGTTAGCATGCATACCGAGTTGAATGGGGAAGATAGAACAAACCTGCTTATCCGAGTCGGCCATCTCCTTCCATCTTCTAGTCCCTTCATTGCTGACGGCACCTTTTGCAGCATCTGCACCAAGGTCGGTAGCGATGATAGGGCGCGCAGTCTGCATGTACAGGAAGAAGGGGGTCAAAGGTCTCTTTGGCGCATTGGGGTCATGCTGCCTCTTCTTGCGCTCCTTCTTCTCCTCTGGCGCCTCCGTCTTTGCTGGAGACGGCGCGCGATTCAAGATGCCACCGAGAAGAGGGTTCTCTCCGAGCTTCGAAAGCGCCGAGTCGATGCCTGGCTCGAGACCAGCGCCGTGTTCGCCGAGGACGGCATTGGTGTGCTTGATGTAGGCCGTGGAGAGGGTTTGGATGGCGTCTTGGAGCGTGGCCAGACCGGTGACGACCTGGGAGTTTATTAGTGCCTGCGTGGAAAAGTAGTTGTGGTCAAGCAAGAGCCTTGGACGCTCGCGCGACAGCTCCATTGTGAACATGGACGCGATGGGGGTGAGGGGGAGGCGCGTTGTAAACAATGGGCGCGTACGTGCAACGAGGCCCCAAAAAATTGAGATGGTGATGAAATGGGGCGCGTAAAACGGATCGCGTAGATGATGGCAGAGGGAAGGTGAAGTGCTGGGGAAGAGGAGAAGTTGGCGTGGGTGGTTATGTGTGGAAGCGTGGTTATGTGTTGGCGATGGAGAGCTTCCCATGAGCGCGCATGGCTTCGGTGGTATGCGGCAGAGGAATTTGAAGCAATAGAAGAGGTCTCATACCGAATCTCTGGTGCGCACAAAGGAATCGACGTCGATTTGCAGCGTGGCGCCTTCGGTCTTCTTCTCGTCGAGTGCCGGCGCAGGCTTCTTTGTGATCTTCTTGGAGGAAGACATGGCAGCGGCGGCGGTGGTGGTGTGTGGTGTGTGGTGTGTGGTGTGCGGTGGGAGCTGGAGGGAGCTGTCGGGAGCTGGGAGCTGTCGCAGAGGGTTTGATGGTGAGGAGACGGTGATGATTTCTGGTGGTTTCAGTGGGTATCAGCCTGAAATCGCTGAGGGTTATGGGCGAAAATTCTGCTCTAGGGCAACCTCGCTTGCGCTGAATTCGAGAGAGGCTGGAGGCTGGGGGCTGGGCCGGGACTGGGCTGGGCTGGGGTGCCGACAGCTGTCGATGACCTACGTATGCTCGTACGGTGCTGCTGCTGTATGGTACCTCTGCCTGGCATCAATTGCCCTTCAATATATGTAATTACATCCCCTTATCCACCGCCTCGAGACCTGCCTTGACCAGCTTGCATGGACTTGAGAAGTTGGTTGCAGCGGTGTCTCCATACCTTGAGCATCACTACTTCGTACGCAGGGCGCCTGCGGAGGGACTTTCTTGTGCGACCGACGAGAACTGTGATGCAAAAAAGCGTCGTCGCCTGCACCGCTTGAGCCTGTTTGCCCTGCTCTCGCCCCCCTGGCTGCCACCGCCACCCACCTAAAATCTTAAAAATAACCCCCCAAGCGCGCGGGCAGCAGACACCCAGAAGTCGAATTGTGACGATATGTAGTCTACTTCGGACCCCTAGAGCAGATGTATTAGAAGTAGAGAGGGGAATAAAAGACTTGTCGCTCTCCTCTTGCAATTCAGTAGCTAGGCCGCTCTAGCTTTCTTCTTCGAGGATCAACATCGATACATTGACTACTAGAGAATACATGACAAGTGACTAACTAACTGCCTTTATCTGTACGTTGCTTGTGTTCGCGAGTAACTTCGATATTTATTGTCTGCCTGTACCCTTCCTCACACCACCACCACCACCATGTAAACACTAGGAGAGGGCTGCGTGTATCATGTCCATCTAGCGCGTTGGCTGTTGTCACCATACCTGACATCCTCCTCCAGTGCGACCTTCGCCCTCCCCCGTTCCACCGTTCGCGTTGGCTCAGCACCACCACCACCACCACCTCTTACTTCCTGCAACGCCGCAGCGCGTATCATCACCGCACTGGTCATTCGCACGTTCGCCCAAGTCGCATCACTGGATTCTCTCTCCTCTTCCCATCCACTGCGAAATTCACGAGACGTGCCAAGAGCACCCATAAGCGGAGCTCTGACGATTCACCATCCCTTCAACCCCTCCAAGGCTGCTTGGCATGCCACACATTGCTATAAACACTCACATATCTCCCCACTAAACCTTCTCCTCTACACACAGGATCGAGCTCCTTCAAGCTCATTCATCCCATTACCAACCTTACTCACCTTTCTGCACTTACATCTTCACAGAAGAGCATCAACAGCTTCACCCTTCAATATGCCGTCCTTCGGTATCTCCACAGCAGTGTTGACACTGGCTGTCCTCCTGCTTCTTGCACGGCCGGCCCATGCCTTCGGTGCTGGTAACATTGCTTCTATGTCCAAGGTCGAGGGCCTCAACTGTGAGTATAGCCCCGCGCGGGCAGCACAAGGGAGAAGCATTAGTTGTGCTAACGCATCTTCACAGGGCGTCATGGCGATATCGAAGATGCCCTCCTTACCCTTGTTATGTCGAGAGCTGCTGGCGGAAAGAAGTTCGACAAGATGAATGTAGCTCGCGTCTACTTTGGAAACTGGCTTAGAGATTACTGTGAGTCAACAATCTGCACACGGAGGAAATGGATACGGCCTCAAGAGCAGCTATGTGTAGCTTTACCGCTCATTCTGGGGCTCCGGGCTGCAACAACAGCAGCTCTACAGACGAGAGTTCATCCGAACATGCCGCAGAGTTTCAGCTGACCTCTTCCCCACAATAGCTCAAGCAATTGATGTCGGTACCGTCAAATATGTCTCTGCCGAGGCTATTCGCATTCTCCTTTGGGTCTTGGGCTTCATGACCTTTGGATATGGCACAAAGGAATTCGAAGTCACTGCAGACCGCCTCGGCTGCTATCGCCCGGAAGATCACATCGACAACCCAAAGGACTACGCCGACAACCTCGATGCCACACAATATGATAACAGACTCCGTGGCCCTATCGATGAGGGTGTCGAGTTGGCAATTGATCCGAATACCGGCTTGAAGAACTACATTGCAAACGAACAGGCTGGAATTATGACATCTGCTCTTCACATTAGAAAGCTCTTCAGCAAGAGCATTGAACTCGGTAGATCATTCTCTCGAAGTGGTAACAAGGCTGAGCTGCACGAGGCTCTCCGATTGTTGGGTACTGGGCTTCATTGTCTGGAAGGTATGCTTAATAGGGTCCAATATCTTGGCATAGCTAACAAAAAGGCCAGATTTCTCCGCTCACAGTAACTATACTGAACTTGCTCTCATCGAGATGGGAGAGAGAGATATATTCCCTCATGTAGGCCGCCGAACTCAAATGCGTCTTCGGGGAGCTCAGCACGAAGTCTATCCCCTCGTCACTGGAACATTCGGTGGTGTTGACTTCTTGCACTCTGTTATGGGAGAATTCAACGACAAGGCGACACAGAGCGAAATCCAGGAGCTAGAAGGTACTATGCAACAGGGATCCCAAGGTGACACCAGCATGCTGAAGGATCTTTTGGACAAGATCCCCAAGGGTTTGTTTGGAGACAAGGACCAAGCAGGCAAGGCAGACGAACTCCAAGAGAACGCTACTGCTGCCCAAATGGCCCAAGTCCGTGTCTCTCCTCGGGAACCTGAGGAGTTCACTCGCCAGATGCAGGAAGTCTCTACCCAGATCTATCCTATCATCGAGTGGCACGACGAAGTAATGCAATCAATCACCGAAGCGATCGAGCAGATCCCTGTTCTTCCAGAACTCATCGAGCAGCTTGAGGAACAACTCAACGTCTTCGTGTTCTCTCTGCTTGCCCCATTTGTTGTCCCAATCATTGACCAGATCAAGACCGAGTTGAACACGGGCTCCTCGGAGATTATCCAGAGCTCCAAGGATAAGCAATTGATTGTTTTCAACGACGATAACTCCACAGACCCTACCCATTCTATGCTCGCCAAGGATCATTTCTCCAATATTCTCAATGAACCCGCTGGAAAGATCGCCTCCCATGTCGTCAAGTGGGTTGTGCCACAGTTGATCCAATGCTGGGACGATGACAACACTGATGTTGACCGCACAATCAATCGCATCCTCAACGGTGTCTTGCACCACCCCGCTGTCCGCGATCAGGGTGAGGATGGAGCTGCTGATGGCAGACGTATTATGTTTGGCGTTGTTGAGCAGTGGTGGAACTCGAAGGATGAGTCCGAAAAGCAGGGCCTCCGACGACAACTCGGCAGACAAGGTGTTGAGAACGGTGAGAACCACAAAGAGGGTGTACACGATACTGGACACGGTTGCTGCAAGCCACTTGGCATGGCCAAGTCTTCTGGGGGAGCTTCTAACACTGCTGCTGGTGCTTTGATGGGCAGTCTTGGCTCTGCTCTTGGACAGGCATCTGGTGGCGGCAATGGACGTCCATCGAGAGGTGGGTATGGTGGCGGCCAAAGTAACAATGCCATTGAGAACTTTGCATCTGAAGCGGCTGGAGGTGGTGCCCTTGGTGGTATTCTGGGAGCTGTTGCTGGTGGCCTTGGTGGAAGTCTCCTAGGCGGTCTTACAGGCGGCTCAAACGTCGATACTCACAGTTCTGAAGGTTACACTTCAGGTGGTGGCTACCAACAGAGTGTCACCCAGGAAGCATACGGTGGTGGTAGCTACACTGCCCAAGCCCAATACTCGCAGACTCAATACCCTGGTGGAGCCCAAAGATCCGAGTACCAACGCTATGAGCAATCCGGCAATCAAGGTTCAGGTTTCGACGAAGTCTCTGAGTCTCGTCCTACTCGTGGAGGAGGTTATGAACAGACCAATGAGCGTAGATACGAGCGTCCAGATGGGGAGGTTGATACAGAGACATGGCGCGAGGGTCGTACTGCCGAAGGCCGTAACTACCATGAATCGAAGCCCGAATGGAACCAGGAGCGCCGTGGATCCAATGATAGCGAGAAGCACGGCAAGCACCACAAGAAGCACCACAGTGGTTCCGAGCACAACGACCGACAACAATATGGCAGAGGCGAGCAAGGCTTCGAAGAACGCGGTCAAAATCAGCGATTCGATGAAGTCCGCGAAAACTTTGGAGAGCGCTTTGAGGAGCCGAGACGTCAAGAGTATGGTGGTGGCCGTGGTGGGTTTGGTGGCGAGGAGCGTCGTGGTGGGGGATATGGGGGTGAAGAACGCCGTGGTGGCGCCTATGGTGAAGAACGTGGCCCTCCTGGTGGATTTGGAGATGATGATGAGGGACGTGATAATGAGTATGGTGAGAACAGACGCGAGAGACGCGAGCGTGGTGGTGGTGGATGGGGCAACTAGATGTGTGTGGGTGTGAACGGCCCGAAAAATGGAGTTATGACGGATGGAGTGATGGTTTTAGAGGTGCGATGCGGTTGGGGATGAATTGGGATGTTTGCTAGGTTGATGAGAGAAAAGTTACGTTATGCGATAGAGCATACATCGAAGACTGATCATGGATAGGCTACATACGTAGATTGCAATGATTTCAAAGGTCTTCCTTTACAAATGCTCCTCCATGCCTTGAATTGAAACGCCCTCGTGTGAGCTATAGTTAATTTCTGCTTAATCAGAGCACCAGGCCTATGCGATTTTCTGACTTACTAGGAGCCAGCAACTTTGGTAGGTAAGAGAGCATAAGACCGAACATCTCTAGCATATCCACACGCATTAGAGGGAAATGCAGTGTTACAATATCCTAGTAAACCTTGCACTTTCCCCGTCACCAGCATTAATAGCAAAGAAAAAAAAAGCCTACGTGTACACCTAAGTGAAGTAATTAACAATTGTTTCGCCTGTCTACCTAGGTATCTTACCGTAGCTTAGCGACGGACAGGGCAGTAGGTAGGGTAAGATACTTAGGTAGACAACCGTATTATATTCCTTGGGTACCTACGTACCTTAGGTACTTCTAACCCTACCTCTTCCATTCTCAAGCCCCGACCTCTCTCTTATAATAAGCGATCTAACGTGGCGGGCTCCTCCTGTAGGGGGAAGAGAAGACACTTTGAAGTTCTTGTCATGGGTTTTAGCTTTTCCTTATTTTCATTTATCCTTTTTTTGCTTTTTTTACTTTCTTTTTGGGGGGCGGGGAGGGGGTTCTTGATGATTGTGATTGTAATTATAGTTGTAGTTAGTGAGTGTGCTGGCGTTTGTTTAGGTGTGTTGTGTGTTCTTTCCTTGGTGCTCTTGCTGCTGGGATTGGATTGGTGTGTGGGGTGGGTTGTAGGTATCTAGGTAATGTAGGAGGTACTGTGTTCTGGTGTTATGGTGCCTAAGGTAGATTGTTAGGAGGAGTGGTAGGGGTAGGGTAGGGTAGGATATGTATGGGATTAATTGAGCGGGTGAACTAAACTACTACTACTACTACTACTACTACTACTACTACTACTACTACTACTACTACTACTACTACTACTACTACTACTACCACTACCACTACCAGTAGCTGGAGTATAGGCCAGTTATGCCCGTACCGCTTCAAATCCTAGGTAGGTAATGAAATATAACATGGCATCACAGGGCATAGATCACTTATACCGATCGATATTAGCATGGATTACCTTATCACCTCATCGATTCATCTAATCTAGGTAGGTAAGCTAAACTCTGCCTAGTCTACTCAACCGATTGGAACTGAGCCAAGCTATCTAAATCCATCCACGTCCTAATCCTAGGTAAGGTACCCATTCCAACAACCCTACCTACCAGTAACAACAGCCCCTCCAGCAGGAGCAGACGACAAAGTATCAAGACCCAACAATGGCTCAATCCCAGGCTCAATATCATCACCATAGATATCCTCACCCTCAGAAATCCGATTCGCTTCCACGGCTCCCCTTATAATCGCTACTTCCTTCCTTACCCTAATGGCCTCCACTACCATCACTAGTTCCTCTTCCAACCAGGCCATCATTTTCATGTTTGATTTTTCCATGATAGCTTTTTTCCCTTCGTCTTGTTTTTTCTTTTCTTCTTCTTCTTCTTCTTCCTCCTTCTTCATCTTGCTTATTTCTTCTTCACTCTTGCCCTCGAAGCGATCTCCATCTTTATCTTCGGACTCCGACTTCTCCTCTTCCCCTTCCTTTTCCTGTTCTTGTTCCGCGTGCTTGGAGTTTCGAGCTAGTGTTCTCTGTTGGACCCGCAGTCTGCGGATCTCGTCTTGCAGTTTCTCGCGCCCTTGCATCAGTTCAATCCATTCGTCGTACTGCTCGCGGCCACCGAAACAAATGTGGTAGAGACGACAGTAGGCCTTGTGCTCGATGGGGCAATCGATGGATTTCTCCAGGAAAAGATATTGCCACATGTGTTCCCAGGTACGGCCGGATATGTTATCGGGGAGGGAAGTATCGAGGAGCCATTGAATGTGATGTTTGTACTGTTCCCGTGGGTTCTTGCGAATCAATTCTTTGACCACGGCGATTTGAGAGCAGCAGGGTGTGGCGAGGATCTTGGGGATGTCGTAGATGTTGAAATTGGCGCGGAAGGCATCTTGCATTTCTTTTTGCTCGGGTGCGGTCCCTAATTCCTCGTTTACTTTCGTCGTGTTGATTGTGCCGCTTGAACAGCCCATTCCCCACGTTACGCGCAAGTTGAGGAATTTTCGACGCTGAACTTCGCGCATGTCGATGTGGTTGAGTGAGAATAGCATGCTCTGATCAAGTAGTTGTTCTACGTGCCAAGACTGCTCTTGCGAGTGGATTAGGACCGAGATGTCAGGGAGTGCGTCATAGTAATCGTTGAAGTATTGATGATACATCATTGCTTCGTGGCCTTTATTTTTCACGGCATGATGTGGTGCATTTGTATTGTCGGCTATGTAGGGGATGACTTCCATGCCGGGGACCTTGAGGTCTTTGATCCAGCTTATGTCCTCCGATTGTGTAGCTGCTACTACGAGGTTTACGCTGGGCGGTTTGCCATCTGGTATTCGGTAGAGTCCGCTTGGTTGCTTGATGATTTGTTGTTCTACTAGTTCAGGTGGTGTTTCGTAGATTATCTCGCGTGTGCCATACAGAAAGGCGATGATGAAGATGAGGACGATTGAACTGAGTACTATCCGGGATTGGCGGGGGAGGGAGGATGTTCGGGTGATTGGAGTGCGGAGCATTGCGAACAGGATGAGGGAAGGGAATGGAAGGAAGGCACTTTTGACTCGTGAGGTTATAGTTCTGGTGGCACTGCCAGTTTCCTGTTGTGTTCAAAGTGTAGGTTTTGAAGTGTACCTATGCTGTGTTGAACTTTGGTACCGAGATGTACGGCCGGAGCTGAGGGATAGAAGACGTGAAATTGTGAGGAATGTGGCCATTTTTCCAAAATCCCGGATAGGAAAATGGAATGTGCTTGTTCTTGAGCTGAGGAGTGTTCTGGCCGTCCCGAAACGTTGGAAACAATGTCTTTGGTGTACTGCAGCTTGCTTTGCCTGGCCGAGCTATGAAAGTGATATATTTCCCCGTGCATGACTACCTAGGTACTAAACCACTTGCACTTGTAGGAGCCACATGGCGTCGAAGAGTAAGCCAAAAGCAGTATGTCAAGAGTAACAAGTAAGGGATGAGGTTGGACTCGGAAATGTCTCACTTGGGACTCTTGATCGACGACCTTTCCCAATGGGAAAAGTGGAGGAACCTCTGCTTGATACTTATATATTGCTGCCTTGCTCAAACATCGAGATCATGCAATGACTATGCATGAATATTGATCTTTACCCAAGGACAGGAGTACACAAGCACCTCACATCACCTCAGGAAATATATCGACATCACGTGATTTGGTAACATGAGAATGGACACCTTGCCTCTATCCGACTCATGGTACTTACCAGAAGTCAGTATAAGGTAGAAATCCCCTAATATTTCCAGAAATGATGGGTTTCGTATCGACAAAGAACCTTTGCTGGTCACCAAGGATGATGATAATATGGCACAACTACGAAATCCAGAAAGAGGGTCATTGCCGACATAGTTGACGTTGGAAGCCGACTCAAATGTGAATGCAGACAGCTACGAGCATATCTCCCGAATACAGTAAAAGAGTTTGTCCGTAGATGAGACGATATCAGACGTGTTAGCTGATGACTCGATGACTCGATGACCATGAAGATGGGGGTAATTGGGTGCTGGATCTTGGTCCACTGAGATGTGTAAGGTAAGGTATGTAATTGTGTGGAAAAGCGTCATGAATATCGCCGATAAAAACCAAATAAAAAATCTTTAAGAGACTACTTGTCTGTTGTATGTTGAAGGTAAGGTTGTATAAGATGTCGTTAAAAGAAAGTGTAAGATGTTCGCGACGCGTGGGAGCAGGGAAAGACGCTAGGCAAGCCACCCCTGCTTGTCTTTTGGCTGGAACTAAAGTATAAACCCTAGGTATTATTATACTTGTTAGATCTTTTCCAGTATATATCGATTCCTTCTTAAGAGTAAGCATCATTTTTCACTTCAAGCCAATTCATTGGTGGTGCAGATGCTCTCAACAACAGAAGGGTGTGATGGCGACCAAGCGAATGGAATGTAACGGATTTGAAATTCGAAGAAGTCTACTGTCTACGGTCTAATAGCAAAGCGAAGCTGCGAAGCTCTCTTGGTGTAATGTCTCTCTAACTCTATCCCGTACCTAATCATCGCTCATCTCATGTCCCAAAAAACTGTCAACGATTCACAGCTCACCGATCCTAGCATAAAGCTCACAACCGGCGCAAACGTCAAAATTGCGGCAACTGCTCCTGCTGAAGACAGCCCACCAGCATCTAACACCATCGGCCTGACCCTGTTCCTGCCAGTCATCATAGCAGGTCCATTCTCCATCAACAATGAGGTCGAAATCGTGGGCTTCTAGAGCGGCTTGAAGATTCTTGGCGAGTCTCTCTGTGTGCTTGTCGCGAAGAGGAACAGCGACTATAGCACGGGATGTCGTGTTGCATTTTTGGTGGTGGGCTATCATGTTTGCGACGAGCTGTGGGTGTTCGTCGTCGTAGAGAGAGTCCGCAGCAATTACGATCTAAACAAGCGTCAATGAGGATCATAAATGCAAAGGATGTACCGGGAATCTGTGCCAGGGTGAGATTCTGGTGATTGAGGGGAATCTGACATCATATCGCACTAGGCCCAGCTGCATCTTCTTCCAATCCAGCTCTTCATGCTGCGCATGTCCACCTCGACCCCATATCAACGACTTGTTTTCCTCGATATTTGCCTCCAGATTGGAACAGATCTCTGGGAGATCAGTGAGAGTCACAGCACAGCGCCAGATAGCAGCCGCCGCAAGGCCAACAAGACCGGTTCCTGACCCGAGTTCCAGCACCTTGCCTTCCTTCGGTAAGCCATTGAGGTGAGTTGATCTCAGCCAGTCGAGTTGTTTGGCCATCGTGAACGCGGTCCCCCAGGTTTTGAAGCCGAGATTGTCGCCTGTTAGTGGTGGTTCTCGGATCTTGAGCTGGAATTCTGGACAGTTTGCAGTGGCCGGAATGGTCCAGAGACGTGTCATTTCTGGCATGGCTGCAGCAGAAGGGGTCAGAGGCAACCACGGCGTATGATCAGGAGTCACCTACCTGATCGACCGCAACGCTCTGCAATCCTCTTGCTGGCGTCATCCCAGATCTGTTCTCGCCTCTCCATGGCCGTCTCTTCGTCTATGTCCTTTGATAACCACCTGAGCGCGCTTGAAACAATCTGAGAGAGGTAACCGGAAATGGCTCTGGCGTCGTCAGCTGATTCAACGTCTTCTGGTTGACCATTCCAGGATGAAGGATTGGTTTTGAGACGGCGAAGGACGCCAATGAGCTCCTCGTAGCTTGGTTTCTCATAGATTTTCGGTAGATCGAGGACTAGGTAGTGATTCGTCAATGGCTGCAAGGATGGCTGCCAGAAGAAGCAGTCGACCTACCGTTCAAGGGCTCAAGAATGCCGTCCATGGTGTTCTGCCCCGACTTTGATCCCTCGGAGTCAGCACAGAGTGAACGACGAAGACGCTCTACGACGAGCTTTGGTCATCTACTGTCGTCGTTGCGCGCTCAATGACTCAAGTCACTCAACACAAGTACGGTACAACCGAGCTAGCACAACATTCCAGACAAAAGCTTGGGGCGAAACCAGTCGAAATCAATCCCAGCTCCGTCCGCAACTACAGACAAGACCACAACTACAGCGCAGACCATTCAGTCACCAACAGCAGCTCAGCAGAATGGAACTTTCTGCAGCAGAGATCGAGGACGGAGAGCCTGTTCTGGCAGCGTGGTATCGACGTTACTACGAAGAAAAATACATCCAGGCCTGGCCCTCGGTAAGTGCGCAACTTTGGTTTTTCCCCGCCCCTAGCGCTGTGCACGTGCACGGCCTTGGATATTGTCCTGCTGTCTTGTTCACGTCCTTCACGTTATCCGTCTCCTCCATCGCCGACAAAGCAATTGCTTCATTCTTGGAATATATACCTTATTTCATCTCGTTATACCCAATGGCTTGCTAATATGATTCATAGTCTGAGTCGCCGACCGATGACAGAGGACTGTTCCACATCGCAGCTCCCAACACAAATATGATCGAGGGCATCTTCTTCGCCCGCTTTCTACCGCAAGAAGGTATGTGGTGTCTATTTGCAGCCAAGCTTTGAGTAGATGTTCTGAGCTTCGTTATAGGGACAAGAGTAGTATACCAAAGTCCGCCGGGTTGTGTTGCACCAGATCCGGACGTTGACAAGCCCCGTCTCTTTGACTTCGAGACGGTGGCTGAATATGTTATCCCACGTCAAGCCTTCTGCAATCGTCTCGTCACCATCTGTGATCCAGACCACAAATATCACATCATTGGGCACCCTGTTTGCATCCAGGATCCAAAGTATGAACGAAACGAGTTCATGTTCAATTTCTGCATTGTTACCAAAATTAATGTTCGTCCCGGCCCGTACACGGCAGCTGTCGTACGTCTAGCTGGCACATTTACAGAGATGGAGGTTCAGAACCAATACCTGAGTCAAATCGATGACTCGAATACCCAAGATCTTCGAGCTATTGGACCCTTAATTGAGATTGTGAAGGAGGACCTGAACAATTATAACGAGTGCAATGTTCCCATCGGCATGACATCACGTGCTCTTGGTTTTGACAACTGCTAACCAATGACAGATGATGCAAATACAATCAACATGAAGCTCTTCCAGATCCACGCTGCCCCGCCTCATATAAAGGGATGGCATGTACCCATCAGCCAAATTAAGTTCGGTGAGATTGTAGACGACACTTGGGACCTCTCAATGAAGAAAGTCATCAAGCAAATCGATGGTATCAAGGACGTTCGGCGCATTTCTCGAGATGCAGACGTTGCTCTCAATCTAACTAAGATTGCATTGCGACACCTGGCTTACTATGAGACAATTATCCTACTCGACATGTTTCTGTTCAGCAATATCTACCAGCCCACAGCAGAGCTCCATGATTTCATCCTCAACAGAGACGACATGCAACTTGAATGCGCCAACTACGTTCTCATCAACGGACCTCGAATCTCAAACTTCTACCTCTGTCGCCTTTTTACCTCGCTGGTTACCGGTCGTACACTCAAAGAATGGATCAAAATGCACCTTGAGCAGGGTTTCGAGATTCTGCGCTTTGTCGATGTGCGCCGCTTCATCCATTATGGTCTCGTCAAAGGACTCATCTATCGCATCCACAAATATGCAGTCTCACACGACCATATTGCCTCAAAAGTCACTTCCTCAAATGAGCTCAGTACACCCGCTGGAAGACGTGGAAATTCTTTCTACAAATACACTGATGGTTGTCATCCATTTGACCAGATAATTACGGATAAGAACATGACGGATGCTAAAATCATGGATCACTTGAGGAAATGGCCAAAGGGGGACTTGGAGATTTTGTATCGTTGAGAAGGAAGGGATTGGATTGGAGTAATATTGGCGTTAGATAGCTTGGTTTGGTACAAGATATGACTTACAAGAATAAAGATACCCCTGAGACTGCACGAAGTTCACATGACATAATAAGAGTTATAAGACAAAGCTCCTAGATTCTCTTTTCACTGCCTATTTTCGTACTTACTAATAACTTACTTTGCTTTAGATTTCTAGCATTTACTCTTAAAAGGACTTCCCTCCTCCTCTTGTAAGCGAGTCGATAAAAGGGGCAACACGTGATTCTTTTAGCCTATGCATACTATATTAATCTGAAGATTAACAGGTTATATTAGCTCCAAGTACGCGCTATATGTTTAGTAAACCTTTCTAGTTCTAGTCTTAGGGTACTTGGGTATAAGAATAAGTTATAGAAGAACTATAAGGTATTCTCTCTCAGGAAGAGAGGGGCGGGCCCCTTTACTAAGCGAGCTATCTAATGTGAAATTTCAAAACGTAACAGGAAACGATGATGCATCTAGAAAATAAAGAATGAACTTTTTGGATAAACTAACAGACTAAATCAGAAGCTCTTCCCTCGCTTCCTAATCAGCCTCCGAAATCGAACACTCTCACCCTCATTCCATACATTTGTCAACGAGTATCCGAGAGAAGGACTGGTGGAAGTGACAGGACTAGAGACATCCTCTTGGGTAGGGGTTTTATCTGAATCCCTCAACCTATTCCCTTCTCTTATCCAATCATCAGTCCAGCATACCACATCAGAACCAACCGCACCTTCTAAACTAACAGCTCCCCTCACATGTCCCCCGCTAAAAGTTTGGCTGGCAGCTTCCTTGAGTCAGATCTCCAACTTTTCTAGCTCAACGGAACCGGCTCGGGATTCGCGAGA
This sequence comes from Pezicula carpinea, assembly GCA_026119845.1. Lineage (NCBI taxonomy): Eukaryota > Fungi > Ascomycota > Leotiomycetes > Helotiales > Dermateaceae > Pezicula > Pezicula carpinea. Next base: position 153,233 of record JALRMK010000025.1, read on the forward strand.
TAGGGTTTTGGGGGTGTTTGGGGCGAGATTTCCTATTTTTGTGAGGATATAGCATGATGCATACATGTTGACACTGTGTTATTGTTAGTGATGATGTTTATGAAGAGGGAATTGGGAGAGGGGCTTACCGATCAATACAAGCACCGCCAATACGAACTCCAACTCTCTTTCCTTGGAATCCAAGAGACTCGAAGGTCTGGATATACCAAGGTGTGAGAGCGGCGGAGCGGAGTAGGACACGACCACCGAGTTTCAAGGCACGGTTGAGCTTCTCGATTTGTTGGCCTGCGGCAGCAGAACCGGGATCGAACCAATCCATACTGTCCATTACCACAGCGACTGTCAGTGTACCAGGCTTCATGCGAGTAATGACTTCATTTATCTCATCAGTGTGGATTCTCAGACCATCGAAAGCGCCACCCTTGGATAACTTCTGGTGAGACTTGGGCTTTAGATAATCTGGATGACAACGTTGAGAGAAAGAGCCTTGAAGACAAACGAGGTAGTAAGGGTTGTCTTCACCGATGAGTGTCTCGTTGATGACGGGATCAAGAGTGGAAACCATGTATTGCCAGATGGCTTGACCACGGTTTCCTGATTCCTCGTCGGAAACGAGCATAGCCAGTTGGTTTTGAGGAACTCCCAAAGCGGCCCAGAGGAAACTCTCTTGGCTAACCACGAAGTAGGAAAGAAGACGTGACATGATGAGGGGACGGATCTTGTTATTCCACACTTCCTTTTGCTCATTGAGGGTCTTCGCTTTGATGAGATTTCTGATTTCGGTACGGAAGCCGAGGACGGTTGTCAAGAGGCGAACAACTCGAATGGCGTGGCGAGAGCCTCCGGTCTCGTAAAGTCCTCTGCCGGTCTTAGAGGTGAATATATGGGTGTTGTTCAACCAGTATTGAAATGCACGACTGGAAAGATGGGGCGAAAGGCGCGTGATGAGCAGCGATCTGAAGTTGGGGTGTTTGCCTTCGCCAAAGACTTTCCAGAAGTCGGCGTATGGGAGTGCGGTGTAGGCTGCAACCTTCAGTTCCAAGAGGTGGTTCTGCGACGGGTTGAGATCGACTGCGTGGATACGGGCTGGGCTGCTCAGGGCATAGGAGAGAATATTATCACCTGCGCTAGTGATGGCCAAGATAACATCATCGGAGGTGAGCTTGAGGAGGCGTTGGTCAACACGAGAATCTTCCCAGGTGAAAGCATAAATGTACTCATTGTTGAATTGAGTGTGCTTCTTCAGCTGGTCGTTGTAGTGTATTCGCCAATGGTGGTTCTGGTAGAAGAATGATGGCAGAGGTAGATTGGCTGTGAGATTAACAATTGCTGCATCAAAAGCCTTGGATCGAAGCTCGGGTGGAGTTGCCTTCTCAACAGTGCGTGAGAGGGCGTTCCGGTGGTTGATTGGAGATAAGTATGGCGATTCAGTTACTGCTGCATCCAAGCGTTCGACAATCTCATGCGGGTAGTTTGGAGTGTTGGGTGATGATGTGGGCTTCTTTGGACATCCAAGCCAGACGTAGTAAGGAATTGAACCCAGAAGTTTGTTCCGCGAATCAGCACTCAGTATCGTGCCGAATCGATACTCAAGGTAATCTCTACGACTAGCCTCGAGACCAACACGGTCTACATCAAACCATGCTCGCCAGAAGAGTCTTCCAAACCAGTTGACGTGACGGTTGATGACCCCACCGGTGTAGTTTCTAAAATTCAAATCAACAATTGACTGAACGTAGAAATCTACAACTCCTACAATACCCGAAGGTGCAAGCAAAGACGTAAGAGAGTCGATGACAGAATAGAAGTCGGGCTATAAACATTAGTCAGGTTCTGAGACCTAGGCTGTGGTAGTACCCACAATCATAGACAAGCTGTAAGACAACGTGATCAAATCAGCACCACCAACTTTCTCACTGTCGCCTGCAAAATAGCTCGTTGTGGGTGAACGAGTAAATCCAACAGCCCCAACTTTGCCGGCTACACTGGGCTCATGATCTTCGAGACGGAAGGTCCTCGCATCCTGGCAAACAACCTTCACATTGTCCCAGCCAAGCCGTGCGAATCGCTTTCTTGCAACTTCACAAAGGGAAGGAGAGAAATCGACAAGGTACACACTAGAAAAGAACTCTGGAACCGAGACGAATTCAGACATGGCTTCGATGTTCCAACCTGTACCACCCCCGATCTGCACAAGGTGATCAGTAGGTGATTGTCAATGCTGTCTAACCAAACCTACATCAACCCAGACGCGTCTGGTCTCGTGTGTACGCTCAGCTGCAGCCTTGTGGACCAACTGAGCAGCAACTAATGCAAGCATATCTTCTCGACCTCTCAACAGCCTCTTTCTCGTCGCATCGTAGACACCGGCCTGAGCCTTGTAGAAGCTTTCGAGAGCATCTTGCTGGCAATTTCCTGCACCGTCACCCGAGTGTGGCTTGAGGAAACAAGCATAGCAAAATCTTAGGAAGGCTGTGACAGTGCCGGGATTTTCATCGTCCTGTTTTACAGCACGAAGAGTAGCAGCGAATATAACGCCGATTAGGAGAACCAAAGTCGCTCCAACAATAACAACCTGGGTGTGGGGATCCTTTGGGAGGATACTAGGGATAAGAGAAGCCATGGTACTCTCTCATTTCTGACCGAATGGAGGTTCGGCAAATAGGAAGTAGTTGATACTCGTAAATGATTGAGAAAGTGGATGGATGAGAAGAGAAAAGGAAAAGAGAGATTAGAAGCTACCTTCAAGCGGAATATATTCTCAGGTCGTCGGCAGACCACAGATGCCCCTCCCCCACCACAAGAGAGTCCCTTGCCCCTCGAAAGCTCAACGTGTCGTAAGAAGGGGTCGAAGAGTCTGGAGGAGGCTTACTTGTGGCCAATGGTAACAGCACATGTCTGGTCTCCGACTCTGGGAGCTGTGGGAGCTGTGGGTGCCTCGGGGTCCTGCACGGCAATGGCATGATAGTGGGTAGGTCGTAGTGTCCCAGACGACGTCTCTCACATATATAATTAGGTTCGTTATCTCCCGGCGCTATTCTCACGATAACTTCAAGGGCGCCAGGATGCACGAGGAGGGCAATCGAGAGGACACGGCGGAGGAGAACGAGACCATTTCGCTCATGCTGGCCAACAATCGCGTGGGCCGGGACTCAAATCAGTCGAACAGCACACGTCTCAACGAGATCAACCTGACGATCATACGCAGGCAGGTGCAGTGGTGCGTATTGAAGTGACCGTGGTCGATGATTGGAAGTCTGGGAGTTGGAGGAGCACATGTGGGTGAGGTTATTCGCGTTCAGACGTTGACTTGTCGACGATGGTCGCTTGTCCAATCACAAGGCTGGTTGTGACCTCCTTTTCAGTGGCTGGCTCTCATTGGTTGACAGAACCAGCTCGGGTTGCACAATCCATGCACAATTTATCCAGACTTTATCCAACTGTAAGGTACCTGAACGTCGAATCACTCAAACATCACCAAAGTAAGGCACACGGTAGGTATCTATCTCCGTTCAGGTACTTCGTCGAATACCGGTAATTGGATACGCTGCCCAGCCAGCACCTAGAACTGTGTGGAATCGTTGAGGCGTTGCGCACGTGCTCCCCGCAGCCTTGTGCCCTGATAACAAGGCTGACTGACAACTTCCTGCGCTCAACACCACACTCTCTTTTCTGGAGGAGTCATCACAAACGCCCTTCTGGCATCCTTTGGCGCAAGTTTGAGAACTGAGTTCCATCAGGATACCCAATTCAGACAAAGGGAAAGGTCTGTATCCCTTCTATTCCTTCAAATACGTACGGTCTTCTGCAGACTGCGCGCCAAAGGCATTGCTTACCTCGTCGTCAACCCTTCCCTTCCCTTCTCCTTCTCCTTTGCTCCTACACGCGTATGCGCAGACTGTGGAAGCATGCTTATCGTCCCATCCACCGCACACATCGTATCGTCGTCATCGTAAAGTATCCTGCCGAGACTGTCAACAGCTTCGGGGACGGTGGTGCTTCCGAATCGCAACCATTTCACCAGTTGAAAATAACACGAACGAAGACGCGCCAACTTGAAACCCGACTTTCTCCTAAATCCCAGCATTGGAGATAGCACCAATAATGATCATGTCCAACATGCCGCCCACATTCACGCCTTTCCCAAACCTCCCTACGGAATTGTAAGCACCAGCAGAGCCCACAGAGTTGCAGAGTGTATAAGTGCTGACTATGATCGCAGGCGCCACAGGATCTGGAAGTTTGCATGTCAAAGCAATCCACGAGATATCTTTATTGGTGTGATTGAGGTTCAAGAGCGACAAGACGAGAAGCCGGTAAATGGCAATTCGAATAGCAATACAAGCAGCGCCACGGACAACGATGAGCGGAGCGGCGGTTCAGAGATCAACACCTCTGGCAACGGTACAGCGGGCTATCATTATGGTTCATTTGGCGCAGCTATGCATGGATTCCGCATTGATACTACCAATCCTGCGGTCCTACGAGTCAACCATGAATCTCGTCAGGAAGCCTTGAAGATGTACACAACTCTTTTCAACGCCATGGATCAGGGTACTGGGCTCAATTGCCATGTCTATATGAACTTTAGTACTGATATGGTGTTTATCCGCATGAGTTGGTATGAGAATCACAATTTCGTTCTACAATTTGCAGACGGGTTGTTCACAAAGGCGTTCTTTCCAAATTGGATTTCAGAAGAGCCTCCTAGCCAGACTGCCTCACGGTTGACTGCTACTGACGGGCGTTTCCCGAGGATTAGTATGCGGCAAGATGAACGGTTCTTGGCAGCAAAGCTGTACTTTCTTGGAAGCGGGGAAAACGAGTACTATTTCGCTCATCTCGGTCTTTTCAGCCGTCTGGATATTATAGACCCAGATGACGGCGATGAGGCAATGGTGAATAAGCTAGATGATCTGGGGCTTGTCTCAAACATGGTCGTGGATCTACAGAATTACACCGTGGTGTGTAGCGATACAGTTGCTAGTGAACTCTTCATCGGCTGACTCGGTTCTCAATTGGAGGATGGTGGAAGCGAGGAGTCCTTTTGTAATGTTATGTCATCTTCTCTTAGCTGTATCAAGAGCAAACCTAGTTGACCTTTTCAAATCCAGTTAAGAGCCAGAAGTTTGAGAGAATTTCATACACGTTCTTCAGCGTTTGACGGTGCGTTGGTTAGGTTTCTGGCGCCGAGCTAGAAGCTCTTACAAAGACCCAAAGCTGTTAAAGCGACCATTAACGTCCCGCCATTTCATACTAATATAAAGCTAAGTGTTCATTAGTGCACACACAATTCAATATCTTTTTTTATTTCAGTTTAACAATGTAGTATGTTATAATTTGGCAGCAGTCATCCCATCAATATAAATCCAGCAGTTCCTTGCGAGCAAAACCTCTATCTTTCAACACCAATAACAACAGCCACATCAAAACTTGACTATGCACAGAGTAATTCACGCATTTCCAAACTAAACCAAACGACGCATCTAAATTTCGATTGTCGTAACACTAGGTAGCTACGTATGTATATCTACCTATCCTCTCAATGATACTCCTCCAATCTCGCAACAACTATGCTAACTCTCTATCTCTGCAAGATTCTAGGTCCTAGATTTCTCTAAGAGATACTCGCCGAACTCTTATATCCCCAAGCGGATCTCTTCATCATGTATTCCAACCACCCTAACACCAAGATTTACAACCATCCCTCAACACTCGCCGCTACCACCAAAGAGGTAACTCCAGAATGTACATTCAGCCCCATCAAGACTTCTGTTTCCCCGACTCCGCCAAAAGGATCACCTCCTTCTCCTGAAGTCGGAATGTTTATCACTAGCTCCACATCAACTTTCACCACAACCTCAACTTCCACTACATCCTTAGCTTCCACTACAACCTCAGCTTCTGCAACCGAACAAAGCCTAATACCCTTAAGTGAGAAAGACTATCAAACCGTTCTCCGCGCCTTCCTGGATGCAAAACACCGCTGTCCCACCTGCTGGACGATGGAACTGGACGATCCCGTCGTCACGCAGTGTAAACATGTTTATTGTCGGTCTTGTATTGTGGAGATGATTGCAGGGGATCCGCTTTGTCCTGTTTGTCGGAGGAAGCTTAGAAAGGGGAGGAATGTGAAGGAGGTCAAGTTGGTTGGGTTGGTTGTTGGAGGGGAGGAGGAAGAGGAAAATGGAGGGGTGGAGGAGGGGAAAGGGACGGAAGGGATAAGGGAGACGATTCGGGGGTTATTGAAGCTGGGGTTGAAGAGCGTGAAAGGGGTTTCGGGGAAGAAGCTTTAGGGTTTGCTAGGTGTGGTTTGTTGTTAGTTCTATTGTTATCTAGTGATTAATATACTATATATATAAACTTACACCTTATTTTCTTTGTCTAAGGCTAAGGCAAGGATATGTAGAAGTCCTAGTTATACTTGTAAAATACCCGTCACACTAGTATTAAGGACTTTGGTAGTAACCGAGTAAAGTTAAACCTAGCAAAGAACTAATATATCATGTATAGAACAGCATTTGCTAACTGCACAGTAAACTGTTAGAATGTTACGTTCAACACCTAATGCTGAGTAATTCTCTTTAGTATATTAGGAATAAACAGAGCGTTCAAAGCTCTAAATTTGTTCTTACTGGAATATCCTGTAATTTTCTTTTTCTTTGTTAAATATTAAGTTTAAAGTATTTAGTATATAGGTTATTTACTAAGGGCTATCTTTAGAACTCAAAGAGTTCGATAATAGTATTGTTATTACAGTGCTTTATTATATAAACTATTATAGGTAGAAGACAAGGGAGAAGATACTAAAGAGGAGTTAAGTAGGAGACTAGATTCTAATACTACTTTCTCTAGCATTTGTGTTAATAGCACAATTAATGACCTTGATACTTGCTAGGTCACAATCTAAACTAATAACAAAGTGCCTTCTTGAATTTAACTAGAAGAATATACTTTTAAGTATTATTCTAACTATTTCACAAATCTCCTACAATTGTAGATACGAGACTATTTTGATAGTTATAGTGTAGAGTTAGTATCTTAGAGACCCTTTTTAAACGTACAGATACTACTGTATTTAGTACAGTTGTAGATTAAATGCAATAGTTAAGAAAGAGATTACTAAAACGAGTAAAGAACAAAGGTGTACTCTATTGATAACTAGAAGATACCACAACAGCAAGCCCCTCTATCTGCCACCACATCATCATCCCACATTATTCTCTACCCTTAAACATCCCCTCACCAGCTAAATCCCACGCAATCCACCCACCAAACAAGCAAACAATACTAAATTACTCCCTATCCTCACTAAACTCCTCAATACCAAGCACCTCCTTCCCTAACACCTCCTCAGGCCACAACCTCTCATACAACTCCTTAGCCTCCACCCAGCCATCCCATTCACTATCCCAATCTCCATCCGAACTAAACTCAAATGCTCTCCCAGCCAAAATCCTAGCTCGCAATAAGACCGTACAAACAACGAGGTCGTAATCCTTGCGCGCGGTCTTGCAGCAGGTGAGCGCCGCCTTGTAGAAGGTGGATCTTTTTGGTTTGGGAATGCGGGGTAGGATGAAAGGTTCGTGGGGATTGTTGCTTTGATTTAGGCTGTGTTAGTCTGCGTTGTTTTTTAGAGGGGTGGTTGTTTGATTTGACACTCGAGGGATTTTGAGGTTATGTATGGGGAGTGAGGAGATACGAACGCTGAGTTGAGCATGATATAGTCTTTGAAATTTGGTAGTGTTTTGGCCTTGTTTTCTTCTCCTTGTCCTTCTACATCGTCTTCTTTTTCATCGAAGACTAGGGGAATATCTGCTTCCAATATGATAAAGTTGGTGTCGGTGACCAGTTGGGCCCAGATGGCTTGCCAGCGATCCGTGTCTTTGATGGTCCAATAGTGGGTATACCTAAGCAAGTTAAGCAAATAGAAGACGTATGTAAACAAAACTAAGAAGAAGGGGGAGGGAGGCATTGGAATTTAGGCAGGGCATAGAGCAGGGGAGAAGTAATTACCCCATTTTCAACAGAAGATTCAATAGACAAATGTAATTTCTCAAAATTATATAAAGGATATATTGGAGCTTGAGATAGATGTAGTGAAGAATTAGAAAGTACAGCAGACCTTGACGTCTTTATAGATAGACAGTACCTCGCTAGTCATGCTAGAACACAATTATCGCGTGACCATTGGAAGTAGAAAAGCAAGGCAGAAGCAATACCCCTTGCTTCTCGAGGCGCGAAGCATTACAATAACACATGATCTACCTCTTAGGAATTCGTAAGGGGAAGTATTGCCTGTTGCTGCCTCGCTAAGGTCCCTGTGTAAGGCAGCGGTGTAACTGTAGGAGTAGGGAGGGGTTGAGTGACAGTGTTACAATAGGTAAGATATGTCGTTATTTAGATACTTCATTGAGATCATATTTTCACAACAGGATTATAAAAGATTCATTGAATATGGCATTTAGTTGCTTTGTTAAATCACTTGTATGTGTAAGGTAGAGAGATACCTAGTCTTAGTGTTAAAATTAGCGAGCCACTTAGTCGTTTCAGAAGCATATTAAATACTAAAACGTTTTTTTCTCAGAACACGTTTGCAATATAGTGATATAACAAGGGCGCTAACTAATATGCCAATAGCGACTGTTATCCAAACCCTCGTTGACAATCAAAAACTCGCTGTCACTCTCCACAGCATTTAAGTAAATATATCAAAGAACAACGGTTTCCACAGGCAAAACAGACGGCCCGCCCTAGTGTCATACATCTCTGCTCGCGCACTGACGCTGCTGCGGATACGAAGTCGTGCCAGAGAGTTGAGCACCTTGTACTTTGGCAGGAAATCGAAAGTTGTTCTGTGGTAGTGGCTGGAGTTAGAAACCCGAGGGATAGGTTCAAGTAATCTAGATGCAGTCTGACGCCGGTCAAAAATGGTTCCGTTTATAGATTTTTAGGACTGGGGTTTGTACATGGTGCATGATATTGAATTGGTTGTTTACACTGAAGTCCTTTCATGCTGGATTTCCAACAATTCTACCTTCAGCCCCTTCCACCTGAACCTCAAACCCAACTCGCAACATGATTTCTTCTTCCACCACCCGGCCCTTTCCCGTATGTTTGACTCGTGAATCGATCTCATCTTTTCACCCTCGTCTCCAAGTCTGGGATCTATCCCTAAAAAGTGCCAACTTGCATTCTTAGTTCCTCGCGAAACGGGAGCGAACCGTAGCTGTCCCTAGACCTCCACCATCCGCTTCCTTACCCTCCTCATCCTCTCAATGCTGTCGAATATCTGGTCGTAACTCATGTAGCCGTTGAGTTTTCCAAGCCATCATTTCCACTCAAACGCAAGGCTTCATTTTTACTCGTTCCCAACCGAAGCGATAAACGCAGCACCTCTCAACACCACCGCCAACAAGCATCTTCATCCAACCAGGAGCTCCACCATCCCAACTTGGCCTTCTTCAAGACATCAAAACCCACAACTCGGGTCCTGAACATCAGCATCTACAGCCTGATACCACCAACCTTGACCTCCTCTCCATCCTCCTCTTCCTTAATATCCTCACCAACATGAGCCGTAATAATAATCTCAGGCACAAGCGCAGCCCGGGGTTCATAAACAGGCAAGAGCGATTCTTGGCGCGAACTAGGGATGCGACCGATGAAGTGCCAGAGGAAGGCTGCGATGAGGAGGAGCGTGATGGCTGAGGAGATGGCGGGGGAAGGGAGGGTGAAGTCGGAGGGGTTGGTGAAGGTCATTGCTGCCATTTTGATTTGGTTTGGGATTTTCTTCTTCTTTTGCGGTGTGGGGTTGATGAAGTAAAAGGAATTTATTTGGTGGTTGATGGTTGTGGTTGGAAGAAGGTAGGGCTAAGCGACGATTCAGGAGGACGGTAAACCGTAGTAGAGAAGAGAAGTAAGTACAAATGAATGCCTTGAAATAGGAGGTAAAATGTAAAATGAGAGAGAGAGAGAGAGAGAGAGAGAGTAGAGAAGAGGAATGAACCGTATCAAAACAGATACTTCTCAAAAGGCCTAAATGAAAGGGAGGAGAAAGCAGGTTATATATCTCCCTCTCTCTTTTCGCATCTAATCAATGTAATCAATTGCAAGCAGTCTATTTTCAGAAGCCGTTAAAGCATTCCTCATCAATTCATCCCTTTACAGGGGCGAAGCGCACAGTGATTGGATGTCGCTGTGAAAGCTCGGACGGGCCTCGTAGGTCGCATTTCGGCTGGCGACGGAATGGCAGCTGAGCCTACGCGTACCGTCGTACCTCATGCCTCATGCCTCATGTCCCGCGATGGACCCCGTTACCCATATAGATTTACGAACCGAGATGAGAGATAGAGTCGTTGGCTGGGCAATATCAGGGCATCAATACAGTACAGTAGTGAGCTGCGTCCATTTTCCTTGTGTTTGTGTTCAATAAAGTGTTCGGGTTTCCAAGATCGGGAGGATTCAACAAACAGCGCCCGAGGGCTGAGTGAGCATGTTTCTCAACATCTACGAAACACACGAATATCTTCCTGAACATCCTAGATATCCGCCTAAACTCCAAGAGAGAGAAGCCCTTGACTTTTGAAACCCATATATGACACGAGACAACGCCTATTCATCGTCTTCCTCCTCATCTTCAAAAACATCCTCTACGTCCTCCTCGCTCCCACTTCCCTCCATCTCAGCCTCCTTCTCTTTCTCACGATCCTCCTTTCTCTTGCGGTCGTCTTCTTTCCTGGCCTCTTCAAGCATCTTTGTCCTCTCGGCTCTCTGTTTCCGTTGTCCGACAACAAAAGCACCAAGCGGTGTCTTTTCCCACTCAAAGCCCTTCAAGAACCCTTCAACACCAGCACGATCATTAGGTGCAAAGTCGACCTTCGCTCTCTTTTCCTCGATGAATCTGCTATTCGCTTCCAGCTTCTGAACCACAAGAACAAACTGCGAGTTGATCTTGTTGTTCTTATTTCCAGTATTTTTGTTACCAGCGTCCTTGAGCCAGCGCTTCATCATCACGATTACAGGGAGAGCTAGTTCGGGGAACGCGATGCTGGTTGACCAGAGCACGAAGAATTCAGTGAGTAGTTCTGCAATTTGATCACCAACTCCGTCTTGATAGACGCGAGTGCGAAGGTATGACTTCTGTGCCTTGTAGTTTGCGTTGAAATCGAGGGGTTTTAATGTGCTAGGCTTCGGTGCCTTCTTCATCTCGGCCGAGTTGAGGACTTCAAGCAGGGCTGGTGCGAGGGGAATGTAGGTGCCGGTTGCTCGTGAGAGGCGAAGAAGGGAGCGCATGAGATGGAACCTGAGGGGGAAATATGTTGCGGTCGGAATGAGACGCATCGCTCCAAGCGTCACTTGTACTATTGGATAGATCAAAGGTCTAAGTTGGGACTCTTTGCCACTTTCGGCCTCCTTGACTGGGCTGCAGTGTTCTGCCAGCACGCACGACCAGAAATCCAGAGAGTGTACGTATTGCCAGTTGTAGACCGTTTTGTAGGATTCTTTCTGGTTATTTGTAATGCTGCTTCTTAGATGGATAGCCAATTGCCTAATGAATGTGAACCCAGTGGCATATCCAACTCCTTGATCTAGACCCCAAAGCTCGGCTGCCGAGTTCTTCATGAGGTTGATACCCTGAATGGTATGGACGGTGGTATTCCGGGCACCCTTGATCAAGCCTTGGTAAACCGTCTTGAAAACAGCCTCCCTCAATCCCGCGTCACCTATGACAGCTAGCCGTCGAATGACTAAAAACGCAGTAATTCGAGTGGCCTCAGTACTCGACGCATCAGACCAAATATCAACAACGCTCTTAACAACGTGCTTGAGAACCTTCTTGAATGGAAGAATGTATGGTAGAAGAGGTGTGATTGCGGAAAGTGTGAGCTTGAGTGTGGGGGCATCGGAAAGCGTCGTAAGAAGGTGGATTACAGAGGAGGAATGTGATTTGAGAAGTGGTGTAAGAGTCTTGAACTTCTTTGAGGAGGTTGGAACTCGCACTTTTCCATTTGCACTCTCCTGTACGGGAAGATGGTGATTGAGCACCTGCGGCACCTGTTTGAGGGTGGTAAGAAGGAGATCGTGGTATGCGTCGGGATTTGAGATGGTGTATTTGTATTCCTTTCCATCATCCTCGTTGACGTGAGCAGCCGCTCTGAAAGCCAAAACTACCTGTCGCATGGCTCGTAACGAGTTTTGTTCTGTCATGGCCTTTCCCCACTTTGCAACCATAGCCTTTGTGACTTCGGCAAGATCTTGAATCTCCTCCTCTTCCACCTCATTTTCGTCTTCGTCGACCTTGGCCTTTTTTGTCTTCTTCCGCTTCTTCTTTGGCTTCTCTTCGTCACTTCCACTTAAATCGTCCACTTCGGCCAGATCGGCATCTTCGTCGAAATCCAGAGCCTCGGGGTCATTCTCTTTCAGATATTTGTAAAACGCTGGGTCCTTTTCTGCCAAAGCATCCATAGCTGATTTGCTCATACCGGTCTTGTCCTCGTCGTCGCTCTCATCATCACTGTCGCTCAACACGGGTGCCTCCTCAATCGAGCCTTCTGACGAATCTCCGTCATCCTCTTCCTCAGGTTGTGATCTCTTTCTTTTCCCAAGCTTCTCGGCAGGCTTTTTCGACTTCTTCGCAGGTTTTTCCGGGATATCAAAGCCGCCTTGGAAGAAATCATCCACGGTCATCTTGGACAAGGAATCCTCCTTGGGGGCTGCCTTTGGTTTACCCTCGGCATCTTCTGTGCCCTTTAGAAATTCAGCATCCTTCGCATTTCGTGCTTGACGTTTCTCTTTAATCTGCTGGCGCTGCTTAATCTTCGCACCAGATTTTCGTTGCTCAATTACGTCCTTTAGATGATTCTTCTCGAATTTACGAGTTCGCTTCGCAGTGCTTTTGGCCATTGTGGTGGTGGTTGATTTGCGATAGCTTATGGAAGCTTGCAAAATCGCAATCGGGAGGGTTGAACTTTTTGGAGATTTTAGTTAAGCTAATCCAAATATAGCTGAACCTCAGGCGGTGTACGTGCGGCAGAATAAACCTCCGATTACGATAACTGCCAGGCAGCTTAATTGAAGCTCAAGTGCTCCACGATTCTACAATCGGCATTTCAAAGATGTATCAAAACCGACAGGCGTATGCGCCTACACCCCACAGCTATATCCCCAACACCGCTCTCTCTGCCACCATCAACCTCGACGAAGTAAAGCAGTCATCCTTAGTTCCTTGACAAGATATGCAACTGACCCCACCAAGGAAGTCAAGCTTGCAGACACGCGCGCTGAACGTGATTTACAAGACTCACTCGCGGAAGTCTTCAGTATAATTATCACCCTTGACGAGCTCGAGAAAGCGTATCTCAAAGATGCAATTGTCGAAACCGATTACACGGATATCTGCGATCGGTTATTGAAGCAGTATAAAGCCATATTGACGGACGATGGGGTTGCTAAGGAGTTTGTAGACTTGGAAACTTTTAAGAATGAGTGGGAGGTATTTACTTTTTGCTTTCTGGGCAGGATATAAGAGTTAATCAGAGCAGATGGAAGTACCCCGAGCCACCGAAAGAATCCGCATCGGTCTTCCCAGCACAGTCACCGCTCCCTCACACATCTCGTCGAACACAGGAAATACAGGCGGATCCAATGGCCCCTCAGGCACCCTCATTCTCGAAGCCACGCAAGACTTCATTACATTCCTGGATGCGCTTAAACTTGGACTGCTGGCGAAGGATCAATTGCATCCGCTGCTTTCTGACGTTATACAGTCGGTGAATAAGGTTACGGATCGCGAGTTTGAAGGTAGGGGAAAGATCATACAATGGCTTATCACGTTGAATCAGATGAAGGCTACAGAGGAAGTGAGTGAGGATACTGCTAGAGAATTGGAGCTGGATATGAATTCGGCATATCAGGGTTTTAAGGCGACGTTGCAATGACACAATGTCAACTGATCAAGAGGCTACCTTGAGCACACGGGTTCAAGCATAGCGTTGGAGTTGGGTTCATTTTGTTATTAAGCTGGGTTAGACAACCAGCATAGGAGAGATATTATACAAGGAAGGTCCAGAAACTAGGGTACACAAACTCGTCCTCGAATATCCGTCTGACCTGTTCAAGCACGAACTTCTCCACCTTGCCCACATTTTTGAGGACTTGCCTACCATTTTCCCTCTGACCTATTTCACTCTCCACTTTGATCTCGTGCAATAGGCCTCCCATCTTCATACCAGTACCATGACCATTGTGATCCGGAATATCTGTGCCAATCGCCGCATGTGCATCTTCTGGCGACAAGAAACAAAAGTGAGCCCTCTTGCGAATGTACGCAAGGACAGCCACCCCATCAAATGACAGGCCTGTGATATTCAGCTTGACTGGAATTCCCACAAAACTTGGCATGGGATAGTCGAGCAGAATTTCAGCTGTGAGAGAAAGCTTGATATCGCCGGAATACCGTACACGGAATACAGTCTGCAGATCCTCTACCCTGGGCTCCCGGAACCTTCGTGGTGGCGATCCAGGTTCCTCTTCAACTGTCTCTGCCACAAATCCTTCACGTGTTTGTGGTCTGGTGGTTGTAGTGCTTGCTGTGGTTGCACTTAATGTTGAGACGCTGGCGCGTTCTCGTAGAGGATTTCCAGGTATATCCGCTGTTAGTGGCGGCGATAGAGAGCTTTGGCTTGCTGAATGATGATGGCCGCGTCCATTGGCGGAGGGTAAATTTGAGTAATCTGGCCATCCGTGAGGAAGATGTGCGCCAGCAACAGCTGCAAGGGGCGTCTGGGTCCCAGAGAGACCGGTGGCAAGCTGAGAATGAAAGTAACTGAGGTTCGAGGTCCCGCCAGGAATACCTGGAGTATTGACACCGAGAAAAGGACTTCCGACTTCACCTGGAGTTTGCATGGAGCGTATGCCTGGTAACCTCGTGTCGATATACGGCGGAGGATGCGTAACAGGACTCGCATTCTGCATCCTCAACGCCCTCTCCATCTTCCTCCTCTCCCTCAAAGTCTTTGCCTCGAGATCCTCACTCTTCGATTGACCCCCCTCCCACTCATCCTCGCCCTCTTCCTCCCCATAATCATCCTCAGTCTCCTCATAGAAATCTGGCAGAGGGTCACAGATATCCTTGAGCTCGATTTCAGGGGCGATGGATCCAAAC
The DNA here is from genome assembly GCA_026119845.1 of Pezicula carpinea. NCBI lineage: Eukaryota > Fungi > Ascomycota > Leotiomycetes > Helotiales > Dermateaceae > Pezicula > Pezicula carpinea. The sequence goes on from JALRMK010000025.1 coordinate 168,399, forward strand.
TGAAAGGCGTGCACATTCACAGCTCGGATGAATCGTGGGAGGGTAACGGTTTGGAACTTTTCGTGCACGAAGTCCCGAATCTTTTCTGCTAGTAAGAGGCCATCGGGTCCCGTGGTCAGAGTGTCCCAGTTGAGATCAATGGACATGTGTGCTGAGGAAAGCCTCTTCAAGAAGCCCTAATTGTTTGTACACAGCATCGAGGTCCTTTTCATGTGTCTCGTACAAAGTCTCCGAATTGCTGTGGCAGTGTTGGTCTGGTCCGCGTGATGTCTTCTGGCGTTGAGTCCAGATTTCGAGGTTGAAAGTTGAGTCTAAATGCGGCGATGATGTTTGGCAAAAGCAGCATGATATCACATCTATTATATATAAACATTTCTCTAGGACGACTTGAACAAAACACTCTCCACACTACGCATCGCAATCACGGAAAGGTATCAAGGTATCAATATTACGAACGTTCGCATTCGAGTATATCTTACTACTATAATGATAGTGTTTTGGAATAAGGCTACCCCGCAATAACCTTCTGATTGACCTGATCTGCAATGATAGCTGATGCTGACTGCATGCTTGTCAGATCATAGGGCAGAGAAGGCTGGGCAATGATGATATTCTGAAGCTTTTAACAGGCATAATCATTACTACCATGAAGATTAGTGTCTCTGAAAGGCCTCTTTATGCCCTCTACCTTCCTCCTTCCTCCTTCCTGTCTCTCTGTTTCTGTTTACCTGCGCCTGATGTAATTCCGCACAACATGAAGTCTATCACGGCTTTTCGGTTTGTCCTTCTGCCTTGGGCCTTGGTCGGAATGGTCTGTTGTTCTGCTCCCACTTGTCGCATCATAGCTAACACCTCTACAAGGCTTTTGTTTCTGCTACGGCTCCTAGTGATCATCTTGTGAGGCTCCTGTGATGCATTGGCTGGGGGAAAGCTTGCTGACCTAGCTAGTCCTGCTCTGGCAGAACAGAATACTCTGATGGTCAGTGGTGAGGAGCTTGGTATTTTGCAGGTTCACGATGGCTTTCGGATGTCGTATTACCGGCTGGGCCAAATGGCTGCACCTGTGCTGGGTACTCGCCAGAATGGAAGACTGCCATATGGCTTTGCAACGACGTATGCTTGATACTCCTTGGCATAGAAAGCTTGCCTGAAGTTTACCTAACCCATTATGTCAGTGTAACTCTCAACAGAGAGCACCTGCACACGATATCGTCGTTGGCCTCTACAACATGACAGACCCTCATGGTCAATGCCCCTTCAACCTTGCGTCCGATTATTCAACGAATTCCAGCCCACAAATATCAATGAGGGGCTCAGGTCGCAAGACGATATATAGCTGGCATCTAATTATTGGTGGCAATCAGGAGGTAGGAGGCAATGCTTGTACCATTTGCAGTGTGGAGAATATCTGGCAGTCTTGCTAGTGCCCGACGCGGACGGGATGCGCTTTAGCCATCGTCCGTTCTATTCATTGTATGTATATATTTCAGACGGGTGTTATGTCTGTTTCAGTCCCAGATGTTCGGTCGAAGCACGAAAAGTGAGCTTCGACTTGGTGATGCCTGCCATGGCTCTCGCTAAACATTGTCTCCAGTAGAACCCCGTATCTCAGTTTCTCAGTCCGAAGTCCTTACAACCTTCCATTCATGCTTAATTCCATTTCAAAACACATTTTCAACCTTCAAGTTTCGTGATGGCTATGATCTGAATGATCAGACCAATTCCTACGAGCTAATTGTGGCTCAGTCGCATCCAGTCCAACCAGTTCCTATGTCGATGCCAAGTCAAACCCCGGCTATGGAAACTTGAAGCACTTTGCCCCACAAGTATCTTGGGGAAACAGCCAGTGATGGACTTGGCTGTTTGACGTGACTGGCGATTGTTCCTCCTCTCTGGGCTTGCTTCAATATTGAAATCAACAAAACTGCAAAGGCCCGGCATCATGACAATCTTTCTTCTTCATAGCAGGTCTAGGTGGTTACGAGCGTCCTTTTCATCCATTCTTCTCGTCTATTCTTCTTCCTCTTCTTTTCTTCGTACTTGACGCTGTGCGTTTTATACCTAATCTTTTATCATCATGGCTGCATTCCAGGCTTCGTGGTTGCGAATGATTTCGCTGCTTCTTTTCCTCGTCCTGGCGCTTCCAGCCGATGCTCTGCCCAAAAAGGCCAAGACCGCGAACACAGGTGCAACGGCAAAAACAGGAGCGACTGCAAAAACAGGAGCGGCGACAGGAGCGACAGCAGGAGGTGTAAGTGCGGCAGCCGCTGCTGGTGGCGTCACCACTGCGACGGATGGGTCTATGATATTGGACAAAACCGTTCAGATCAAGTCAGTCAAGCTCCAACCACTTTCTCCTCGCAAAAGCTAACCTCTAGCACAGTGGCCTATCAATCCGCTACAAGATCAGCGGTCCTGCAGCGCAGTTCACCACAGCCTCGGGCGTACCCGGCGCAGCTGCCGCACCAAACACCAATGGCACCATGGGAGTAAATGTCCTCTTACACGGCGACGGCGGAACCTCCTTCTTTGACTTCCCGAACCAAGCCGTTCAGAACAACCTTATGGGTGTCGTGGTCCTCGCCCCCAACAAGAACATGTTCTGGGGAGGCGGTTCTGGACTGCAAAGAACTGATGGTGTCCCGCACTCTGCTGCTGTCAATTCCCTGATCCAAACCCAACTTGCTCAGGATGTTGCCTTTGACCCTGGAAATGTTTTCTTTACTGGTGTTTCCGGTGGATCTCTTATGCTCTCGGGCTTCTTCGTACCGGCTTTTGGCTCAACTTACAAGACGGGCGTTGTGCTTAGCTGTGGTGCTCTGGCCCCACAGGTTGATGTTGTGGATGCCAATACCTTGGTTTCGAGCATGAAAATTCACTTCCAGAGCACTAGCGACGAGTTGGCCTCGTTGCAACAAGCCATCCCCGCAGCTGTGACGGCATATGAGAAATTAGCTACCACAGCCGGCTTAAGCGCTGACCAGATCGGAGCCTTGCAGACGGTGGACAACTCTCCAAATGGTGGTGGTCATTGCGGATTCGACAACAAAGCTTTCGTCTCTGGTGTACAGCTTCTGGCGGATAACTATGCCAATATCATGGGCGCCAATGCTTCGGGCCAAGTCACTGGTATCAAGAACAGTGTCCTTAAGGTAAGTTTCAACCACTCTATATAAGACCCTTATGCAAAAAAAGAAACACTGACCAGGCATCGCTACATAGTCGGTTGTTGGAAATGAGAATGTTGTCTTCACTAGTGCTGGGCAGGCACAGAAGTTCTAAAGTCAAAATCAGGAGAGGAATTAGAGTGCAATATGAATACCATGTATGATACTTGCTTCTTGCATGTTTGTGATTTGTCAGTGAGTTCGTCACCTTGGGCAGGAAAAAGTAAGTTCAGTGATCGTGCTGCCAACACTCAATTGCTGACTTGGTTGAAGTCTGAATTATGTAAAGTGCATCAAAGTACAAGGCTCTGTTTGTAGCTGAGCTTTGTCAAGTGCGACTTCCCTCGGAAAGCAAGTCTTGTTCAACAACGCAACCTTGACATCAAGTGACAGACAGCTCATTTGTGTTTTGACTGTCCAGCCAATGTGCTTTTTCCCCTTTTTATATAAGGACTGTAGGTTGTGGGACGGAAAATCCAGTCGTTGCGTCATGTGACTTGGCGCTTACTTACTTTCTCTACTTTTTCTCGACTTCTTGAGAGAGACAAAACTTCGTCTTCTTGCAAATTTCATTGTCAGTTTCGGGCAGGACACATCACCAATAATACTTCCTTTTCACATCTCGCACCACCAGGATTGACACACCCTCAGAAATTCTCTTGTCATCATGGACTGATTCAAGGCAGCGGCACATGATCATTCAATGATTCAACGTTGCAACCCGCAAACGCAGCGAATTGTCACGTCCAGCTTCATTAGAAACTCATGGACAGACTCGAAAGAACAGACTTGTCACAAAACCAGCCCAAGTCCATGCTCTGTCATGGAATCAATCCACTTTCCAACATCGTTCTCGGATGTTGCCAACGACGAGCTGTCTGTGGTATCGCCATGACATAGCAAGGCTGTGTGCTATCTGGCGAGGGCTGCGAGATTGAGCAAATCGCAGGCTGTTCTGGCTTTCTCCGCAGACAACTGTGGCAGACTACGGCTTGGTCTTTGATTCGTACTGATGCCACAGTTCATCAATGTTTGGTTACTCCGCACATTTGTTCGCAGCAATCAGAGCATGTGGCTTGCCACTAAAACGATCAAGTCGACCGAATCGAGCTCCCGCTTCGTGTTTTATTTCTTCCTTCAAATGCCGCTCATGTTGGTATGCGGCGTTTACCGTTGCGGTCTGCAGCCAACAACGTTTGGATGCTATACCTTGTTCAACCGCTGCACTGTTGCACATCATTGCGGTTGATCACCAACACATTGGCACTCGATGAAGCAGAGTCCAACGGTGTAACGCGTTTGACAGCAGATGCATCGGCAATGTACTCTATCTGGCACACAACAGGCTGTCATTTCTGCATGCACTACTCGCATATCATCTGCACCGGCTGTAGGCTGCATCTTCGTACAGCCTCGCTTCTCTGCTCCTTCTACCAGTTGCCGCCTCCAGATCACGTTTCCGTTGGACATACGATTACTATCATAACAGCTCCGCTACTTTCCATAGGCTCGGAGAATAAGCTGCGGGAAACGTGCAGTGCAAGGCAGTCACCCAGCCGTCTTGCCATTACAGGTATCAGATGATTGATGTAAACACTTATGGTTGTTTTGACACTATTCCAAGTTTCCAACTACCTACCTCATTGATATTACGGCGGCTAATATGCGGCAAATGCCTCCCCCCCTGATGCCTTTCCAACACACATCTGCAGACACATTCAGATCCGGCAAGATCTCCTTATGAACCCAACAGATTCATCGACACCTCTACTGCAACTCATCATCACATGACTGTGCAGCGGACGCATGCAATAGCAAGGATTTAGCGCTTAGCAACAAAGCTCAAAACCAATGCCATTCCACCTGTTACGACTTTGTTCTGCCTGAAGCTGTGTGAGCGAATGGAAAACTTTTCTTCAACTACTCCGTCAATGTAGGAGGTCTTGCTACCTATTAGCCGCAGAATTGGTGATGATGATCTCTTGGCCGGGCGAATGCAGCGGGAGAGCCCGCTCAATCCTGCGGTTATGCATCGCCGAGGCACGCGCTGCACGGCCACCAGCTCATCAGCCAATCTGCAAGCCACCTCTCACACCTCGTTCAACCGTTATGAAGCATGTCACATCCGACGCGATCTTACGATCCTGGTACATGTTCCAGAAAGAATGGCTGTGTAAGGTAGGTAGCTACCCTGCAATGAGTGTTGCTGCCCAAGGTGCGGATGAGCTCCCTTGAGCTTTTGTTGGATTTTAAGCTCCAAGAGAGCTCCATCGAGTTCTTCCGGCACGGTGTCGAGGAAATGCGTGCCGCATAACCTCTCATTTTCCACAATCACAAGCTTGGGCGTGTCGGGGAGGCAAAACGGGAATTTTGATGTCGCTGGTATTATGCTCGAAAAGCTGCTATGCCATGTTAGAGAGTATCTCTCTCGTATGGCTCCTCTCGATCGAGGCCTCTATTCCCTGGAACTCCGACTCATGTGTTGTGCCCAAACCAGTCCTGTGACAAATCCTTTACAGAGCCAGTCCTAAAGGTACTGTCTCATACCCATTTTCAATGCCAAAACTCCCGCAAATGCTCAAAGCCAATATTGTTATCCGGATCCATTCGCCTTGTACACCCCGGGACTCTTGCCATACGCCAATGGCCATGGCCCAAGGAAGTCATAATTGAATCCTGCGCTGCTACATGTTAGCGGCGGATTCTAGAGACTGGGTCTTCGCCCGAGACTCACTTGCTATCCCGCATCGCAGCTCTCGCAATAAACATCCATGTGCTCGACCTGATCCTTCACCTTACAAGGCCGGGATCGATTTGCTCTCTGGCTGGCACATTCGACATGCGTGACTGTTCGATGGCCACAGGCATATACGTATATCCAATTGATACACATAATTGTTGGAGGGGCGCGGCGTAACAGAATTTTGTGGTGGTCGTGATGGTCCAAGCTTCTCAACGACAACTTCTGGTCGGCACTCGAGCTGTGGGCGAAAAGAATTAGTGAAAGCTTGAAATGAGAAGTGAACTGATGCAGCAGCCGTATACATGAGGATCGCGAACGTACCTGTAGATGTTCAATCGAGTCCGTGAAAGTCTTGAAACCGGTACGTGGTCTCTTGCCGGCCGGCTTGCCAGAAGGTCCTCGCACGAACTTTGGCTGGCGGAGCTGCTCAAGAAATTGTTGCGCAGCGCCTTGACGGTCGGTGATGATGAAGACCAAGGCTGTTTCTTGGTCGAGATATCGTCGAATCTCTACAGAACCTCAGAGTTGGCAGTGCTTTATAAGATTTGTCACACCATTCCGACAGTATGGTATTGGTCGATTGTTGTTCAATTAATTTGAGTGAAGGTGGTTGTTTGTGTTTGCCATCCCTTGTGGGATGTAGCAACACGACGACACTCTGAAGTAGATATGCCCTGCGTGCTGCGTGCGTCCTTGTTGGTCGTTTGCTATCCGTATGGATGTGATGAGTTATGAAGATGGGATTGACTTGCAGCCATAGAAGTATGATACCAGGCTGTCCCAGTCCACCAACAAGCACCCGTATCCGCGCCAAAGCCGTTGGCTAAAAGGGAATCGAGCAGACGAGCACATAAGGGTAGGGCACGCAAGGACTAATCAATGCTGACAAGGTTTGTAGGGCGCCATTAAGATGGGCTCACATGGCCACATTTACATTGGCCTGCAAAAAGAGGGAGTGGACAGGCAGAGGAATCAGGAGGATCCACGCTGGAATCCAACCCTCTTTGATTTGCGCAGACACACGCTATGATGATCCATGGGCCGCCATTGCGCGTATGTTAGCCCTTCGACATCTGCGTAGGGTAAGGGTAGCAGCGCAAAAAAATGTGCGACGGTGGATCGAGGCCAATGGATGGCGGCAATCCGATTCGAAGTCGCGGCAAGTAGCATGTCCTTTACTCGGGGATGCCATGTGCTGTCTCCATGATCTCAACGGCTGCACGAACTCCAAGGGCAAACCCGGGACTTGCAAGTGATGTGTTCTCTCGAGGCTGGCTGAGAGGTACGGGACTATTTCTGCAGCACCGGAGTACTACTGTATGGGAAAAAGTATCGCGGACTTTTGGTTTTTGTTCTGGTCCCCTTCGCACCGGTGAGTCTCCTTTATTCTTCTCGATGCTCGCGATGAGATCTCGCGATGAGGGGCAGATGGAGGAGAGCAACAACTCAAAGGAGACGCGGCCCCACTGGAGTTCGTCTTCGGCAGAGGAACTTGGTGCAAACTTCAGAGAATGTCAACAGCCGTTTAGGCGCACGCTTCCAGGATGCTGTCGAGCACCAGCAGGCAATGCTACGGAGCATCAGCCGCCTCGATGACAACCTATCACCAACCAACATATTGACGCGAAATAGTCCTTCCTGTACTCGACCTTGCGTCTCACAAGGAAGCGGTGGGAGCGGAATTGAGATCCATAAAGTTAAATAGTACGGCTCAGGCTTCAATCCATCAGTGACCTCTCTCGAGTTGATTACTTGGGCTAGTTTGTTGGCAGAGGTATGGAGCCTCCGGACAGCCTGCAATAAGACGCACCGCACTGGCGCGGCAACACTTTGATGCTGTTTCGACACCGTACCCTAACGCGTCTCTTTGTCAGGGTCCTGCTGGCTCCTGGCCTTATCATAACGACGGATGGCGGAGCTGCGGAATATGATTCTCCATCCGGTCTTCGTGACTTACTAAGTTGCTACTTACTGGACACAGCTTCATTCGTCCTTTGCTTGCCGAGACATCTTGAAGAGCCGGTAGCTTTGACGGCGAACACCATTCCATAAAGTCACTAAGTTTGGCCTCCTTGCGCCTTGCTTGGCTCTGACTTTGCCAGCTTTGAACTACCGGTCGATCCGGCTCGAGAAAGTGCGGGTAGGCCCAAAGTGCGAAGCCATCCATATCCAACGCTACCCAAACGACAGCTTCTCAGTGTCTCGAGTCAGGTTCTCGGACAGCACCGCACCGCACAACAGAGTCACAGACTATCGAGCATGTCATTCACTTTTCTCGATGGTTCTGCAGTCACAGGACGCGGAAGACTGCAATGTACGGTGGAAGTAACAAGTACGAACGGGAAACGCGTTCCTGCCAAAGAAGCTCGAGCGCTCCTCCGGCCTTCCCTTCCCGGTCTTCCCTCACCCACCGCTGGCGGCTGGTCCACCCAGGCACAATCCCTCTTCCCATGTGGCCGCAAAGGTCAGGGGGTTGAGGCCTTGAGGCCGGGCTTTAGAACTTGTGCATGACAGGAGAACAGGGTGCATGTGGCATCACGATCCGTAGTGTGAAAAAGGACTTAACACTGCTTCAATTTGCTTTTATTTCGAAGCTCCACGACTTGAAACCCCAAAGAAGTTTGTTGCTGAGCTGCCCTTACGAGCAAGACATTTTCTCTTGCCGGCAGATGAGGGAAAAGGGAAACGGAAACACAAGACCGTTTATCCTCCCTTGCTGCAGGGACCCGACGCCATACTAATTTTGATCCCTCCCTCCCGCGGCTTCTTGCTGCCAAAAAAGAATTTCAAATCTGACAATTTCGAAATCTCGAAAGTGCCAGCTGCAACAATGCTTCAGGGCCAATAGCGAACTCTTGTTGGAGCGAGCTTGGTTTGCAAAAGACGCGAACGGGAACGAAGACGTGAGAGGAATACCATACCCACGAGTACGTAACCTCGCAGTCTCGCAACCTCTCTTTCGTTGGCGCCTCGCAATTCGCAGACGAGGGCATGTATTGGATGTGATACTCACATTTCTGATCGAATGTGAATCGTGATTAATCCGAGTAGATCGGATCTTCAGCGTCAAAACGTCTGCCCTGGGCTGCGAACGGTACGCACCAGACGAGATTCCTTGCACACACGCGTCTAGGTTCAAAAAGGCGAGAGAAACACACACTAGGCCAAGGTCAGAAGGGCAAGCCTGCTGGCACTAACTTTTGACAGGTCGCACAGTAGTTTACTACGTATCTTCACAAGCCACATGAAGCTCTACCGTGGACTTTTCAAAGGGGGCTTAGTACGGCACCATCCTCTGATGCATCCGTTCGCGGAACGCTTCGCTCCAGGACGACAGAGAGCATGGGAGGCTGAGAAAGCCGCGGTTCCAAGTTCCAAGTTCCAAGTTCTAGCGCACCATATCAGCAATCAAGTTGTACTGTGTCAAAAGCAAACGCCTTATTTGATCCGGACTCCGAAGAGGTGCGGTAGTGCGTGACAGTGGGCATCCACCATCACATCATCAAGGCTGCTGCGGCCTTAAGATGCGGTACTATAAACAGGGCGTCACGACGATCTAGAACGTCTGTACCGGATGAGGAAGCAAGCTCGCTTGCGACGAGGGCCCCTCCTTCCTCTGGCTCGTAGACTTAGGAAAGGGGTTCCTGGTGAGAGGCGGAAGGCTGCGAGGCTGCGTGACGGCGGCCGGTATCACAACCTGCATACCCCCGGACCGATGGCTGCGGGCTGCTCGATCAAGATGCAGAAGCTCCGGGGAGCTCCTCTGACAAGATAAGTAAGAATTCACTCCTCTACGAAGTCCTACACATTGCATCTGTGTGTCGGAGGTGACTGCTGCTGCAGCTTTTTGGGGACATCCTACCTTGGCAAAATGCCAAACTTGAGTCCAGATTTACTTCTCCCAAATGCAACAACTTTCATTCGACACCTGTTGGATTATTAGAAGAAAAGACCATGACATATGTCCGTCCGTTGCAGGAGAGGAGGCACGGCAAGCGAGCAAGCAAACCACTCAAATTGTGGAAGCACCGGCATACAGCCGACATGGACTACATTGCACGCCCTTACGTTACAAGTACGAAAATACTTCGGCCGCTTTCTGGAAGATCTTGCGGTTTTACCCGAAATGCTCATTATCTTAGGGCTTCTTGCTTTTTTCATTTGCCATGGATGAAAAAGAACAGAGTCCTCGACGAGACACTGTTGGAAATTCTAGATACTTTAATACTCTTCCTTTGAAACAACTTCCGCAACCCAGAGATAATTGCACTCCGACAGAAACCGACACAACATCACTGAGACCAAATGCCGCAGAGAGCAATGCCGCAGGCCCTGCGGTCAACGAGCTTGTGCCGGCGGCATGACCATCACAATGATTACTTTACATTCACATTTAGCCTTTGGAATGTCTTGGGAGCGGCTTGGATGTTTAAATTCAAACACCCCCCCAAGGATATGAAGACATGAAGTTATGAACTGATGAAGACCTCAGGATCGAAGCGAGGGTTCAGCTTACACCCGGAATCCGATTCCGATTCTGATCCCGAAGACGGTTGAAAGAAGATTCAAATCACGAGTACTACAGTACGGTGAGCAGATGAAGCCCTCCCACCGTGATGCCCACCGCTCCTGCGAAGGTTTGGCGTGGCTGGCTGGATGCATGGGGGCTTTTCATCTCGTGCTGGATTGGTGACGGATCTTACTGCTGTTCCAATCCAGCATCTTGAGGTGTTGACACAAACCTGGTGACTTCAACCTCAAAAGCGATCAACGACAACGAGCTTCAAATCAGGAGTCCGAATTTTGGTCGCTCCATGCTCGTACCGACAGTTTCCGACATGCGACAACCCTCGACATCACATCACCACGACCGTCAGCCATATTCAGCATTCCCATTGGTGTATGTCGAGATTTCGCGGGAGAAGCCGCTCCTAAATCATTCCCCAGATTTGCGGAGTGCTGATTCGGAGGACGGGCATCCCCGTCTTGACGGCAGAAGGGGATGAAATGTGCTGTTCGCGCTGTGCTTTTTCTTTTTCTTCTTGATGTTGGACAGAGAAATTTCCGTTCCTTTCGTCCACGCCCTCGGCCATCATTCCACGACAAACATCAGTCCTCCCTCACCTGGGGAATGCTGCACAGCCGAGGCAAGGCAAGGCAAGGCAAGGCACGGCACGGCCAGGAGCCATGGCCAATGTCATCATCAGCTTATCTGACAAGGCATGACTTTGCAGCGCTCGCGGCGGTTACATGTTCCTGCCTGTTTCGACGACGCACATGTTGAGCTTCACGAAGTCTGATCTGTCACCACACCACACCACCATATGGGGGGACGGCCATGGCTCGCGATGGCTCTCGATGGCTCTCCATGGCTTCCGACTATTTCCTCAGCCTGCGCTTTCAAAGGCGCCTATTGGTTTCCCCGGGCTCTGATTCTCGTGGAGGAGGTCTTGGGATGTGTCGTGGTGGCTCGCTTTCTTTGTCGATGTATATACATACCTGACCCCTCCTTGCGTCGTGGCTCTTGGTCTGCGTCGTTCTTGTCCTCTCGGCCGTCCACCGACATTTCCCAGCTACGATCGTCGATCTGCCCGAGAGGCTATCTTGGCTGCACGTCCTTGCGAACGAACACACCTCCTCCGTCCTCCTGCGCACCTGCCTGGCTTGCTTCAGAGCAGATTATCGCGGCCAAAGGAGCGTCCACGTGCAGCAGCGTTGCATGAGGCGCGTTGATCAAGGCGAATCCTCACCTATCCAAGGCCGCCGCCATCGCAGCAACCCCACTTCGCCCACTCAGCCCAACCCCACCACTGCCCCACGACGGTGCATTACCAAGCACGCCAAACTCAATTCTCTGTTTGTTCCAACCAAGAGTCCCAGAGAGGAGCCGCTGCTGGAAGCCATCGCGCGCATGTGACACGGGACAAAGGAGAAGGGGAAAAAGCAACCGAAATAAATTCTTCTTCTACCAGCTGCATCTCTGCCTTTCTCTCCCTTCATATCATCTCTCTTCGTACCACGCCCATCATCCCAAACCAACAAGCCACGAACATCCCACCTACCCACCGCATCCTCCTCTGCAAACCACACAAATCACACTCCCAGTCAACAAAATGGCAGCCCAAACAGCCCACGACCTCCTCACCCTCTCCCTCAACGCGCCAAACAGACAGCCAATGCAGTTCCTTTCCCTGGCCCCCACAACCTCATCCTCCTACCCCGCGACTCCGGTCATCAAGCCCTCCAGCACCAACACAACCTCCTCTTCCTCCTCGTCCACACCCATCATCCCCGCAGAGACCAAAGAGCGCCGAAGCAGCTCCTCTGCCAGCTCCGCCAGCGGTGCTGGAGCCAGGAACGGTATACGCTTCTTGAAGTTGGGGCCTGTGCACTTTGGCGAGGGTTATGGGTGTGACGGGGATTGGAGCGAGAATGTTGTTGCTGAGTAGCTGATCCGGTTGCAATTGGCTGCGGGTATCGATTCAGCATTGTGTGGCCTGGGTGGTGCGAAGTAACAAAATACGGTACGACTTCGGATCCAAATGGAGAATGCAATTCATCGAGCATGCATATATGTGCATTTGAGGGTGGGGGTTAGCGGCGCACCACAATCGTTGATAATGTGGCGAATGAGGGAAGGGGCAAATCTCGGCGTTGGTTGAAATACATCTGTGTGGAATCCGTTGGATGAATTGTTTGGTTTGTCTGGCATGAATGGAGTGAAGTGGCATAATTTCTTCGTTTCTTTTTTAGCATATTTTTGCGGGTTTCGATGCCGGGTGCAAAGCATGATGCAGAAGGAAAGCGTATACAGACAGATAGATACAGAAGAAGACCAGAATGAATTAAATGAGATGGATCATGAATTCTGTTTGTTTGCTGCTCAGATGGCAGTTCTGGCGTCGTTTCTTCAACTCTTTTGGTTCTTGACCTTGATGGATGTGTACTTCAACGTCTCCTTACCCTTGGCTTTCATCAAAGATTGAGTTACATCTGTCGAGTGAACTCGCATCTACATTTACTTGCTATCCGACCTATTTCCTCTCTGACGAACCCTATTCTTACCTACCTACCTACCTTGTCATACCGAGTCTCCCAGCCATCCATCTCCTCTCTTCTTTGATTTCAACAAGCAGGTCAACAAAGTAACTAATTAGCTACGTAAGCTACCTACCTAGCTACGTAGTAGGTCCTCGTCGCCTCGAGTTCATTTTCATTGTATACGCTGGTGTATTACGGTTTCAGAGAGGGTAAAGAGGATGGTGGTTAGGTTGGTGTTTTAAGTATTATCTCTCTCTCTCTCTCTCTCTGTGGTATTCGGGTTATCTTATCTGTAATGATTGATGAGGAAGGTTCTTGGATATACCTTGCAAGGGGGGAGGGGCGATGGAGAAGGGACTGTGACAGAATTTAATTTCTGGCTGTTTTTCTTTTTGGGGTTTTTTGTTGGGTCTGGGGTGGTGGGTGGTGGTGATATTGGTGGTATGGGTGGTGGCTTGTTGGGGTCGAAGACTCGAAGTAAGTGGTGTTGGGGTGGTGAAAAGGAGGAAGGGAGGGAGGAGGGCTGTAGGGTGTATGGATGGATGGATGTACTTGGTTTTCTTCTTTGTATGTATGTGTTGGGTGTATGGTGAGTATGTAAGTATGCAGCAGATACTCGTACGAAAGGTACCGACCGACCGACCGACCGATCGATCGACCGTACTACTGGGTCGGTCGAGGAGGTAGGTATGGGAGGTGGTGAGGAAGGGCTCTACTTGGGGAGTGTTGGGAATTGGGGAGTGTTGGGAATTGGAGAGTGGGGAGGCGGGTTGCTTAGGATGGAAGGGGGTTAGGAGGCGTAAGTAAGGAAGGGAGGGAGGGGTTGGTGGTGAGGGCTCGGGCTAATATAAACACTAGAGTGCTAAGAGGTAGGTTGAGTTGGCTTGGTTTAGCTGGTTTGTGGTGGAATGAGGGATGTTAGAGCTATAGTAGAGGAAGGAGGTCTCGATAGAAGTGGTAGAGATTAGGGTGATAGGGAGGGAGGTTAGGGACTTGAGATTGGTTTAGGCTAATGGTGATATAAAATGGAAAATGTAAATGGGATGATGTGCTAGGAGCTAGGTTAGGTTAGGTTCTAGTTGAGTGGTGGGTGAGATGTTAGGTAGATGTAGATAAAGAGGAATGTGAGGGATAGGAACAGGAATAGAGACGGGGACAGGAAGAGGAAGAGAGAGCGATAGAGATTGAGAAATAGATATGTAAGTGTGCGGTGATATATATATTCTAGTTTTAATGAGTGATAAATAATGTCCTTGGTTAACTAAACTTGTTAGAATATAGAAAAAGAGTAGAAAACTTAGAAGTTATAGAACTAATTTAATAAACTAGAAGTAGAAGAGTCTAAATTAATCTTATATAATAGAATATAAATTCTTCTACTTGTCTAACCTTCTCTTTAAGTATATATTTATAAGGTGTATATATTTAAGGTGTATATATTTAGTAAAAAGGTCGTTTTATAGACACGATTAGATATAGAGAAGTTATACTATAGAAGTAGAAGAAAGCTTATAGAAGGAGTGTAGATCTAATATGTATCCTTCCTAGTCTATTTTAAAACTAAATTCTCTTATGTAATAAACGAAGGGTTAAGTCACGGATATAGAATAACTAAGGTCCTCTACGCTAGCACTTGAAAACCATTAGTATAGTACTATTATTACTATTAACATACTTTAAGAACTAGTAATTTCATACCTTTAAGTAAGGTAGGTATTAGTATAGGTGGTAGTACCGTAGTAATACAATAGATATTATAATACCTTCCATTTATGAAATCTTATAAAGTTAGCCTTTATAAACATAGATAGGACTTTTCAAGATTACATCTGTCCTAGCTTAATCCTTTAATTTACAAGATTAAAATTATCTTCCTAGATAAATATACTATACCAGTGGTAAAGAAATTCACTAGGGGTAGGAATAGTAGATAAATAAGAAAGTACATTATCTAGTAAACTAGAGAGACCTCTTAAAAGATTTAGATAATATACCAAGATATTATGTATTCTTATACAAAGTAGTACACTAGTGCCTCAATAACTTATACAACTTAAGACCAGTAGAGGAAACAAAGTAGACACGTAAATTTAGGCTTTATTAGCTTGGCGACTAAGTCGGACTTTCTTGCTAAAGGAAATCCGAAGTTCTCGAGTGTATATTAGAGTACCTCTATCCTGGCTAAAGGACTTGCTTGCAACCCTATAAGCAGCCAGCTATGTTGAAATTGCTCCAGAATGGCCAAACCGCCACGGGGGAAGCAACAATTCGAAAGTCACTAAAAGGTCAACTTCACAGTGCCATCGGAAAGATTACAAAGCCATCTGAACAGCATTCAAGCAACCAGCACTTAACCCAACTCAACTCAAACACAGACCCAACAAGAATCTCTCACAAAGACCCCCTAAACAAAATACAAGTAGAAGCGCCCTTGCCAACGTCTCCCCCCTTGCCAACCTGCCTTTTCAACAATCATAGAACCAACATATCGAATAAAAGCAACCAAGAATTCCAATGCCAATATTAGCTAGCCAGCCACTAGGAACCTAGTCCCACCTTTCTGCGGTTCTCGATAGCTGAAGATTGTACTGCATCACTGGTGAGCTGCATTTTAAGGGTGATTGGACGTCTTTGTCGTGCAGGAGTTACAGACTAGAATCTCCTACTTCGACTGAGGGATGAGGGATGAGAGATGAGGGAAAATAATGATTCTTATATTCAGAGGTTGCTGCAGTTTGCTTGCGGTAAACAGGGCCAGTTTTGGGTAAGGTGGGGTGTTTATAGAGTTTTCTCTCAAGTCCTTGTTTCTTTCTCTGACTCGATCCAAATATCGATTGCCCTCTGCTAAACAATAGCGAGCTGAAAAGTACTATCCGTAACTTCCAAGTCATCAAAAACAATACCTATTTCCTAGCTGATGCTCGCCCGTCTATCTCTTAAACCAGCACACCACCCACTATACCCTCTTCCCAGATTATCCCACTTCAATTCCCCTTCCGACGCCCACGCCCATCTCCCTTCAAATGCGCCTTACTCAAAGAAACATCACCACCAAGCACCATGCCCTTCACCAGCCTCAAACCCACCCATCCTAAAAGCAGCCAGAGCCCGGAACACCCAAAACTCAAAAGAAACAGCAGGCTCTCCAACACACCATTAATTTCCGCCAAGATCTTGGACATACCCGTATCTTAGTTAGCGTTTCCAGCGGCTCGAAATTGATGCGAGACTGAGGTGCGAGATGCTAATTGGCTATTTTGAGGAGGACCATAGAGGCGTAAGTCAGGAGGTTGGGTGAGTTATGCCTTCAGGGTGTGGGTGAAGGGAAGTACGATGCAAGGATCTAGGTGGTGAGGAGCCTTTATTTATTTGAGCCGAGCATGTATACCGAGGGCTATGGAGCCGCTCGGGGAGTAAATTGGATCTTTGGTGTAGACATATGTCGTTGAATCTGGGATGGGAGGACGAAGGGTTGACGGGTCGTAGAGAGTGATGTAAGCTTGGGTTATACCCAATGCGTTGCGATGAGAGCGCCAGGTGTTGTAGATTGAGACGAGGAATTGTTTGAGGTCGACATTCTTGCCGTTCCGTGGTGTGTAGACTTCGAGTTATGTTATGTTGTCCACCTTGTTGGGGTTTAAGAGATGCTTGTTGCGCGTTGTGATTACTTTATTTTCCCGCTTTGTTTAGAAGTTTAGTTGTGGGATTCAGAACTCGCTCGGTACCAAGACACGTTATCTAGTTCTGTTGATAGGCGTGAGTGGCAAATTCTGAGCTGACTTTTAGGAATGCAAGGCCCTATCCTGACATGTTTGAAATACGCTGAATTCGGACATGATATGCGGGAATAGATCAGTCGGACATAATGGATCTCTGCTGACTATAGCTGTTCGATCTTTTGGGATAAAGAATGTGTAGGAAGAATCAAGGATTCCAGTATGCAAGACCCTTCCCAATTGAGATATCAATTCTTCCACAGGACCAGAGCTACCGGGGCTGCAAGATCTCCCAAGTCAAAATTAGTCCTGAGGAGTCTCGAGTGAGCAGCCAGATCTTCAAAGTCTTCCGATGGCAGTGCACAGGCAGTAATTGAGCCAAATTCTGCAACGAGAAGTGTTTCTTCCCTGAAGATTCTGCGAGAGTTCGTTGTAGTAGTGGTAGAAGTTGCAGTCTTGGCATATGTTATCCTGTCAACCAGGTTCAGCAGCTCTGTTAGTCGTGGATCCTTCTCCAAACCATCCCCCACATCGTGCCCAAGTCTATCGAAGAAGCTTGCGGGTGCTTGAGCGGCTCTTTGTGCACCTCGAGCAGCTTTCCTTGAAGTGTTCTTTTGGGCTTTCTGGCCATGATTTTCAATACAGTTGTGCAACGAGTTATTAAATGGGTCATCTTGAATCGTGGCCGGCGGAAGCTTTGCAATTTGCTGAAAAGTAGACGACAATGAGTCCCATGATAAGTGTGAAGTGCATTGCAAGCAAAGCACCTTCAAAGATTGTAAGACGCATTGGATGTTAAGGTTAACTGGGAGAAGCGAGCTTCCAAATGGGACTTTAAATATGAAGAAGAGGTCCAAGTCAAGGCAATAGTACTGCTCGCCTCTCGAAGTTGCACGTCACTTGCTGCGGAAAGCTGATGGTTTTGTGAGGCGATGGATTGTGGTGTAGGTGACATCTGGGCTTTTATAAGTTGCTCTTCGTATTTTAACAAGGACGAGATGGCATGGGATGGCCCGAAAGACCGAAATCTTGAAGACACAAGATCTCGCCGCATGTTCACACTTTGTGCATGTACAGCCACCATGTGTACGCAACGCGGACTCGGGCGAAAGAAAAGGAGAGCGAACATAGCGAACCGACTAATCAGACAAGCGAGAGCCCGAGCTACTAACATGAATGCGAACCTCCTCCATTCGGACGAAATATTTTCTTGATTTCAACGAATGCAGGCTCCCCTTTTAGAGATTCAGTGTAACCTTTAGTGCCTACGTTGTTGTGACTGAATTATTGATAGGGCTTTAGATTTTGTTCATAGGTACCTAATTTAGGCTGACATTTCAAGCCGGGCCACACGGTCACACCTAGGACTGTGTGTACCATGTACGCCGGACTGGCAAGGTGGAATGCTACAACTTATTAGCCGTTTGACTTGGGAAAACCAACAATACCGTACTTTCTTTCGAGACTAACCAGCAACCTTTACAATTAACATTTTCCCCAACAGTATTTTTAAGGGTTTCAACATGCGCATTTCAAATTCCGACGCCAGAAAGCCGATGCCGGTGATGATTGGGTCAGGTCATCTCCCGCGTCTCCAAAACTGTTTGCTAGATCGATGATACGAAGACATTTCCATTTTGCAATCAATTTGATTCCACCCGCCAAAAGAAGTGCTATCCCCAGTTGGTATATTTGCCAACCTCTTCAACTCCACAAGAATCAGTGACCAAGGCCTGCTGACCTCGGCACAGGCGATATTGGAGCTTTGTAAATGTCAGAGGATGCTAGCTCTTGCTCTCGTAGTTCGATATCTTTGGATCCCTTCTTTCCCAATCTCTGAGAAAGAGACTTTGCAACTCCATATCCAGCTCTTCCCGTGCCGTTTCCTGATCCAGCATTGCGTCGTTTCCTGTATACGAAAAAGCCACCCATAGCACACAGTGTTAAAAAAGCGAATATTATCGGCAAGCCAATGTAGAGAGCTGGCTTCTTATGCGACTTTGGAGCTGGCTGTTTCGGTGGTATCGCTCTAGTCGTGACGGTGACAGTAGGACCTTGGACACCTAGTGCATTCGTTCCCACAGCAGCGTTCAATGGAGTGATGAAGAGAGTTAGCTTGCAAAATATGTTGTCAGCAATTGAGAATGTGAAGAACAATTACAAAAGACTCGGTTTCAAGATTATAACGGCAGATTTGAATACCATTGTCAAGAAACCAGATATCCTTGAAGTTAGGCATGGGCAGCTCCACGACACTTCAAACACTGACATCGATTCCGACTTACAGAGGTTGATTATGGGCAATATAGAAGTCTCTTACATTATTCAATGACTTATTCTGCAGCCAATCATTTTGGATCGTCCAAGAAATAAAGCCATAGCTGTTCAGCGTTACGGAAGACGTGAAGGCTTGTGATTGCAATGAAGATGAGTCTCCGTAGTTTGCGTTGATGAAGACTGTGGAATTGACACCTTCGGTTTCAGAATAATAGGTTGGGTCCCACGTCACTGTCATCTCTCAGTACCTAAGCGCGCCAATGTAATAGAGAACGAAGCCCTACCATAATACGTTTCCCCCACAAGTACCTGAGAACCATTGCTAGGCTTACAGAAAGGAGCGAACTGCCCATTTGTGTTATGACAGACTTGGAACACTCCATCGTCCGATGCTGGTGTAGCTGTTGGCAACCCGCCGCTCGACGTCGTTGTGACTGCAGTGCCACTGGTCGCTGAACTTGTCGTTGTAGCTGTTGTTAACGCCGGATTGGCGCTGATCGTTAACGGTACGCCGCCAAGGGTTCTGATGACTGGTGTCACCGTGGAAGACTGTCCACTTGAATCGACCGTAACCCATGGCTCTAACCCAGAATCTGTGGCCTGGCGACCTGCAACTACAGGAATATCAGCACCTGAACATACTCTGCAATGGAATAAGCCCTGACCATATCTGGGTAACATCTCCCCCGCAGAAGCGACACTGCCTAGAAGTACAACTGCATTGATAAAGCTATGGTGTAAAGCTGATACGCGCATTGTGACTTGTGAGAGTGATGTGCCTTTGATTATCTCGCTGGATACCAGGAAATGAGAGTGTGGGATGAAGTCGTGAAGAGGATCATGACGGGCGTGAAAGAGGACGCAAAGGAGGACAGGAACTACCGTGATCGACGTTGCGAGATGACGGGAAGAATCGAGTGACGGTCGAAGCGCAGGACAAGGAAAGTTTCCCCGCATCTTCGCTTAACACTCGACCACGATAATTGCAGGGAGTCGAGGTCAGCAAGGAAATTGCCTAGTCACTTGGTGCTAGGATACAGCAGGTGTGTGTATATAGATACCTCATGTTCTAATAATGAACTCTCCTATGTCCTCTGGGGCCGCAGCTAGGCTGATTGGCTGTGTGGGAATTGTTTGTATGTGTATAAATGAGTGATGTTTCTAGATCACCATCTGAGCTTGGCAAATAAGCTTTCTTTGCTTGCTTAAAAGGTGGAGCAAGCAGACAACCTTAAAGCCAAGCTTATCACCTCTACTGTAGACGACGCTACAAAAGAAGATCAACCAAAGCGGATTACAAGACAGACTTGCTATTACTTCTTTTGCAAAAGTAGATTGATAGCAGATAGCAGCAACGCCGTTTGGGAGTAGTATTTCTCGTATTGGTGCAATGCAGCATACCGCTTTGATCCTACAGTTGGTCATGGTATTCTCGAAAGTTAAATGTGCTCAGGCTTCTTTCTGTACAAGATACAGACAACGGTAGCTGAAGACGGCTACCATCTGTGCTTTGGGTCACTGATAGAACTTCAGCAGCTGAAGCTAATCCAAAAGTAGAGCTACCTTTGCTTTGCGATTTATAGGGTCTCATGAGTCTCAGCAATGGCCCCCTCCTTTTGCATAGCGCCCTCCGCAGCAGCTGGGTCTTGCATCGCACAGGAAGCTTGAACTAGCTCATCCCCAAACACCTCTTCCATTTGCACGAGCATCCTTCCCTTGATCTCTGGAAGGAAGAAGAGATAGAGAGCGACCACCACAATGTTAAAAGCAAACAACACATGAAGGTATTTCAGTCCAAGAAGATTTGCGAATCCTATTGGTGAATCTTGAAAGTTGGACGATGCAGAGCTTGAAAAATTGAAGGTGGTTTGCCATATAGAGAAAGCGAGGATTCACCCGACTTCCACAATAGTGAGTCCGTGGTGGTCTATAATTCTATTGGCTGTGCGCGATGGCCAGAAAACTAATCATCGTCGTCGGTGTCTCGATCATCACCGGGACTGATACCCGCCACTTTGAGCAACAAATCATCTGCATCAACAAAACCATTAGAAGTTACGCTTCCAAAGAAGCCCCAACAAATGAGGACTACTCAGCCGATCACCATTTCCCAGACCCAATACTTCCAACGACTTAGAAACGTATTCATACAATCGCTCCCTTCGATTTAGCACAAAATGTTTTCGGTCCTGAACCCTTATATATGATCTATCAAAAGAAATGCAGCTGTTTTCATTCAACAAGAATGATAATAGTAACATCTGTCTCGGTACCTTCCAAGGCCTTCATACTACGTTAGAAGTTGAAGGTGCAATCCCACCAGGTTCCTTTAACGACACTCTTTCTGCTGAGCAAGACTACACGGACTACCACGCACTTCTGCGCAAGCTGATACTTACTGATAACTGTAGCAAAGAAACATAATACTGCGCAGTCTTGCTAAGAAGCATCTGCGCTCGGCATCAGAGAACTTGGTCGGTTGTGATGATGGTCGATCCTAAGAAAAAGGCACTCTACGCTGGAAGCCAATTCCGAGTCTATCACCAAACACGACAGTCCTTCTGCGCCAGTCCATGAGCACAAAATCTCATCCACTTATCCTCGACTACGATACTCAGCAGAGTATGAACTGCACTTGTGGAGCTAAGCAAGTCTGGCTTGCACCCGGCGGCAACATCCAGAGAAGGATTGCTGTGTGGCCTGCATGTACTGAGTACATCCCCAAGTAGTGGATGCCTTTATACCCAACAAGAAAAGCTTCAATATGCAAATTTTATATCAGGAAGAATAGCAACAGAAATGGAACTGCTATAAAAACTTTGCCAACCAAACCCTATTTATGGACTCCTGCAACGTTCTCAGAGCAGAGACAGAGCTCAAGCCTATGCCTCTTACTGGCGTTTGCACCTGATTGGGTAGGATCTGGCATGACTAAGCCGAAAAGAATTCGCAATATGGCTCTTGGTTTCAAGCATGTCATTTCTAAGGGTCTGCAAAGGCGTATGCAGAGTACACGAAGAATGGAACGGAGGGTTGAACGAGCATGTGTCTGGTAACGGGGAACGAGATACTGCATTTGGCAACCACTAAGCAATATCGAGACCACAGTATATTACAAATGCCTCCAGTGTGCTGCGACGTCCGGCCGTCAACCAAGCAATACTTCTTCAGTTCGGCCTTGTACCCAGGAATATATAGCAAGCGTGCAAGCAACTTTCATCTCTGACATCGCAGATGATCGAAATCGTGCAGCAGAAATAGGACTCAAGCTGTGGAACACACAAGAAAATCTCAATCGACCACAGCTCATCCTACTGATGGCACGGCATGAAGAGTATCCATCATACATACGTTTCTCACGGCATTGTGAGACGACACTCTTGGAAGTTCTGGGTGAAGGAATGCTGGAGTGAACATTACGACATGCTTGGGACCAACTACGAATGGTTCTATGCTGCAGTATTGGCATCAGACCTCTTAAAAACGCATACAGGGCTTTTTGTATCCAGTGTCCGTATACGTCCGAGTTCAATTGTGTTGAAGGCAAGGTGGATTGTCTTTATGGTAAGATTGCTGTTATTTGCAGGTGGTATATAAACAAAGCGATCGAGATTCATTTGGAGGATTCGTTTGGAAGTACTTCTCTTCTAAATTTGCCAGGAATAGCTGCGTGGAAAGAAGGCGCGACAGAAGAGCTCGAAAAGCCCCAACTGTTCGTTTAGCAATTGGGGATTCGTCGACATGCACGGAAGTGTTGGGAAACATGGCGTATAGAAGCCAGTAAGGATACTACACAAAGGCTCTGTGTTCTTGCACTGTCTTATGAATGACGAGAAACTGGAGTCTCATTCACTGAGCTATTTTCCGTGTTTCCAGCCTCCACGCCGAACCTCGACGACAACGAGAATGGGAAAATGTATGGCCGAGCTACTTGATGCTACATTTAGCTTGTGTAGTGAAGAACAATACAATGTATCCCCTCCTCTTTGAGACAATTGACTGAATACTATTGTACCCTGATACTCACAAGACTGTGATTTCTATTCAAAGTTTTGCTCCTATTGTTTACATTGCCATTGTCTTGCCAAAACGGTGGTCTCGCTTAGCACCGCTTAGCCCAATATCGCGAGCTCAACCTCAAAACACTTTCCTCTTTCTTTCTTTCTCTCTTCCATATCGCACCCTTTCCAGCGCAAATTCATCAAGATCGTTCTATTTTCCAAGAAAGACTTTGACCAAATACAAAAGCTAACAGCAATTCCTTTTCTCCCCTCATTCTCTCAACAGATTAACCTCGCAATGGACGTCAACGCGTTCCACCTCTTCGCCCTCCTGGGCCTACTCGCGCTGGTTGCGAACTTACTTCCTTCGACCTTTTCCAGTGCTTGGGTTGGAGTCTTTTTGGTACGTTGCTCTTGTGTTGCTCAAGCCATGTCACTTATCTTGAAAGCTTGACCGTGGACTGACTGGCGCGTAGATTACAATCATACTCGGCTTCATAGCCACGCTCTACACCTACCAACACCCAGCACCACAAACTACCACGCAATCCCCCCAACCAAATCATCATGACGAGAACCTCAATAACACACAAGCATTCGATTATTACTCGCTTGTGCGCCAGAAAGATCGTGCCATCCAGGAGAAGAATGAACTCAAAGCTCTCTTAGCCCAAGAACGCGCGGATGTAAGCACTCTCAAGCGGAGCTCTCGACAACAGAATGATCGCCCTGTCATGGTACTGACACCATCGCCACCACCGTCACCCCCATCACCACAAAGCACCAACCATGAACTCCACCGCAAGTTGGGCGAGAAGACTCGAAAAATTACAGAGTTGGAACGAGTCAACCTCAGTCTGTGGCAAGAGAAGAACGCTTTGGAAGATAAGGTGGCATCAGTAGATACTGCGATATCCGAAAGAGACACAGCCCGAGGCATAGCGGACGGTCTACAAGTCCAAGTTACGCAGCTACAGGTACAGAACCGACAACTCCAGAATCTGCAAGACCACGCCCTTTGCAACAAAGTCAAAGAGGCCAGAGATGACAATAAACGCCTGGTCAGCAAGTACCGCGCTTCGCGGAAGAGCAAGAATACTCAAAAGGTCCAAGTGAAGAGATTCAGGGAACTGGAGTCGAAGCTCAAGACCTCGAAAGCCGAACTGGAAATGTCCAAGGCCGACACTACTCAGAACGCCGATGACAAGAATCAGGTAGTTCGTCAACGAGACGCTGCCCTCGAACGCATCAGATTCTTGGAGGCACGAGAGACCTCTTTCCAGTCTCAGCAAACCGCTGCTGCCGACCGCATCAAATTCTTGGAGGCACAAGAGACCACGTTCCAGTCTGAACAAAACGCAGCTGGAGAGTACATTGCCGCGCTGCAAAATAGGGAGCAAGAAGCCATTGCCGCCTTGCGAGATTGCGAGCAACAGGCCAATGTCGCCTTGCGAAGGACCGAGCAACAAGCCATGGATATGTCCGGCAACATGGCCATGAAGCAGAAGAAAGACGAAGAGGCAATGAAGGCTCGTTACGAGACAGAAATCCATAACATCGTCAAGAAGAACGAGGATACGGTTGAACAACTCCAGAAGGCAATGAGTTCCCTCAGTGACACAGCCAACAATAGTCACAAGGGACTTATCCAAAAGCTG
Organism: Pezicula carpinea; assembly: GCA_026119845.1. Taxonomy (NCBI): domain Eukaryota; kingdom Fungi; phylum Ascomycota; class Leotiomycetes; order Helotiales; family Dermateaceae; genus Pezicula; species Pezicula carpinea. The sequence goes on from JALRMK010000025.1 coordinate 193,002, forward strand.
GCTGAGAAGAAGAAGGATGTTGAGAAGCTTCGCGCCGATTACGACAGAGCTTGTGAAGAACGAGACCAATGGAAGAGTGTCTGGTTCAAGGAGAGAAAGGAGAGGAGAGCTGAGCGGGAAAGTTATGTGGAGTTCCAGAACGCGATTGGCGATGAGCTGATCGAGATGGAGATCAGTTTGAGAACAGAGCCACTTGAACTTGTAGACCTTGTAGGAGATGAAGATCTCGAGGAGGATGAAGCCCTTGAGGAAGGTGAAGACCTTCTGGAAGGTGGAGACTCTGACGGAGAAGAAGAAGAAGACGAAGACATGGACGAAGATGATGAGTTTGAGTCAGAGGAGGAGTAACCTTGTGTTTTGTAACACAAAGCTGGAGGAGTCTTCTAGTCTTCTGTAACCGCTTTACCACAGCAGGAGGATCTTCTTGAGACTTTAGTCCTCGCACTCCTTGTTTCTTGTGGTTTTCTTTCCTTTGGGGATAGAAATTTGCAATTGTTGTATGACAATGTATGATTAAAAACAAAGGAAGGCGTCTATCTTCCTCATCATGCTAGCAATGAATGTTTTCGAAAACCTCAATGAAAATGATAAAGTGATTAAATTTCGACGGCCTCAACTTTATCGTACAGTATCACGATTGCAAAAACAGTGCAGCTAAAAAAAAACAAAAAGAAAAAAGAAAAGGATAGGTGATTACCTACTCCAAACTCAACATTCTAGCCCCACATCCCCAGCCAAATCAACTAAAAAGAAATGGCAAAAAAACTCGAATCATTCGGCGGCTTACTTGCACCTCATCGAGAACAAACCCAGTATTTTAAACCACCCGTCTAGGGGCTAACAAGTTTGTTTTTCTGTTACAAGGGACTACAGAGGTGGTCGTAACGAAGGGGCGCCGGGTTGTCGTTAGTTACTAAGTCAGTTGGCGATTTTGTTGACTTCGTCGGAGTACAGCTGTGCCGATCTACAGGTGTTTGCTCTCGTGGTGGCAGCTTTTTGCTATTTTGATTTATATACCAAGCGGCTGACTAAGCCTCGACAAGAGAGGGTGGTAGGAGTCATGTCATGTACGTAAGATAAGATATGATTAGGTAGGCACGTAGTTGAGGCATTTGATAATTGCTATTCCGTAGTCCACCCTGATTGTGAAACTGAGCTTCTTCTGTTATATGTAGCAGGCAGGTGCAGAAGACGTCACGCCCTTTATCTGACTTTTCACGTCTGGCACAAAATGGCTCATAACGCGACGATAATTTTCTTCCATGGCTACGTAATGAATTGGTGCATGAAGTACCTATGATACACGCTCCCCTCCACACAAAGGGCCTGGTGGGCATCATGCTTCCACCCCTCCCTTCTAATAGTGTTTAGGTAGGTAATTTCACAGCTACTGCTCCTGTTGAATTTCCAGGTTACTGTAAGTAAGTTGAACATATAATTTCATGCTAGGTAAAGCTTGTCATACTACAAGACAAGGAGGGCTGGAGGTGTGTATTGTGCACATGGCAGAAGGAAGCTTAGCGAAAATCGAAATAGCTCGGCTAAGCCCCTTTAATTGCGTAGTGCTGGACCATCGGTAAACTGACAGCAACTGGTGCAAGCTACTAAAGGATTTTACGTCACCTAACCCGACAGCACACTTGGTGTAAATGAACATAATATGTAAAAGCATAATGTACTGCACAGCACCAAAGCTCTTCTACATCCTTGTACACGTCAATCATGAATAATACCTTCGGAACCTTCCCGCGACTCCCAGCCGGGATATGAACGAAAATTTGGAAATACGCAAATGCACCGAAGAGATCAATGGCTTCCTATAAAATTCGAGGAACAAAGAGCTATACAATTTGATATTCTTCTTAAGCCCTAAGAGTCTGCTCAGCACCTGATTTGAATTATGCGAGGTCGTTCTGCCTTTCTACCACGTAGATAAACTTATTCTTAATACAGCACCCGGAACTGCTACTCAAGAACGCCTTTTTGGATGGAAATGATACAAAAAGCACACAGGTTAGCTTCGAGAGGGACACTGTATACACTCAAAAGCCTTCGGAGACTCACGGGCACCCTATTTTCGCAGAAAAACCAACTCTGTTCTTTAATAGACTTCACAAACCGGAAGGATTACAGCTGGAGCATATTATTCTTGCGCTGGAAGCTAAGAGTGCTTCGACAAGCGACTTGTAAAATTACACCCTTGCTCTTAACAAAGTTGTTGTCGCTGATAATGACATCAGCCAAAGTCAGATATCAGATATCCAACGCTACGTTGAAATCCATCCACTGTTGCGTTGTAGAGATCTTGCTGAGAAGTGGGGAAATCCGACGGTAGAGGCCAAAGTAGTTCAGGGAAGCTGAGATTGAGGGTCTGGTTTAGCGTACACACTACTTATACACTCTTGCCTCTTTGATGGGACGGGAGGAGGTATTAATAAACGTCCTTGGCTGCTTTAGAACATATATCTAAGATAAAGTTAATAATTTAGTAATTCAAAGGGCCCCGGATTCACTGGTTGTAGATCAGGTGCCTACTTCAATACCCCTCAGACGGGTGCGCGCCCGAAAGCCCTTAACTTTTATTACTTAGTTCTACACTACCAAGAACTAGACTTTTGGCGCCCACAGTTCTCAGGTATCCTCAAAATATTCGTTTTCGCTCCCTGCCAATCTTCCACCTTTGCCAGAAGACAGAGCTCAAACCCAGTCACATTTCTCCTCAATCATAGATCTAAGCCATGCCACGTAAGTATTTTCTTCTTGGTACTTGTCCTTGGTGTTCTAAATTCTAGTATAGTCCTTCGATTAAGAAAATTTGCCACGTGGTGGCATCGGTGCACCACGGATCTCTTTCCAACCCTCAAGTCACAAGAGAACGTATCCACGAACCAGCGACTGTATAACGATTCCACCTCTGATCTCCAAACTATCGAAAATTCGAACGGCAAGACATCAAGCCAGCTACATGGCAAAGCCATCTCCCCGAGTATTACTAGTTATCATGATGGCGTACCCAGAGTTTTCACGCTGTTTCCGAATCTTCCATCAGAATTAAGGGTCATGGTTTGGAAATGCATTATGGAAGGAGCCAACCGTGTGATAGAGATCATATATGATGACCAACGAAAGCAATTTCGCACACCCTGCCTACCACCTGTCATTCTTGGAATATGTGGAGAGTCCAGGGCAGAAGGACTCAAGTTCTATGATAAGCTCGAGTCACCATTGAAATTCTATATCAATCACGCTCGTGATGGCATTTGTCTACGTCGACATCGTTCTGTCAATGCCCCCGGGTCTAATGAACTTACCGAGGTTTATAATCAAGACGCAAATAATCTCCCTGTGGAGCTTGCTAAGCTTGCTCATAACCTAAGCAAAGCCCGAACTGAATCACCATTTGTGGTCTTTGATCTTCGGGATTCTTTTATCACAGACAGCTCCTTTTCCATGGTCGTTCACTGGATTTTAAGATGTTTACATAATGGGAAGAAACCCAAGGGGTTAATCCTTGCACTTGAAAGCGGGAGTGATACAAACATCACAAATGGTAAAGGACTAAGGAGGCTTGAGCCGCTCATGGTTGGTGAAGAAAGCGTGGATTGTATATTTTACAGAAATGCGATACGTTGGGGTATGGCTTGTGTTGACCAAGATTTTCGAGGATCAGTTCTTCAATACTCTCAAAACTGGCCGGGCAGGTCTGACTTTCATGAAACTGTCTGGGCCTGGAGGCCTCCGGCTTTTGTTTCAATGAAGGCTATCAGGGAGTAATGACAAACATGAATTGTGAATGGATCATAGTTCAGAGGTCTAAAGGCATACTAAAGATGTACATAACAAGAGCAATATTAGGTATCCAATTCTTCTGTGCATAAATCCAACTTGAGGTGACTGTTTGCATCATAGATAACATTGTTCAACTTTAGGCTTCCTGGGGCTTCAAGTACCGTACGTACGCCATGCTAATCATCTGCTATCAGGTTTGGCATTGTGAAAGCAAGGATCTTGGTTTCCCAATGTCTCCATTACACCAGCCAGCACTGGATTTTGTGCGCTTCTCATTCCTCTAAGTCTTTGCTGTCGGCATTATTGGTGATTTCAAGTACAAATCCACCCTCCAATACCCACAACAGAGGATTGGAAGCAATACATTGTGTAATTGTTATCTGGATCGGTTGAAATAGAGCAAGACCGCCGGAATTGGTGCTTAGTACTATTGACTACTGTACTCCATGAGATTCGAAGCCATCACTCGCCCTATGTAACGACTTGAGTTATTAGTTTAAGCCAGTAATCAGCGGAATTAACAGATCCACTCTTGTGAATTTCCTTCTATGTTGTTAACTTACTTGTCGTGCCTTGATTATTTAAAGAACTGATGTCAATGAAGAGACGGATAACAGTATCAGCTCTTACATAGCTTGTAATTCTTTATGCCAGGGTAATTGGATGTTCTAAAGCAACAAATGAACCTGTAGTTCGGCAATGATACCCTAGAAGCTAGCTTACTATATTAACTGAGCTCGAGGTAAGTGAGTACACAAAGAGCTCAACCGGACTTGGTACCTTTTTGTAGTTTGAACCCATGTTCAAAATCCACGTCTTCAAGCTTGTAAATACATTTCAAACGGGAATCATTTTTGCGCGGTGCATTATTCCAGCCATTTATCTTTCTCAGTTTTCAAATTGAAGCTATGAGTCAACTCTAAAATGCATGATTTGACAGCCTTAAAAGAACAAGATCTAGGTATGTAAGTTGAGTAGTTATGTGAGGTGAGGGTTCATGAAGTCACATGTATGCTTCATCTGTTCCTTGTCTTAGTGAATCATATCTATGTACTGGAATGTACACAGTCATGCAAGGTTCGCCTATCGCTTGTCGATGAACACTCACGTGATTATACCCCTTTTATTTAAGCGAGTGAAGAACGCAAACGCATAGGTAGCAGGAAAAGTTACAGCAAAAGCTCAATGGTAACCACGTTCACGTCTTTCTCAACTCTCTGAATACATCCAAAGTCTAGTAAGATCGCTCTATTTTGACTGCGAACTATGTAGAAATGTAGTTTTATAGCTACTGAGAATAGCAACTTAAATATGCGAACTGAAATTAACTTGGTGGTTTGGTTGTTCTTGCATGTACTATATATTTCAAGAGGAATCTGCAGTAAACCTTTTTTACAATGGATGCTGTACTACAAATATTAACGGTGCTGCAGTTCCTCCTGTCGGAATTCGTTTAAAAAGACGCTAATACTTTGCCTTAGAATTGTTACACAAGTTTGATGATCTCGATATCGTTAGCGTAGCGCTAGGGAACGCTAATATGAGCTTATTTCAACATCAGTAGCTCCTAATAAGATCCTCCTTAAACTTCCTTACTTCTCTTCTCCTTAAATTGTATGGGAGTGACATGCGTATTTTAGCTTTCATATGTTACAGGTTTATAGGTAACTAAAGTCAGAGTTTCTTCTCAAACTCTTGAGTCTGATTTTCCGTTCCCTTTCACTTTTTTTCTTACATTCCAGCATTCAGCGGCGATGCTGATAGTCTCTGTTTTCAAGTTGAAAAGCTAAGGTAGTTACACAAGACTGCACTTTGGAAGCGGTATTTTTAGTGATTGAGGTTATGTCTGCCCAAGGGTCACTTTGCATTACTTTCCGAGAATCATTGTTCCTGTTCCTGCTAGCATCTGGTTGGACTTCTCAGATATTAACAACACAATTATCCTTGGCAGTCAAATATTTTCTTCGTCGTCTCATTTCATAATCAAAATCTCTCAATTCTCTTCTATCATGTAGATGTCTTACCACAGAATTTGACTGTTCTCTTATCTTGTCTCGGAGGACCCTCTGCTCAAGAGCTTGTAGTGAAGATATCATTGTGTGCACACTTTTATGAGTAACACCTCGCCATTTCAAAACAAAACTGTGACTGTATCAGCTACCTTTTACCCTGGATTCATCCTAGTCAAAGTTCCCGGAAGCATTTGTCGCTTTACGTCGCACAAAAAGCTCCGCTTTTCTATTGTTGGTCTCCCTATCTTTTCCACTCTTGTCCGTCTCAACTCCCAACCCGAGCAATCAACATCCACAATTCGAAATTTGATTCAAGACGGTAAGATTCTCACAATATTCGAATCCCATCATTCTCTGGGCTGATCCGTTGCATACTCATAGATCAACGGCTTCGAGGCACTGCTGCGATCTTCCTCGTGGTCTCCGTCGCGTTCTCCTTTGGGATCCCGATTCCGGTACGTCTTTTATTCTCTTCCTCAGCACCAAACCTTTCACAGATCTTTTCACAAGCCCATTCTCCGCCACATCTCCTCCACAGCTTCATCCTCCGCAACCCATTGATAAGTCTTTCTCACTCATCTTAGACGCAGTATTTTGAGTCACGACTTCATCATCGTTGGTCCTTCTCGTAAGTCGTTTCCCTCTTGTACCACACCTGGCGTCTGGTTTATTTCGACGATCACAATTCATCCATATATCTATCTCAGCAAAGCGTCCTTGGCGTTGCTGTGAATATCTTGTCCTTCCTTGTTCACCGTCCCCTTCTTCCCACCTCTTCCTCTTCACACTTTGCTATCCGCTGTTCATGCAGATCTTTCTTTCAATCACAGATCTTCTGGTTGATAATAGCGACGGACACTTTTGTTCGCCCTCGTCTCCTGACAAAATCCTCCTCCAACTTCCAAATTCTAACAACATTCTAGAAACTTGATTTCATCGATATCATTCCAAAAGCAGCAATCATGGTCGGTACCGCGATGTACAAGGATGATGAGATCCTGTACATGCTTCTAGAGAAAGCAAAAGGCTTCACTCCAGAAGAGATCATAGTAAAATGCCAGGAGAGATTTGGGTTTTCAAAACACGGCTGGTCGGGTAGCGGCGTCCGATATGTCTGGACTGCATACAGATTGAATCCGAAGTACGTATAGTCCATCCCTTTGAATTCATCGGTATCAAGAGACTCCCTTGCCTCATTTCAATCTTCTTCTTCCAAGAGCTTGATTCCCTAACTGATTTCAGATTCAAACGACATGTGGATGCTGTCCAGGCTGCTTTTCCCAGAAGACAGCGAAACCGAGTAGTCAAGAAGAACTTGTCTAAGGCCTCCAAGGACCAAGACCAAGACTACCTACCGAACGACCCATCTTCTAGTCCTTTGATTAGACCACACGCCAGTGTAACACGAGCGGCTACGCAGAAAACCTCTGGATCACAAAGAACTCGCAAGCAACCAGGCAACTCTTCTTTTGAAGAGCCAACTGATAATTCCCTGGCTTCCATCGCTTACTCTAACGCCAGTGGGTTCCTGGGGATTCCCAACGATTTCGAGAGCCGAGAAGAGGCTATGATGAAGCAGCAAATGGCAAACAACTTCCAAGGTGGTGAGGATATCAATGCCGTTGACCTGAGCACGATTCTGACATTTGATGAAGAAGATTTGCTTCATATTCCCAACCATTATCATGGCATGGAGGACGTTTTAAAGAAACAGAAGTCACAAGGCAAGCGTGATCTTGGTGATGCTGAGCTTTACATGCCGGATGCTAGCCCATCGGTCACACAACTACCACGAGGAAAGCGTGTTCGAACTGATACTTCAAATTCAGAGAGTGAGAACCACTACAGCATTTCGGATTCTCTTCAAGGATCAATTGAGCCAAGGACTCCAGAGTTGTTCCAACCACGCGCGTCTGTTGATGAGCCCGGTCCTACCTCCCCAATGAGAAGTCCTTTCAGCTCTCCTGATTTTGGAAAGACACTGGTAAGTCCAAAACAACTATTTATTGAAGAACAATAGTTAACCTTCGTTCAGATGGCCCGAGAAAGCTCCAGCGAATTATCTTCGCGAGCCAGCACTCCACGATTTTCGGCGAGCTCTTATAGCCAGCTTACATCTCCTCACACGCCACCTCAAACATATGCTTCTATGATGGCTCCAACACCTTCTGCTCCATTGAAAGCCAAGTTTCTAGGCGTTAACAATGGCAGAACAGAGTTATCCCCCACGTATGGCCGCAGACGCAAGACAAGCCATTCTGCCCCTGGTCCCATGTTACAATTCAATTTGGGAGCCATGATAAGCCGAGGATTTGTGGACCAGTTTGTTAACATGGCTAACAAGTCTCATGGCCCACTTCCGTTTCCAAGTTTCAGAGGTCGTGTCCAGAATTCCGCTTCTACAACAATACCACAAGCTGAATCACAGCCAGTCCGCAACAACGGAACAAGTTACTCAAAGGAGGTTGCAATGAATTTGGGTCTGTCAGATGAAACTGGTCTTAACATTCAGGTTCAACGTGCTGCCGTTACCCCATACCACAGTTTAGGCGAGGAGACAAGCGATGCAGCCACCATCAACGACCCGTTCTACGCTCCTGCTCATTCCGTCATCCCATACCCCAAGGCACTTGGTAAACAGCCCTTTTACAGCCCTGCAACTTGCAACAGCCACTCTCCGTTTGATCACCGAGAAGCTCATGGTACTCCTGTATCAAGCACTTCCAACGTCATGGGCGGATTTGGCTCCAGCCATCTCGTTAACACTATGATTGACTTCGAGCAGCTCGGTGCTAGATCTAACGTCGACAAGTTTACTGGCTCTGGGTTTGGCTTCTCCAAGAACCTTCCCATTCCTGAGTACCCCACCCAAGTCTCCGATCACAACGACTTCCAGCAAGGATTCCCGGACCATCCCGTCGATGAGGAGAGCGATCAAGATGTCGAGACAAGTGAACTTGAGGCTGGTCAAGATGAGGCTGGTCAAGTTGAGGCTGATTACGTCGAATTTGACGAGTTTATGGATTTCTCAAACTACTAAAACAGCATGAATAGTACCGAATGGAATTCACCCTAGCTGAATTTCACTGCAAGGGAAAGTATATGCGTAGAATGAGAATCAATTATGGAAGGGGAAGTTTATTATGCGCGGAATGGGAATCATGGATCGAAAGGGATGGGTTTCTTCGAGAGGAAATGATGCCCATATACGCATGACGGGTAGCAAGTGTCTTTTTTGCGCGATGACGCCTTCCCCGGGGCATGTACTTAGAAAAACACAGAATCAAACTTGGTTCTCTACATCCCGCTTTGCTTGTGAATGGCTGTGCTGTTTCCCGTTACCGAAAGTATCTTTGTGAATCAAAGACCACTGAATATATCAGTGCAGTAGCCTTTGCCGCAGTCATTTCCCTGCTCCTCGTCGTGCCTACCTTGCTCTTTATGGGGTTTCACCTCTCCAATCCAACTAAAGAACAAGGTGATCATATTTCTTTTTCTCGGACATAGAGCTACTAGAGCTCAAAGACGGCAGTGCCACTTCTATACACCATTATATCAAGAACGCAGTCCGGCAACAGATGTACTAAAGAAAGAGCATGAAGAAATAGCGCCTACTTATTGACTAATTTACACTGCTTGTAGCCAACCGTATCATCCTTTTTGAGGAATAAAAAAAGGGAACAAACAGTTCTGGATCTTCTACATGGCGAATATGGCCATTGTTTGTTAGCTTTGTAGAACTTCTTGTGGGACTTACGCTGGATTGCCAACATGCACGCCAGCATCTCTAGGACCATGAGTTTCGCCATGCGCTGAGAGCTATCTCGCAGTGTTGTCAGCATCCCATTGGTTGAATAAAACTAATAAAAACGGTTTGGACATAGAGCACGAACACAACATATTTGGTAAGATTGCATTAGATTGTTGCAGAGTCTGCACTTTGATATACGAATCTTCACTCAGCAATGGAATGCTCTTTAACACTCCCTCCTATAATTCAGTTCCTAAAAAGCCCTGGAGAAAGAACACGACAATTGTCAACAGTCAAAGTGGGCAGAAATGGTACCCATTCAGCAAACAGATGCCTTCCTCGAAACCCCTTCCCTTTCAGTTTTGCAAACTCAACTTCCATCATTGACATGAAAGCCCAATATAACGACAGTAGAACGGACTCGCACGTCGGCACCATGATGCCATCGTCATCCACAATCAGGCCTTAAGAATCAAGTGACAATTACTCGCCACCTACGGAATCCAGATGACTTGGTTTCCCGCTTCATACGTTGTCATTACAGCATTAGCAAAGGTAAAGCTAAACAGATCGTCCATCTAGAACATTTGAACCAGATTTCCCTAATAGGAATCCATAACCCACGACCTGTTGCATGCTGATATTTCTCAAGGAAGATCCCCGCCAGGATCCTCGGTGAGAAGTCCGAAGCTAGCGTGTAAAGACAATATCAAGCAGTCCTATCCTCGTCCAGTGAATCCAGTAGCCTGCTTCATTTTACGAACGTACAAGAACCGACGACGAGTCGAGGACCTTGCCGTGGCGTCGGAATCGGTCTGCCAACGGCCTTTTCAAGGATGCACCCTGCACCCGCACACCAGGTACAGTACGGTACTCATTGGAAACTCGGGTCATCGGTTGGCAGTCTCTCTCAACATCCAACCAGCTACTGTACATTTGCAATCCAGACCGCAAGAGCGGCCGGAGCTCCTGAGGAGTTAATATTTCGACATTTGTGGCTGACATGAACGAAGCGTGAGATGGTGTTACGGGATCATGGTATATAGAATAACTATGTTGCCTCGTCACAGTGGCTGACTGACTGTGAATGATCCCAGCAAAGAATCAGAGTGGTTTCGGCAATAGGTCTATGATGGCTTTTTCTTCTCCCAAGCAAAGAATGTATGTGCCGGTAACAATTCCACAGCTCCACACGCCGCCCTCAACGACCAAGGCGACACCCAGAATCCCAGAACCAGTTTCGAAAGCGGCAAACAGCAATGAGAACCAAACAGACAGAAGCCAGTGATTCCCTATATCTCAACCGCATCTCTTTTGATATGCTACTAGGTTGCACGTAGAACAGTCCTCCATCGCTGAACACTTGAAGCAACCATCACATCTCATCAACGACTCCACCTACACCGCTTTTATCCCCTACACCACTACAGCACCACACCACACCACACCTCACCACACCATAACGAAAAGAAACAGGTATGTAAGCCGCTGGTGGTTGCAGCAGTACGGTAGCACATCTCCAGACGGTCGACCTACCCGCCACCACAACCACCAACGTAGACCTCTCTACCCACCATTACACCAACGCCTATCCCCCACCCAAGGCAAGGAGTAGGAAAGTAAGCGAGTATCCCTTTAACACCTGAAGTGCTAGGATCATCGACCATTGAAGATGACATGCATTAGCGAGGACATTAGCGATAATATTAGCATGACTATTACAGTAGCAAGCAAACTTGCATGCATGCATGCATGCAAGAAAGTAAGGCAGCACGACTGTACTACTGTAGCTAAGCGCCCACCAACAATACTGCATCTGGTGGAGAACGCCACAGAAGAATTTCCAACGAGATGCACACAACACACCGAGTAAGGCGTAGCTAGGCTTCGGCGAATCGGAGGACGAGGTCCGGCAGTTTTACGAGCAGGCTGAAGGGCTTCGAAATCCAGCTTTCGTTCAAGGGAGGAAAGCGAGAGGATGAGAAATATTGGAGAACGTGTGAGGTAAGATTGAAAAAAGCTTGATATAGGAGAAGCACCTGTGAATCCTGAGATCGAAATATATATCCTCCAACGCCTATGACCAATTTTGCGCCTAACTAGCTACAGGGGGTATCTAAAGCACAAGACACCACCAACTTCCTTGCTAAAACGAATGTAACAATATTTCTCCCTTTGATATCCAATCTACCTCCATGAGTTGCGCCAAGATTTGCACGCTTTTCTTGTGCTTTCCGCCAACTACTTGCATTCTAAATCCTTCCTCGGTTGCGTGCGTTTTGTGAGAGTTTTTTTTTGTTGTCGATGATTTCTTCCGTTCAAGAACCGCTCACACCGTAATACTGACGTGCTTCCTCGTCTCCGCCTCCTCGACATGGAAGCCAAAAACCAACCTGAAAAGGTCCTTCAAAAAAGTATACTGCCCACTCCTCATCATCCAATTAACACTCTTTGCCACATCATGCGCTGAAACCTTCCTCCCATGAGCAGGCAGGGAGCTGGCAGACCGGAAAGTTGGATCAGAGAGAACCAAATTTCTGTATGCAGTCAGGAGCGTTGCATGTGATGGCAAGGAGCCAAATGAACCCGTAGGTAGTGATTTGACGAAATTTTGCAATGCTGGCGCATTGGAGCCGTTGGGGGCTGAAGAAGTAGGAGTTGTTCGTTCAAAACCGACGTTCATCGCAGCTTTGAGAATGAGCGTTTTTAGGCGAGTGAGATTGATGTCTTCTGGACTGTTGTTTGTAGTTACCGTGCTGGAACTCTTGTTACTGCCTTGCGAATAGCCGGAAAGACTAGAGGTAGCACTTGACCAGCGTACATTTGCAGCACGAGTATTATCGGTCCCAAGAACAAGAATGTTAGGAATATTTGGTGAATTTTCTTCAGGTGAAATAGGAGTATCTTCAAACTCTGTTGTTGGAGTTTCAGGGAGGAAATGCTGTTGTTGAGGTCGAAGTTCTGACCGCTCAGGCAATGTCGTGAGGTTGCTGCTCGTAATACTGCCACTTTTTGTGTGTGACGATCGGCTCAACTGATCGGACGTTTGAGTGAATGTAGTCTGACTTGGTCGAGGAGTGCCGCGCTCTGGTCGAACCTGGGTCCATCCTTCCCTGAACAGATCACATAGTTCCCAGCAAGCTTGGACAGCAGATCCAAGTAACTCTTCATCTGCAGCTTTTCCTTCGCGCTTATTTTGACGTAAACTGAATAGCATCTCTGCCAATGACCAACAGGCTCGTAGAAGCGCGTCTGTTTCTTCCGCGAGCTCGTTCCGTTGTCTCATCAAACGATGGCACAATGTGATATAAAAGTCAAGGGTTCTCTCGCGAAAGGCTTCAGGAAGGTTTCGGTCATGTGTATTGAAAAGATGGTTGTTTAGTTCGAAGCTGACCCTTAACACCGAGTCATCCACTTCGTTATTCCGTTGCCGTACATCAAATAAAGCCTGGCAGAAGTCTCGACACAAGTCGAGTGTCGGTCTGACGTGAAAGTCTTGATCTTCATCCCGACTGTCGTATAGCTTCTGACATAGCTTCCAACAGCATTTCCAAGCCTTTTCGTGGGCATCGCCTGTTCCGGAGTAACTGAATATCCTCTCTCGATGGATGGAGCTAAGACTTGCAAGTGTGTTGCACAAGGTCCAGCATTCATTGAGAGCCGTCTTGAGCGCATTAACCTCCTGTTCAGGATTATGAACTGTTCGAAGATCAAACTCATCTTCTTCGGTCTCGCGTTGATCTTCGGGAATGCCTATACTTGTTAGCGAGGCCCGCAACTACGGCTTTTCATTCGAGTTTACCTTCAAGGCTACCGATACTGCTAGTCCGAGGATGTGAGGCTCTTCTGTCCTCGGCGAAAGACTCAACCTCCTGTCGAGTTTGAGCTCTGGGCGTTGCATGCTCCGAGCCATATTTGACAGGCGTTACGTCTGTGGATATAGGAGGTGGAGAAACGGGGCTAGGTTGGGTAGTCTACAATCTTGTCAGAAAGGTGTATGGGGTCTGAAATTTGGATTTCAAGAGCTACCTTGTCCATAGGAACTGCGAGGTCAACATTTATGGCAGATGGCCGATCTGACGTTTGAGTGCTATCGTCGGTGTGGGTATATGGAACGGGAGTTGCCCGATCGGGTGACCGAGGTGCAGTCACCATGATACTGTTAGGATTCTGTGTTGGTCAGTAAGACGGCTCCTCTTCTGCGGACCAGGACTCTTACAAAACTGCCATAGCCTTCTGGCGCATGAATTACCGACACAGACTCGTCCTCGCCGGTACTTCGAAAGTGGTCAGGTAGTCTCGTACTGAGAATACTGAGCCTCTGGAACTGAGCAAGGTCAGCAAACCCCCTATGATCGGCCCAAGATCGATGTCGTACACTAGATTGCTGGGATGCTGGCCTCGTCGGAGGTGACGATTGCTCTTCTTGCATATCTTCGGCAGCCTCATCCTCAATCTCAGTTGTCTCTGTGCCATTTGACGTGACCGGCGATGGCCCCACCATATCACTTGGGCTCGTCATCTGGCCGCCAGGAGAGAGGCCGCCGTCAATTGAGTTCGGATGCAAGGTGTTCGACTCTTGCGAGTTGCGCGCCGACCTATACATCAATCAGGTCTGAGGTCAGGACGTCGAAAACAGAGAACTTACAGCGCCCGGTATCGTGGAGAGTTCAGCATATTTGGAGAATTGGGGGACATGGAGAAATCTGTATATGGGGAAAAGGCGGACATGATATTTCCAGAGGCGACCAGGGGACTTTCTAGTGCCATCCTGGGTCGCAAGCGCAATGATGATGCACGATGCGGATGGACTGTAGGATTTTGATAATTGCGATAGCAGAAGAGGTTTGCTCGCAGCGCTGTCCTGGTTCACAAGTTAACAGCGGACCAGCCTTTTTGACGTTGGCGTGGGTGTTCCCGAGGCTGAATGGGAGCTGGAGCTGGAGCTGGAGCTTCGGCCTGCCTTGCCTGGGGCTCCTGCCAGGCGTGCTGCTTCGTTCGACCGTGCTGCCTATGTACTATCGCACAATGGATGGTGGCAGGTATGGCGGGCTCAGTTACGGATGCATGGTCAATAATATCTCACAGTATATCCCACGTCTGTCGTCGCGGGGGGAATGCCTGCGAGGAGCTCTCCTTGCGGTTCTGTAAAGCATCGATGGCCCGTCACGACCTGCTGATCGGATGCTGGTGAACTGGCGCACTGGCTCCGAGGGGGTCGTGGAGTGAGCAGGCAGCATCCAGCCACTCACCATTGCAGATGCGCGTCTCTGATGTTTGCAACCGCATCCCAGCACGGCGAACCGGCCAGTAGGAGGTTTGGGCGGGTTGACCGTATGCGGGCTTCAGCAAAGCAGACAGGCTTTCTCGGCGCGTATTTTTGGTGTTAGTGCAGGGCAGGCATGGTGGAGAGTAGAATGCTCTCCCAGACGGCACCCCAGCAGAGAGCGTGAAACACATCTGCTGTATCTGCCTTGTCAAATATGGTGACGGGCCAATTGAGCCGTGACAGCGTACCAGAGAAGACTGCGGCGGACGCAGCCGCGCTGGTAAGGAAATTTATTGGCATGGGAAGGCCGTACCCAACTCGTGGTTCTCACTTGTCTTAGCAGAAGATCGACATCTCCAAGCCTCCAGAGCATTTTCGGTGACCTGGATTCTCGACCTCGTCTTTCGTCTCGGCCGACCAGATGTTGGAATGGAGTCATCAGCTTCGTTGCGATTGTGGCATTAGAGGTAAGATAGGAATAGATTCCGTCAACAATCACACGCAGCCCCCAAGTCGTGTTCTCGCATTCTGTCCTATTGGGCAAGTGACGAGGTTGAGCCTCAGAAGACAACATCATACATACGGCCTCATCAAATGCAGAGTTGCAGGTAAGCCCAAGAGACGTCCTTCATGGCCCCCCCCATTCATGCCGCGATGTCCAATTTCGGTTGCGCTTGCATAATAGGCGCCGAATGCACACAAACCTAGGGTAGCAAGAATTAGTGCCCATAGAGTTGGCTTCACAATCATACGCCGTAAGCACGCATAGGAAAACGAACTCCGTTGCAACCAACATCGTGTCTTAATTTGAGTTTATGGCAACGAATTCCACGAGGCTAAGACCGCAGTGGTGGTCACTCTATCCGGCAGCTTGACGCCCCTAATCCATCTCCAAGCTATCTTTGCCAACATCAAGCCCGCGTGTATGTATGCAACGCAAAGGCACAGTCCAGAGGAATTGCCCACAAGGAATCCTTGGTCCCACGTTCCCACGTTGCGGCGGCTTGAGCGTTCGAAATCGTCGCCTTCGCGATTACTGTAAAGAGTTGGGAAAGGCGTCTGATATTGAGAATCTAATGCCAACATATTAACGCGAACCTCTGCGCCATTCCTGAACGCCACAGATGCAACCGCCGAAATTTTCCATTCCGTGAAAACGCCATAGCCAATATTCCTTCCCTCTACACCGTCTACTGCATAGCAGCTTTCTTCGCATCTCGTTCTGCTGGGTTGTACCTGTGAATACGATCAGAGCTTGCCCGAAGGATTATGAAAAACCTCGGAGGCTGGCTGTGCAGCAGGAATAGGAGCTGTCTTTGTTGCACATACTTGAGGAGCTTCTCAATCAAGTCGACGTGGGTCATGAGCATACGGCGACAGCAGTATCTCTTGCATCCGAGTTCGTCCATCGCGTCACTAGTGATATAGTATTAGCGATTTGCAAGCAATCGAATAGAATAGAGCATCAAACTGACCCATCTGTTGACCCGCCATCAATGAGCTTGAGGTAACGCTCCCATAGATCTCCAATCACCTTTGTCCTAGTTAGCATGACCAGCTTCAGGAGGGGCGCGCACAGCGTCGCATTCTGCAGAGTAGCAGTACCTTTCCACACGAAAAGCAGCGGACTGGAATAATCATGATGACGTTCCTCTTGATTGAAGTCGATCGATGTTATGCTTTGTGGTGATATAGATGCGCTCGCGTGGTTGTGAGGTTGAAGTTCGCATTCATTGCTTGACGATCGCGCAACTTTTTTGGCAGCCTTCTCGCTAGCGTCAAAATTATTTTGACCTTCGATTTTCACAACACCCAAAACTTCAACACCACCCTAAACCACAGACGACCTCTGACAACGCCATGGCTTCGATATTGAAGCGCAAGGGAGGCCCTCTGGAGGTTGTGGATTCCGCAAAACGAGTTAAATCTGTCAAGGAACTGAAAGGTCCTGCACCGAAATTTGTAGCCAATGCAGGATGGAACGCTGCCTTCAAGGCGCTCCCAAAGCCACAAGAATTGGCGACCACCAATGACTCCAAGGAAGATGATTCGGAGAACGAGGAGAAGGAAGACTCTCCAGAGGCAGAGGATTTCGAGGCATTTCTTGACGAGGCAACAAAGCTTGCGGCATCGGGAAGTCGACGAGGAGAAACCCCCAAGAAGGCAGAACAGTCTCGGTGGAGGGCGACTGACCCGATCGGTGGCCGCATGATAAATGTTGATCCTGTGTTTTCCATGGACGAGAAGTAGGGCACAATACTTCTGGTTTTATGCTCTGTCGCTAATCTGACATTGCACAGATTTCTCATTGTTGCTACTCGAGTCTCAATTCATGTCTACTCTACGGCAGATTCTCTTCTCGCTCGCTCAATCAGACTGCAGATCGATTTCAAAGCTCGTCCAGATACTCGGATTATTACATACTGCTTGTCCCCCACCTCACCCAATCTCGTATGGGTAGCCTGCTCTGACGGAGGAATATATAGCATAGACTGGATCACTGGAGCTGGCGCTGACCAGTACTGGGGGATTTCTTCCACGGGATGTATCCATATGACAGCGGCATCTATGGAATCTGCTGGTCGACGGAGAGACGTGGTCTTAACCACCGAACTAAGGAAGGATAATACTGGCTGGCGGATAACAGCAAACGAATTGGCCCCGCCAAATGGTCCTATAGCTACGGTTGCAAGAACGATTTACACATCCACAGAGCCGATCAGCTTTTTGAAGACTGTAAATCAGGGCTCGGTCATTGTTGCTACTTCTGAGAAAAGGGTTTTGATTGGCAGTCTTCGATCGACCCAATACGATACCATCGATAAGATCAGATACGAGTTTAGAATTTTTCAGTCGACGGATTTAATTTCTTCCCTGGATGTTCGTGTATCAGGCAGGAAACCTGCTGGTGAGCAGAAATCTAAGAAGAGCGCCCAGAAAGTACCAGTTGTAGATGTGGTTGTTGGAGACGTGAAGGGGTCGCTGTTCGTTCACAATGACCTGCTGGCAAACCTCATTCAATCGCAAGCTGGAAGTGCGTTGGGATTAAGCCTACTGCCGCGGAAACTTCACTGGCATCGTCAAGCAGTGCATAGTGTGAAGTGGTCACAAGATGGTGCGCCATACTCTCTAATTCAGACAACATTGAGCTAACATAACGTTTAGGTAACTACATTATCTCTGGTGGTACTGAGACGGTCCTTGTGCTTTGGCAACTCGATACTGGTAAGGTTCAAGTACTACCTCATATGTCAGCGACTATTCAAAATGTTGTTGTCTCTCCTTCAGGGTCGTCCTATGGTATTCAGCTCGCTGATAACTCGGCAATGGTTCTCTCTACGGCCGAACTTACACCAACTGCAAATATCGCCGGAATCCAGGCACCGGTCCTTACATACGAGGCTCCAATTGCATCTCGTGTGGATAGGGTGAAAGACGACAGTTGGAAGCTTCCTGTTGTGCAGCGAACACCAGCTGTCATAAACCCTCAGATGCCATCTCGACTACTCCTCGGAGTGGGCCAGGTTCAAGAGCTCAACCCTCAAGAATTCACAGTCTTAAGCACACCATACCTACAGACTTTTGATCTTTCGTCGGGTCATAACATATCACGTCAAGCTGTAACGCGCACTAATGTAACCAATATCAGCATCACTCCTAGTGCTCACCGGGTCTCCGAGCCAAGAATTACACACATGCAGATCTCTGCCGATGGCAATTGGTTGGCAACGGTTGACGATTGGCTTCCACCAGGACGGGATCTTAAATACCTTGGGCATCAGGGAACCGATCTTGAGACCGAACGCCTGAACAGGCGAGAAGTATTCCTCAAGTTCTGGCAGTGGAATGATAATAGTGGCGAATGGGAGCTTGTGTCCCGCATTGATTCTCCTCACGCTTCTGGCCGTGAGTTGGGCGCTGGGAAAATCTTGGACCTCGCATCAGATCCCAGCACCTTGCGCTTCTCTACGATCGGAGAGGATGGTATTGTTCGCACTTGGTCTACAAGAGCTCGAAAGCGGGATGGCGTTGTCGTTCGATCAGAGGATGGAATCCCTCTACGGAACTGGATTTGTGAACATGCAGTCCAACTTGGCAAGCCTGCGCTCGAGGAAGATTTAATGGAAGTCTCTGTATCATCCCCTCCCCAAAACGGTTCTGTTGCGTTTTCGGATGATGGCTCAACACTGGCAGCAGCATTTGGCACTGATGGCGTGGTCCATCTTCTTGATCCTGCATCGGGGATTGTTCGACTTTCTCGAAGCGACATGTTCAGTAACGAAATCATTAAACTCGAGATTCTGGGACAAGACCTCGTTACTCTCTCTAACCACGTCCTCGTCTACGATCTTGTTGCGGACGAAACAAGATATAGTTTAGCGTTGGGAAGTGCCGTTACTTCACTGTCGACTGAACAAAAGATGGAGATGATGCACCTGGCTATTGATCGGCAGCACCACACGTTCGCGGTAGCCTTACCAGCAAAAACAAAGCAACTAACCATTGCAGAGCTAGATCTGCGCAAGTCTCTTCTTTCTCAGTTCTCTGAGCTGGCAGTCTTCACTCCAAAGCTCCGCAAGGCATTGAAGGAGGAAACCTTCTCAACCTTAGTCACAGCTCTGATGCCAGCTATCGGTTCCGAAGGCTACATTATCCTTGATACCTCTGCAGAAATCAGGACAATTCTCCCCATGGGCGAATCGGCAATTACCGCCTTGGCTATGGCAACTTCTGAAATGCAACCTGTTAGGGAAGCAAAATCTGTGGGACATCTACTGAAACTGGTTGAGGACTCTGAAAGCATGGAAGACGATATCCAACCTCCCATCCCACCGGTCGAAAATGAAGATGAAAACGAGGATGAGGATGATGAAGTTCGTGTTGTTACGCAGCAGCAGCTCTCGGCTATTTTCGATGTTGGCCCAGCCTTTGCTTTGCCTCCGATGGAAGAGATGTTCTATCAAGTGGCTGGATTGTTTACTCACAAGCCTAGAACCCAGAGTGTCTCATGAGCTCAGTATTGTCTAGTCTTGTTTGGTTTGGTATGCATAGCAGGGAGTTCTCTGCAATTTGGCGTCAAAGATTTATATAGGGAGGGCTTGTATGAAGCACAAAAGCATGTCAATGGAGAGGGTTTACCAACGTTGAATAACCGAAGACGCCCCCTTTTCCTTATCTGGAATCACGCGTGGTTTATCGCAACCCCACCTTTTCCAAATGATGTGATCGACCGAGGCGTGTTCCAAGAATGTCGTACCTGAGTTCCAACAACCTACCTAGTGTTGGGGTGTCTCTTTGCTTTCATATACAACAGGTTGAAATTATATTCAGGCACTGTTTAAGTAACGAGACCGACACAAAATGTCTTTCGACTCGATTCCCATACTCGACCTGTCCCTCGCCAAAGACCCCGCATCAAAACCAGAGTTCCTCTCCCAGCTTCGCCATGTATGTACAAATACCGCATACTGACCTCTACAGCACAAACCCCTCCAGAGGAAAACACCCACTTACAGACGCAGGCCCTTCTTGAAGTAGGCTTTCTCTACCTCAGCAATGTCGGTATCCCGGAAACCCTCACGGCGGAAGTCAAAAAAGAAGGGAAGGCCTTCTTCACACTGCCGGAATCCGAAAAGCTAGCCATAGAAATGAAGAACGCAGCCTCGTTTCTGGGCTACTCACGTCTCGATGCCGAAATAACAGCACATACTATCGATCACCGCGAGCAGATTGATCTCTCAACACCGCACCCGATCCCTGGACCGAACGATCCGCTCCATCATAATTTACTTGCGCCGACGCAATGGCCAAGCGAGAAGTACTTGCCGGAGTTCAGGAGGGTCTTTGAAAATTACATCTCGAGGATGGGGGAGATCTCGGTCTACTTCACCAGCCTGATAGCAGAGGCCATTGGACTCCCTGCAACGGCTTTCAACAAATACTTCGATGTTGATCAACAGCATAAGTTGAAGATTGTCAAGTATCCTGATCTGGCGGAGCTTGGGATAGAGGGTGATGTGGAGGGCCAGGGTGTTGGTCCGCATAAGGATAGCATGTTGACGAGTTATCTGCTTCAAGTTACCGAGCACAAGGGACTGCAAGTGCAGAATATGCAGGGTCATTGGATTGATTGCCCGCCTATTGAGGGAACACTTGTTGTTGCCATTGGTCAGGGCATGGAGGCTTTGACTCAGGGCGTCTGTATGTCGACTACCCATCGCGTACTAAGTCCACAGCCTGGTACAGGAGCGAGGTATTCGGTGCCATTCTTCCAGGGCGTGAGTCTTGATGCCAGTTTCGAGGAACTGAATGCTGTAGGGGTTGGAGAGGTGCCCGCGGCGATAAAGGGTGAGAGGAGGAAAGTAATCGCGAGAAATGGGGGACGGTTAGACGACGTGGAATTTACGTTTAAGGGAGGTGATGTTGCCAAGACACTGGGTGAAGCAACATTGAGGAATCGCATTAAGAGTCATCCAGACGTGGGGGAGCGGTGGTACCCCGAGATCCTCGCACAGATTGGAGAAGTGCAGAGAAGAGAAAGAGAAGAGGCCGAGGCAAAGAAGAAGCATGTTAGTTTGGCGAAGGCCTTTGGGGAGAGTACTGGGCCGGGTAGCAAGCAGCCTCAACAGGCCAAAGGTATTGAGGCTCACTGAGTTTATTGTAATGCCATACCACGTCCGTCGTAAACCGTGGTATCATGGTCTCACATAAAGGCAAAGACTCCATCCTAATGCGCCCATTGCTAAAAACCACCCATGCCTCCCTTCACCATCACCACCCTATGGCTAACACCTCCCACTACAAAATAAATAAATAAAACCACATTTGTCTATTTGCAATAACGCTCTACTTCTTGGCAGTCTCCTCGAAGGATGGGAAACATTCCTTGAGTGTTTTAGAGTGCTTGTTGCTGGCATGCTCGGTAAGACTATTTGCGACAAATCTCCATCAGTCTTTTGTTCTCTCCAGAATCGTGTATCCAGAGTTCTCTCGACTGCACAACAGGAAAAGGGGAAAACGTACGCAGGGCCTCGTGTAGTTTTCAAGAAGGTGGCTTTGCAGGTAACACATTGGATATCCTTCGCATTCTCGTTCTGCGAGGGCAAAATAGTCAGTATCTGGTCCGCAGGACTTGGTAGGAGGAGCACAGTAGGATCATAGAATGGGACAACATACAACTTTGAGTTGCGACTTGGCCTCCTTGGTGTCTTTGGCGTTTCTCTCACGCTTCGAGGCGGCTTTGGCTCCCTATCGCATTGCGCGTATCAGTTTCTCTCCTCTGTTTCCTCTTTATGCTCGTGTGGTTTAGAGCTTACGTTTCCCATCTTTGCGGTCTTTGTAGAATCGAGTGTCTGGAAAGAGTGATGTGGTATGGAGTTATGTTGCGGGAATGTTATTCTGTTATTTTTCTTGGAGGGGGGAAGGAAGAAAATAATGTGGAAATGGCCTGTCCCGCTGCTTATCGTTGGCCCGTGGGCTAGACGGTCCGAAAGTGGAGACCAATGCGGCCGCCTGTCGCGTGTCGCGTGCGAGTACTTTGCTAGAGAGGAGACTGAAAGCTTCTCCTCTTCTTTCCTTTTTCAACTTCACCTTTCTTCTCAATTTATCAACGGCATCAACTCGATATTTAAAGCAAGTAGAAGTTACTGAATTAGTTGAGGAAGAATGTCTTCAGCGGAGGAGATCGGAATTGGAGAGTTCAATGACGCGTTGAGTCGTTATCCGGCGCTGATCGAGACCTTGACTAAGTCTAGTATGTTTGTCCTCATAAAGCTTTCTGCGTACCTCCAACCAACGCCATGGCATATTGCAAGAGCTAACTCGTGACTCTGTGCGATTGTAGCGAAGCCTGGTGACAAGACGCTTGAGGAATTGGATTATTACAGATATGTGGATGCGCCAGGAAAGTTCGGATGGGGTGGGGAGGCAATGGAGCTGAAGGATGTGCAGACATTGGTTGATTGGAAGCTGTAAGTGGCACCTTCATGGGTGTGAGTTATTCTAGCAACGGCCCTGACGTCTTTGCTCAGTGCCTACCCGATCTCTCGAGCTCCTGATAGCTTGCATTGTGCTTGAGAACGACTACTAACAATCTTTCAGGCGTCACGGCAAATTTCGACCAACACTTCCAAAACTCGTTGCCTCGAACACGTCGGATTCCGTCAAAGAATGCACAACAGAAGCATTTTCCATGTATGCAAAGTCTCCATCGGATATCGCATCAATCATCAAGAAATTATCAGAACTGAAGGGCATCGGACCAGCTACTGCATCACTTCTTCTTGCTGTTCACGACCCCGAAAATATAGTCTTCTTCAGCGACGAACTTCACAGTTTCCTTCTGCCCGATGCAGACAAGCCCAAATACACGCCCAAGGAGTTTGAAGACTTATTCGAGGCTGCGACGGGCTTCATGAAGAAGTTGAACGTGAAGGCTGTTGATTTAGAGAAGGTCGCTTATGTGTTGATCAAGGAATCTGAGCCTGCGCCAGAACCAAAGAAGCCTAAGCCTGAGCCGTCTGGTAGACCGAGAGGTCGGCCTTCATTGCCAGATAGTGAAAAGAAGGCGAAGTCCGTCCCTACCGGACGACCAAGAGGCAGACCACGAAAGGAAGAGCATGAGAAGGTGCCAAAGTCCACACCTTCTGGAAAGCCGAGAGGAAGACCAAAGGCAAATGTTGTCGCTCAAGATGAGACTGAAAATCCAGAGGTAGAAGAGGCACCAAAGCGGAAGAGGGGAAGACCCAGTGCCGCTAGCCTTGCTGCTGAAGCTCAGACTGGAAGTCCAAAGCAAGACGAGTCCCCAAAGCGAAAGAAGGGAAGACCCAGTGCTGCCAGCCTTGCTGCTGAAGAAGAGCCTACAACGCCGAAGGTGGAAGAGGTGAAGAAAAAGAGATGAAGGTCCAGCGCTGCTAGTCTTGCTTCTCAGACTCCCACAAGCAAGAATTCTTCGGCGAAGAAGGCTGCTTAAAAGACGATAAGACACTTGGTCAAGGCTCCAAGAGGGCAAGATGTTTAGGTGCACCCAAACCCTGTGAGCAAGTGATAGTGACGGAACGTCCGGACGACGAAGAGGAGCTTGTATGATATGCGTCGATCAGGTGTTAAAGGTTGGGAAACGAATGTATCAGTATAAATATGGCTCGAGCGAATTTAAAAGGGAAACAGAACCCGTGACTAGGTTGACTGATGGTGTTGGATGTGTCCTTTCACACAGGCGTCTTAGTATTGATGACTGACACTCAAGCAATGCTCTTTTCACTTCCTACAGTTTTCAACATAATGGGGCGGTACAATAATACTTTACAGTGCCAACATAACTGCAGGTAGAAATCTCGTCCAAAAGAACTTCACGTCCATCCTTATAATCTCTCGACTACCAAGTCGATACCAGGAGGGACGCGATAGCTTCAAGATCTCTCGGTTCAGGGAGTGGGCGTCGGTTCCATCCAACCGAACACTTTCAGAGTAATCGGTTAGAATTCCAGTCACGCTGTCTATGGCTAACAGTGGTTAATGTCCAGAGTGGTAACAGTTTTCACGTTCCCCGCACTTCTCCGCATATTGCGACGCCAGAGCCGACCCTTGAGATACGTCCTTCCCATACAATACCACTAAATCCTTCATAGAAGTCTGAGGTGGAAACCCGGAAAACGACCATGCTGGTTGTTGCAGAGGAAAAGGAAATGGGTTAAAGCTGCCACCATGCCCCTCGTACAGCTCGCTGTATCCTACAAACAGATCCCTCAGCTTACCATTCCGCTTCAAAAACCATGGGTCTCGGAGTTCTAGAAGATCATCATCTAGATCACGTCCCAGGAACAGCGCTCTTGACTGATGTAGTTGGCGCTGACAACCATCATCATCATGGCCGTCTCGACACCTCGAAACTTCGGCATGATAAAGGGAACAATTCGGACGTCTTGCTTGTTCCACAGCCATCTCGAAGCCCGAATGATCCTCTTAATTGGCCTCTCTGGAAGAAGGATTTGATGCTCTTCTTTATCTGTATTGATACAGCTGTTGTTGGGGCATGGGCGCGTTCTTCCTTTTCAGTTTGGTATTCTGCTGCTGATTTGGTGAGGGCAGGGTCCTATGATTTCGCCTGGGTATAGTGCCATGAGCGTCGAGTTCAACATGTAGGTCAAAAGCTCGGAGTGGCATTTCCTTTCCTGGGGATTTGGCTCTTTACTCCCGAACCGTGTTTGAATTACTACTGAAATTTCTGGGCCGAGCAAACTGACTCTAGGGTCCTGAATCTAGGTCATATAATGCTCTCAACGGTGGTCTAGGTTGGGGCGTTTTTGTTATTGGAATTTCGTGCTTCTTCACCAACCCAGCGGCTGTAATCTGGGGGCGCCGACCTATATTTCTCGGTGGGAACTTGTTACTTTTTATCAGTAGTATCTGGGGATACTTTGCCCACTCATACAAGTCTCTTCTCGCCTCACGATTGGTCGGTTGTATAGGAATGTCTCCTTTTGAAGTGTAGGTTTCATTTCAACCATTGCTGCGTTCCTACTAATGCATCTAAGTCTCGTCACTACCACAATAGCAGACCTGTACTTTGTACATCAGCGAGGTAAACGACTAGCGGCATGGGGTCTTTGTCTGTCTGTTGGTGTAGGCGGAGGTACCATTATTTCAGGCTACATCATTCAAGACCTAGGATGGAATTGGACCTATGGAATCTGCGCCACTATCTTCGGTGCCTGGATACTGGTTCTGTTCTTCTTTTGTCCAGAAACAGCCTATCGCAGAGACGCAGCGCTCAATATAGATCTTGGTACAGGTGACAAGACCGCGGAACTCGCTGAAGAACCCAAATTCCAGCACGGCTCCATGGAGGAGACTGCTACGTCGAATGCTGACTCCTTGGAACGTGGCACCACAGATATCACCATTTCAGAAGAAAAGTACAGCTACTGGCACGATCTCAAGATTTTCCATGGCTGCGTCTGCGACGACGCGTACTGGAAGGTCTTCAACAGGCCGCTCATGATGCTCATCTTCCCCCAAGTCCTCTTCTCCTTCTTCGCCTATGGCCTCACCGCAAGCTGGCTCATCATCGTCGGTAGCGTACTCGCACAAATATTCACAGCACCTCCATACAACTTCTCCATTTCTGGAGTAGGCCTCGTCGCAATCGCACCACTCATTGGCTCCATCATAGGCGCCTTCATCTCCGGCCTCATAGCCGACGGCATCTTTAAAAAGATGAGTCGTCACAACAACGGTATCTATGAACCCGAATTCCGGCTCGTCATTATCATCGTCACGCTCATCATCGGCGGTCTCTCATTCTTCGGTTTCGGCTGGTCAATCTCTATCGAGGATCCCTGGATTGCTCCCATCATCTTCTAAGGGCTGCAATACTTTAGCGTCGGCTTCATGTCCATCGCTGTCTATGGCTACCTCACCGACTGTCACCGAGACAAGGCTCCCGAAGCATTCGCGGCTATCAACCTGAGGAATATATATTCCTTCGGCCTGAATTATTTCATTTCGTCTTGGATTGAGAGTCAGGGGCCAAAGGAGGTATTTTGTATTGTCGGTGGTGTGCATGTGTTCATTTGTTTGATGGCGGTTCCCATGTATGTGTATGGTAAGAAGTGTCGGGGTTGGACTAGTCGGGGGGCCATATTCAAGACGGTTATGGGGGTTTGAGTTCATGTCTAGAAGGCGGTATGCTAGATAGGTAGTCTGTTTATGCTCGTTGTCAAGCATACTGGCGGGATGTAATGGGATTCAGCTATCGACAATTTAAGCGACTTGAACAAAGAGGTGGAGGTGGGAGCCTCTGTATTAGATCTAGGGCTGTCTATCGCGTTTCTTGCATATCAAAAGTTACAATGCTGTAAATACAATGATACCCCTCCTACCTTTTCTATTCTTATGTTCGAAGCTTGGAAACTTATATTATATAAATAAAGGTAGGCGGGCATTCTCATACGAACCTGGAAAGGATCGAGAGGTAATATTTACCTATAAGCTAGTGGTATATCCCTTACTTATACAACCGTGTACCTAACATGTTAAGTAGAACGCCACATCTGCTAGCAGAATAATAGAGAGGTAACCAATCAACACGTCACTTTAAGGCTTGACGCGCTGCGCTTGCGCCACTGGTGGTAACTTAGCAAGACAGATTAAGGGATACATCTTCCATTCTTCGACCACCGCCCATGGTGCGCACCCTTTCGTCTCTTCCTAACCCTTAGTCCCGCTTCCATTTCACAGAGCGATATAAAGTTTGTTGGTAGGTTTGTTGGGTTATAGGTATTGTGATCCAATTTCACTAGGTACCACTAGCTAACATGTTAGATTGTACCTATAACAGGGTGTTTATACTATTTTTAGTATATAAGCCTACCTTTTTATATAAGTTAATTAAGGATAAGTTATTTCTTAAGTAGGTATATAACTTTATAATACTAAGTCTAACTATTATTAGAAGTACTACCTAGGTAGCTCGAATTAAAGCCCGGAGCTTGGTAGAGCCTGCCACCAGGCTGGAAAGAAGGTAGGAAGAGGCTCTAGTATCTAGAATGTAGTAGTTGGTAAGAGCTATATTTGAGCTTTTAATTTTAAGCTACAGTACTTATACCTAGCAAGGTTTAGAAACAGTGTCATAGGATTATAATTTATAATGAATTATGATAGAGGTAGACATTAATTGATTATCGTCGTGGAAAAAAGGAGCCCTGTCCCTGTGCACCAAAAACAGCGCTGATAAACTAAAGCTCATTTCTGAGACGCGAATTGACCTTCTAGGTTCTTCCTCCTAGCAACCTTCGTCTCCTCTCCAGTTCATTCATCACAGCCTTGACATCGACCACGATAAAAATCATCCAGCTCTGCTTACCACTTGTACAAAATCCGGTTCTGAATCACGACGTTTGATTCTCTTGGAGTTTCCACCTCTAGACGACGAAATCTCGAGTCGCTTGGTAGCCGCAGAGGTTGCTGAGTGCCTCGCGCTTGCGCTCTAACACTTTCTTCACTTGGAAGCAGCAACGGTGCGTTCGCCGGCTGGGAATCATCTCATCTGGTTGCGTTCATCGCCAGTTCAACTTGGCTATTCTGAAAGCTTGCGTTGAGGCGGAGACTTGCAAGTAAGTCTAGCCTACCGTTTCTGGGGTCGTGTACTGTTTTTCTTTTGAAAGATACGAGGTCACCTGATTAATATGAAGCTACTCATATATCTTCTCTTCTCTCAGTGCCTTCACTTTCCTCTTCGTTCTTCTATTCATACTGATTGCTAACAGTGTCTTAAGTTTGATCATAACCTCTCACGCTATCACCAAGTCATCACTGCCCTTCGATAACAATGGCTATCCTCGACAAACTCCCTGGTTTGAATGTCGACGTTTACGTCGATGGCCAGAAGGCTAAAGAATACGATGATAACGAAGATGAGGTCGTACATGAGAGAGGTTCCGTTGCCGAGTACAAGGCTTCGAGAACTGTCAGCAAATATATCGAATCGCGCACCGGATCAGAGTTCACTATTAAGATGTCTAAACAGCCACCCTACGTACAGGATTGCCCAAGCCTCAACTATGCGACATATGTTGATGGAGAGTTTGTAATCGGATTGATTCTCAGAATGAACTGTTTCGAAAGTAAGGTTGAGGGGCTCGAGAAGACGATCGATGGAATCACAAAACTTAGACCATTCAAATTTTCAAGCATTGAAATCTGTAAGTCCATGTTTCGACTGCCTTGGGTCTGTATTGCTATGATACATGAACCGTTTTTAACATCAATAGCCGCGGATGATGAAGATACAAGACATACGAAGATCAAGCAAGATACGCAACGAATGTCTCGAGTTGGCAAAATTGCTGTCTTAGTGTATCGTTGCGGACAGGGCGTTATGAGCAATGGTGGCAAAGTTGAGAGGGATTGGAAAGCATTGCAGTTGAGTACCTCTTCCAATGTTCATAAGGTTCATGAGAAGGCGCTTAAAGGCGAAGCAAAGTCTCATGAAACAGCGTAAGTCTCACTCCCTTTTGCTTTGGAATCACGCTAAAGCCCTACAAAGATTCGGCGAAGCTCGACGAGTCGCCACTAGGGCCATTGAATCTGTTTCTTACCTTGATGGCCGAGATCGTCCAATCGCTATCTTCGAATTCAAGTACCGGTCCAAAGGTTAGAATCATACTTGAGAACCAAACGTTGCATAACCTAATCATTGTCTAATAGAGGCGCTGAAGTCACTTCTCATCATCGAGCGCAGTCCTGAACCAGAACAGCCTGCTGCTCTTGATGGGCTCACAGCTGCGCAGAGAGCAGAGGTAGAGGAGTTTGCCAGGCTTCTCAAGGTGAGTTGAAGGACGTGGTGCATGAAGACAATCTTTTAAGAGAGAATTCAGAATAAAAAGGACGCTTCTTCAGTAAGAATCAAGCGCGAACGAGACGTCGGCTTTGCGACCGCAGGAGCTAGCAACAAGAGAGCGAGGACTTTGGGTGCGAAGGTGACTATCGATCTCACCAACACCGACGACGAGAGTAGCGATGACGAGGAGGTTCTTGCGTTGAACTAAAGGGTTATATTGCAAGACGAGGTATCAGTTTTAGGCCGGCGTATGGAGTTTTCAATTTCTTTCTTGCTTTCTTGCTTTCTTGCTCTCGATCGCATCCCTTGGGACAACGAGACTTTATAACCGTACTATACATGGGGCGAGGGTTAGTAGTTTCTAAGCTATACCGTATTTGTGTCAAGTACAACTTCATTTATGACAGTAACAAAGCGACGTCCATACTCTGATTTAGGCTGTGCATACAGGCAGCAACGTAGCCAGATCTTACAAATCAACAAAGTCTACTGCAGACACATAGTACGTCTACACTGTTCCACCTACAACCCGTTCGGTGCTAACAGAACACATCAGACCCTCTCCATCTCTCTCAAACATAAACCCTTATGAAGCCTACCTGCAGATTCTGTTCAGTACCTACACTCTAGCTAATCTCTTTCTTTTACAGTACGTCTGCCCACACTCTTTTAATCAATCCTACGAGTCTACGAATAAGTATTTCTCTACCATTACTATCATGGGCTCACCTGCTTTAGTACACATATACAGTACATACCTTGCCCTCTTCATCTTCTCCATCTTCATCTTTGGCATCGGTGTCCTAAGTGCTTTTATTATCTTCTTCGGCTTTAGCTTTGGATTTAAGTTAGGGGAGTGAAGGGGCGGAGGAGGATTCATGTCAGTAAGATTCACTTCGTCTTCTTCTTCGATGGATTTATGTTTGGTAGTTGAGAATTGAATAGAACGTAGTTACGCGAACTGTTTCTTAATCTCCTCTTCGCCGTTTACTAGAAATCACCTCTCTTAACCTCCAAACCGCATAGTAGCACTCATCACTACTTCTCAGTAAGTATACCTTGCTTCGTTATCTTTTTCCATAGTCTCGGCTTGGGAAGCTGATGGTTGACTAGAGCACACGTACCCATATTTTGACGACGCTTTTCTTCGACCTTCGCGTCGCTTAATTTAACATTGTTAATCACCTCGCTTAGGTATCGTCAATGCATCCATCTAGTGACGCTTAGCACTTCTTTTCGGCGAGTTCTCCTCACTTGTCACATTCTTTATCAACAACGTCAAAGGGCAAGTGACAATTGAGTAGAACGTTGTCACTTCTCGGTGAGTACTCCTTACTTTATCAACTATCAGCTTCTTCAACAATGTCAACTTGACTAATAGACGATTCAACCAGAACAAACATACTTCAGATATTTCGTCCATCGTCGCCGAATCTCAGGTTCACCTTTGCAACCTCAACATTCAGGTTCTTAAGTCTACGCACCTTCTCACCTCTCATTTGCACCCATCATTTGCACTCTTCATATCTGCTTCAACGCTGTCAATTTGCAACTATCAACAGCTTCCAAACACCCCATCATCGTCTTCTTCACAAGAGGTCCTCGATCTACATTACCGTCATTATATCAACCTATCTTCTCTCTCGAATTATTTACTATTCGACAACCATCTCAGATCTCGGATTATCACTTCGAAACCTGAGTCTCTAATATCCATACCGTTTACCTACCATCGCATCTCATCTCTCATCGCATCCACCTCTGCACCATCAGCATCCTCAATTCTCACCCCTCTCAATCCTCACACTCCATAAAATTCAAACCTACTGATTAATGAAACCGACAAACACCACCGAGAACCATGGCAATCCACCCCCACCTCCCAGGCATAACAATAACCCTCCACAACACAACCTCGCACTGCACACCAACAAAAAAGCGCCTGAAAGCAATCAAATCCACCGAGCCCACCCAACTCACCGAATATCCTCTGCTACCTGAGACATCACCCGACAAGATAACAACAACCACCTACGTCGAATCAGAAGCCGGCAAAGCCTTTGAATTTCACCTCCGGCTTGAGAAACCCTACCGTCATAATTGTCCCATGTTGAGTTTTCACTTTGTGATTAATGGGCGAGATGATGGTGTTGGACAGTAAGTTATCTTGTATCTTTCTTTCTCCATCTCCACAAGTACAGTCAACTCCATGTGTTCTATTGTCATGTTCTTATCATTCCTGTTCCCGCCCATCTATCACCATCGTGGGACGGGAAAGAGAAAGCGACCCTTTTCTCTACCTTTTGAGTCAGGACAGTAAATGACAACAGACCCCCCCCCAAATAGACTCTGCGGAAATATACGCGAATACCTCGATCGGAATGCGAATTGGGAGTGTGTTGTTCCGGGCTGGGAGATAAGAGATGAGGAGGGTGTGACGAGTTTGCGTCGCTTTGCTTTTACTCATCTGAAGATCCTTGAGGAGCATAGTCAGTATTTCTCTTCCTTCCCCTTCCCCTTGCCTCCTTCTCTCTGCCCCAAGAAAACAAATAGAAAGAGAGAAAGAAAAGAAGGCAAAAAGAATAACTTTTAAAAAATCACACGCTAACTAACGACCACCACTATAGACCACACCACCGACGCCCTCTCCAACCTCACCCCCTCGGAACTAAAAGACCTCCAGCGAAAATCCGGAACCATCGAAGTGGAAATCTACCGCGTTCGACAGAAGCGATCTGGATCCCCCGAGGCCCTATCTTCCAAAGACAAGAGGCGGGAAAGAAGAAGAAGAAGAAGGAATAGGGAAGAGAGTGAGGGGGAAGAACGACGAGATGTAGGGGCTCAGGTTAATGTTGCTAGTGAAGCTGGCTTTAAGAAGGTGATGGGTGGGAAGGCTATTTCGTTGGGAGTTGAGTGAGTTTGGTTTCCTCTTCCTTTTCCCTTTTCTTTCCTTTTGCTTCTGCTTCTTCTTCTACGGGGTTTTTTCTCTATTGACTTGTGTTTTCGCGGGCCTGGGATGTTGTGTTTTGAGTGAGACGACGAGTGTAGTTTTCTTTTTTTTAAGAAACATCTAATGCCTAAGAGAGAATAGTGCTGACTTGACCTACCTACCTATCCAGTCTCCAACAAGAAGACCTAGATGAAGCTCAGGCACAATGTAAGATTGATCCTATTGATGGCTGGGACAATCCGCTGGGTGTATTCCGGTTCTTGTACCGTTCCAGAGGTACATTACCCTATGTCTATATCTCTCCCCCTCTTCCCCCCAAAAACCCCCAAAACATTACCAAAATCCAAAACCAGGTCGAACTAACCATCCTCCCCAAAAATCAGAAGATCTAAAAAAAGAACTAATAATCCCCCGAACCCCATCTCCCTCCCCATCTCCACCCCTCATTTCCGAAATAACGCCCATCATCCCACAAGATCCCTCCACGGGACCCAAAAAACCTCCAAAAAAGCGCGAAACCCATCTAAACGACCTCCCGCCCGACGAACTCCAAGATCTCGCCCGCATCCAACACGCTAGACAGGAACTTAGACGACGACGAGAAGCCAAGGCCGAAGGAAGACGGTTCATAGCTGTTGATTATGGAAATTTGGGAGTTGAGGAGGTGAGGGAGTTGGCTTGGAGGGAGAGGGAGGATGAGGTGGTTTATGGTCATGGACGTGGTGATCGTGATGGTGGTGGTCGGTTAAAGAGGGCAGCTGCGATGAGAGGACTTTGGAAGGTTAGTTTCCGACTGATGTTCTCTGTTCGAGATACGACTCACTTGATGTGATCCGTGTTCCATCCACTCACTTATTCCCTCACCAAAAGAAAAAAAAGTACTAACAAGCCACACCTACCACCAGAAAGAAGAAGAAAACATCAAATCCGAGCCCTGCTCAAACCGTCCTCTAACCTTTTCACCACCACCTCCTTCATCAAAGCAACACAACCGTACACGGAAAGAAACTCGACGAAATGACGGCATGCTCTGCATTGAGCTCTCGGATGACGAAGACGAAGAGGCAGATGAAGATGATGACGACGACGAGATTGAATTCCTTGAGTCGAGGCTAAAGAAGAAGAGAAGACTTGTTTCTCGGGCTGAGATGGAAAGGGTGGCTTGCCAAGAGTTAAGACAGACTGCTCATACCAACTCTCCTGCTGCCGATGCTGCTGGCAATAAAGCTGGTGGTTTGAGCGTGGCTAGTGCTGGTTCTGGTGCTAGTACTGGTGTTCGCCCTCGTTCACCTGATGTTGCGCTTAAGGCCCTCGCAGCTTGTTTGCAGCGGAGGGCTGTGAGGAGGTGACAGATGGTTTCAAGACAGGGCTAGGAAATGGTTTGCGGGAGGGGGGGTAGAAGCAGATATGTGGAAATTGTGTTGATTTAAAAATCGAGGAAGCAAGCATGGACTCTTACTCAGTAGTAGAGAGCGTGGATGGATGCATAGATCATAAATAGTCAACTCGACCTCTTACCAAAACTACAACTGAAATATCATTTGCTGCTTTACAAGCTACAACATAACCGGAAGAATGCTGCATGCTATTTTTCTCCCCATAATACCTTCCACGTCCATCCACTCACATACCACATCATCCCCTCCTCCCGCCGCCATATCCCACATCCTCTCCGTAGACCACCCACAGCAATCTTAGGTAATATTTCTTCTCAACGAGAATTTAATATTTACTTGTCTTTCTTTGGGGTACCGTCGGATTGAGTGGCCGAGTACTTATCACTCAGGCTGGAGTACTCCTTGTTTAAACCCTCAGCCTGCTTCTTCAAAGTCTGCAAATCACGATCCTTCTCGGCCAACTCCTTGCGCAGCTTCCCAATCTCTCCAGCATTACCGGCATTCTCAAGCTTCTCGCTGTTCTTTCCGGACGCCTTTGGGTCGCCTTCGTACTTCTTGACCTTCTCTTCGAGGCGGAGGACATCGAGGATCATGGTGTATGTGCGGTTGAGGATAAGGGAAAGGAAAAGCGTGAAGCCGCAGAGGTACATGTTACGCTGGGAGTAGAACTTCCGGGCTTGTACTTCCATGCGCTCATGTCCGAGGACACCGGCTCTGCTACTTATTAGTTATGAGAATTTGTGCTAGACAGGCTGAGGCTGAGGTATTGTGGCTTACCCTTGGTTGTTGTCGCGGGCTTCGGCTAACTCAACTTGGACGCGGTAAACCCGGTTGACAGAGTCAATGAAGAGAATGAGGATGAAGATAAAGGTTATCTTCATTCCATATTGTAATTTGGCCACTATGGGGCTTTCGCTACTGCGTTGATGTGAGTGGGCGGCTTCGCTACAGGGAAGGATGGCTCGTACATGAAAGTAAACAACTTTCTGCGGACGGTGAACGGGAGTGGCACGATGAGGGCGCAGAAGATTGCCATCTCGGTGACAAGAAGCACAAAGACCTATGTTGATACATGTCAGCATGTTCCTCGGGGTCGTTTGGTGGCGGGGACCTGGATCTGCCGGATAGGGTGTCGTGGTATGTATAGGAGTGCAGGTGTCGAAAGATATGAGGCGAGCTTACGAGACTGTAGTAGAGCGTCATGTTGGCGTATTGTGACTATCTTTCGGTGGCAGAATGGGTTGTTGGATGATATGTGTCCTGCTTGGAAAGGAAGATCAGCTGTTGGAACTTGGCACGCAGTCTCTTCCCAAGCTCATTCAACATAGCAAAGGCTATATGCATTGCTCAACGGGAAGAACACTTGCACTTACAGGTCCTCGAGAAGATCTCAAGAAGTGGTCGCGCGTACTCGGCTTGTTGGTGGTGGTGTTGTGCAAAGCAAAGGAAGTTGATGAGAAGGTCCTGCGAGTTGGGCTAAGTAGCTCGGAGCTTCAACGTCATCTCTCAGCCACTTTCTGGCCTTTTGCGAACCAAGGCCAAAGCAACGCTAAGGTGTGTGATCACGTGCGCATCGACGCCCAGGTTCCGTCCACTCTGTTCCCGGCAATTCACCAGATTGTTACGTCGTACATTCTCCCATGGCAAAGATCTGGAAGAGCGTTCATAATTTTCAAACTATCATCAGCTTATTTACTTAAGTATAATGTATTCAGTCCTTCTGAGCTTCGTGTCAGAAGACGCAATTCAAATGCCTAATAGATGCAACGCCTCCACAATTCCCCTTCATCCTTCTGCCTCAATTTCATAACTATTCGACCTGTGCTTCGGTTGGAATTTGAAATCCTTATGAGCCGGTCCCAGGAACATCTCACTATGAAGAAGTTAGCAGTGTCGATACTATCACAGTCAAACGAGCATACCTGATCTTAATCCAGTCTAAATAATTTTCGGAAGCCAACAAAGTCTCCAGTTCATTTCTCCCCTTGTAAGCTGGCGGCCTGTCTTGCAGACTGGGGGGAAGATGAGCCAGGATGCCAAGAGGAACGTATCTATGCGCAAAGCTCAACCACTCCAGCAGGAACTTCCTTGTGATTCCTACTCCCTGCTCATCCGAGCCCCAAGACTCAAGACCGTACCGGGCGAATTTCTCAATATAGGCAAGACGTTCGGTTGCTGACTTGTCGAGGTACTGGCCTGCCTCTATCTCCTCGAAAAGCCAGGGTTTGATAAGTGCTCCTCTTGCAACCATAACTGAGTCAACGCCTGCATCCTGGATATGGGAGAGGTAGTCTACGTGAGAGTAGCAGTCACCATTGCCGATGAAATACATCTTTCCATCCGGCGCGTTAGGAAGTGTACGCGCATCAGGCTCATTGATTGTATCTGTAAGAGCGCTCTTCTTGTCGTTGTACGACTTCACCAGAGCGGCACATTCAGCAATGTAGCTCCAGTCTGCATTTCGAGTATACCGCTGTTGTCTACTTCGGCCATGCAGCGTGACAGCAGCACAACCAGGGGCACCTAAACGGTCCTCCCTTTGCAAACCCCCAAAGGCTAGACGTTCAATGTTCTTGTCCGCTGTAGGCTTGCCATCCTTTGTTCCCATTCTGATCTTGGCAGTGATGGGAATTTCTCCTGAAACAGTATTCATTCCCCGAATCATCTTCTCCAGTTTCGAGGGTGCGTCAAGCAATGCTGAACCAGCTCCAGTCTTGTAAACGAGGTCGATGGGGCATCCACAGTTGAGGTCGATGACACGCAGATGCGGCACAAGTGCAGTCAGAGCTTCTGCAGCTCTTATTGCTTCTATGACCTTGTTGGACGAAATTTGGGTTCCAAACTTGAGATCCCTTGAGTTGTCATATGATTGCACAAGCGATCTCGGTGTATATCGAGGAGGCGTAACCTCAGTCTCATGCGCCTTGAGCAGCGCCCATTCTGCCTTCGCACCCTGGAGCAGAGGCAGCGTCATCGCCATCTCGGAGTAAGTAATCTGGGCTCCCAGTTCGACACATAGCCGTCGGAAAGGAAGGTTGCCTTGGGTGGTAAGCGGCGCAAGCACAGGTGTCTCTGCACCAAAATATATCCGTCGCTTTTCAGAGGGAAGAAACGGAGGGTCGGTAAATACAGCGCGATTCTCCTCTTTATCGGCATTGGGGTCGTCTCTCTTACGGTGATATACCTTGTCAAGCTGAACAGCCTCTTTGTCAAGCCAATGCCCGTACTGTTCAGACTTCTCAAACTTCATTCTTCGCCTGGAAAGGTCAAGCTTTTTATCTGTCTTGACCACGTTCACAACTCCTTTCCTATCTTCATCATCTCCGAGTTGAGAATCATCCATGGGCAGAAGAACGAGCTCTTTTCGTCCATCGTCCCTAGTGATCTCCTCCGAGTGACTTGAAACGTATCTGCATTTCCAGCCAGCATGACACTTTCCATTGGCTTCGTACACTGGGCACTTACCACCAAACGTCTTCAAGTCCCCTCTTTTTCCCTCCTTCAAGTACGTTCTTAAGTCATGTCCAAAAGTGCACTTTTCTCCAAATCGGCACTCCTTGGGAGAGAACTCGGAGGAGTTAGCTCGGCTTTGACATAGTCGGATGGCGTCGAACGAAGATCCGAATTGCCGTGCTACATTTTGTCCCTTCTTCTTTCTCTCTCTCTTGCCGGTGGAGCCATTGTCTCGATCATCACGTTTCTCTGCAGCGTCGTCATCGGGGACGGAGATTGGACCCGGGTCGCGAATTCTTGGCCGCTCGATGAGGTATCTGGAAGGATTAGTATGGCTGAAAACGAGTGTGGGACAGCGAAGGTCGTCAATCACGTAGATGAACCGTGTTTGATTGATTGATAAATGAAAGACTTACTCTACTTTAACCAACGCTGTGCCCTTATCTCTCGTATCTCTCGTAACAGTTGTCGGGGGTTCTGCTGCAGGATCCACAGCGCTTGTGATTTGCTTATTCCCATTGACCCCTCCACGAGTCTCTTGCTTCGCAGATTCAATGACAAATTGCTGTTCCGATGTAGCGCCCTGCGGCTGCTGTGCGGCTGCTGCGACAGGTTGCTGGAGCTTTATCCGTTTCGTCGTCGGCTCTGCTGTGTCGGCACCCCCGGCGTCGCCATGAAGCCCGTTTCTCTCGATCTTCTCGGCTTTCGTGACGGTCGAGTCTTCTGGGAGGATGGCTTGCGCTTCTGCCAATTGCGCATCACCCAGGGGCCTCTTCAGTGATTGGGTCGGATCAAGACCATTGGGAGTTTCTTCTGCCATCGTTGCAGGGCGTGGGTGATCGCCCTTGGCTGGGGCAGATGCAGCAAGATCCGCGTTGGTTGAGGTTGTCCAGGTTGTCGAGGCTGTCCAGGCTGAATATCTCGTCCCTCAATTTTTCCTCGATTAGCTTATCTTAGCGCCGATTTCAAGAAGCAAAGACACTACTAGGTCGCCAGAACAGCCACACCGGCCACCCTCCCTCCAGCCACACACGACGCTGTGGCTGTCCGCCGTGTTCCTGAAACGGGTCTGGTACTGTACTGTAGCTACTCGATAATTACCTCCCTGAGGTCCCAAGCCAGCCAGCATCCTCACATTCTCTCACCATCGAATCGCACATTCTGCCCCCGATGATGTAATTGAAGCTGACAGAGCGTTGCCTCTCTCTGCTTCCAGCTGCATTTCTCACCGAACCTTTCCATCTGATCTTTGTCGTTCTGAATGCGATGATATCTCGGCAGATCCATTTAAAGTGTATTAACAGGGATGTCCTACCTTACCTATACATATCTTCGACGCCTTGGACACCAGCACGTCCGCCACGAATCCTCCTCTCGGTCGCCGAACTCAGCTGCTCAACCTGGTCGCCGCTCAACAGACAATGCAAACACTGATCACATCAGTTTGGATCACTAGGCGCAGAAACAATGGCTGATTCACAGAAGTCATTCGACAAGCAACGGCCGCCCCTCAAGACGAAGTTGATTCGCTCGCAGAAAATCATCCAGCTCTCCCCCTCCGAGACCACACGACCACAAGATATTCCAGAAGACTCCGAGCCACCACCACGGGAGACAGCCCCCTCGAGGAGCCATACACCCGGCCATGGCTCGTCAAAGAGTCAAGACAGACGGAAGAAGGCGTCGGAGATTGCATTACGCCAACGCTCACAGTCCCTGAGTAAACCCTCAAGCTCGCAGTCCTCCCCATCAGCAACAAAACCTCCCTCGATGCCCCAAAGTAATGGCGATTTCAAAGGTCCAGCCGACAAGCCTTCTCCCACATCCTCCACACCGAACCTCTCCAATGCAAAAGAAGACCACCGAAGGCCCCTCAACTTCCGCTCTACCTCCGCCATTGCATCAAAACCCGCAAGTGCCACATCCCCAGCAACACGAGCAACCTCCAGTCCTGCCCAACGACCTCCTAGGGGCCCATATGTTCCCTTCCCCCTTCTACCCGATGCAAAAACCGCCCCGGAAGTCGAACCTGCACCCGCGAGCGGCATGTACTGGTCGCGGGCGCCAGTCTCCGGTGCATCACATACTTCTCTCCGAGCACATACTACCACCTTGGTTGGTTCGAACGTCTATATATTCGGTGGCTGTGATGCTCGCTCGTGCTTTAATGAACTATACGTTTTAGATGCCGACGCCTTCCACTGGTCCTGTCCGTTCGTGTGCGGCGATGTTCCCGTGCCTCTTCGAGCGATGACCTGCACAGCAGTGGGCAAAAAGTTGATCGTCTTTGGAGGAGGTGATGGCCCTGCATACTACAATGACATATACGTTCTGGACACGGTGAACTTTAGGTGGAGCAAACCGCGGATAGGCGGGGACAAAATCCCAAGCAAGCGACGAGCGCATACAGCCTGCCTCTATAAAAATGGCATTTACATATTCGGCGGAGGAGATGGGGTTCGGGCTTTGAACGACGTATGGCGGCTGGATGTCAGTGATGTCTCGAAAATGAGCTGGAAATTGATATCTGCTCCCTCGGCCTCACCAGAAAAAGGAGTAAGGGAAACCAAACCAAAAGCTCGAGGCTACCACACAGCGAACATGGTTGGCAGCAAGCTAATCATCTTCGGTGGTTCGGACGGCGGTGAATGTTTTCGTGATGTCTGGGTTTTCGACGTTGAAACGCTTGCCTGGAAGTCCGTATCAATAGCGGTCTCCTATCCACGCCTCTCGCACACAGCAACAATCGTCGGCTCGTACCTTTTCGTAATAGGTGGCCATGATGGTGTCGAATACTCTAGCGAAGTCTTGCTGCTCAACCTCGTGACTATGGTTTGGGATAAGAGGAAGATTTATGGCAAAGGGATGAGTGGGAGAGGGTATCATGGATGCGTGTTGCACGATAGCAGGCTACTTGTTACGGGAGGATTCGATGGCGTGGAGGTGTTTGGGGATGTTTATATGTTGGAGTTGGCCGTCCATGCTTATTATTCGCAGATATCACATTTCAGTATTGATGTTTAGTCTCTACAACCATTTTGGAGCTCTTCAAAACCTGGCAAAGGAAGGAATTAGGAATGGGTGATCACCTTCGATGTTTATCGGACTCTTTCTTTATGTTTTTGCTTTCATGTCGTATTCAGCGAGCGAATTCCCTTTTGTCAAGCGATGCAATTGATGAAGCTTCAGACGGGGACTCGAAAGCAAGGCGTCCTGTACGCACCTTACGTTCTACATGTATATTCCACGAATGATGGCTCATATGAAGGACACTTTCTGTGTATGGTCAAGTTATGAGATATGTCTGAAACGGATGTCCGTCCATAGTGTGATGATATAAACAAACAAACCACCCCGCTCCCCAAAAAAAAAAGATTGAAATTACTCGTCTGCCAGCTTTGATCTAAGATACAAATTCTTACACCAGTTAGACTTCTTGGGATTGGTCATTCTAATACTTCGTACCGTAGTTACTTATTATCTTGACTTGAGTGACTCAATTCAAGTCGACAAGTCATGTTATCTAACTACCTTAGTCAAGGGAGGAATGATAGTGTACCTAGATACTAATGTGGTGTGATTTGTATTGTCCAAGGATGGAAGATTTGGGTTGATAGGATTTAATTTCGTTTCCCGCGTCGCCTGTGCTAACGTCAGTTCTGTCACTGTGTTCTGCTTTTGCTTTTACTTTTTTCTCTATATATGTACATGGTCGATGCGAAATGCAACTTAGTGGTTCTTTGGTCGCTTACTCGTTTGTTTGTTTGTACGACTGGTCCGTGGCTGTGTCCGTCTGGTTGATATTCAAAACTCCTCTCCCTCTCATCCAACAGAAAGCTGCCTCACAACGCCTCAACTTTCACGTCCCAACTCTTAGTTTCCCTACTGGCTCTTCTCCACCTTCTCCTCTTTCCCGCTCTTCTT
Source organism: Pezicula carpinea (assembly GCA_026119845.1). NCBI lineage: Eukaryota > Fungi > Ascomycota > Leotiomycetes > Helotiales > Dermateaceae > Pezicula > Pezicula carpinea. The sequence goes on from JALRMK010000025.1 coordinate 233,888, forward strand.
CCCAGAAACAGCATCATACTTCGCCCTCTTCCTCTCCTCAATCTTCTTCTCCTCAGCAGCAACCATATCCCTCCACAAATCCTCCCCCGCATATGCCTCATGATGAATACGCTTCTCAATCAAATGCTTATGCTCCGGATCCTCAGGATCAAGCACCATAACCGTTTCCCACCTCCCACGACCCTTATTCGCATCACCGACCTCAAAAGCAGCCGTAGCAACCAAAACTGCGAGCGTCAATCCCTGCGCGTAGACTCTTGCCTGCACCAACTTCTGCGCCCTAGAGAGATATGGACTTCGGCCTACGATGCCCAAGGCTATGCCCATGGATGCTACCCAGGATGCTGTAACGATCGGATATCGGTTCTCGCGTCCCCAGTCTTTGAGCTTGGCCAAGGTGGTTTTATTGGCTTCGACGATTTCGGCGTCTATGGTGGCTTTGTCGCGGTATGCGCGCGAGGGCTCTCGTTGGTTTTCAAAGTTACGTGAGGCGCGGTCGGCACAGACGATAGCTGAGAAGGTGGAGGAGGATGTTACGAGGAAGGTTTTCATGGGGAGCGTTAGTTGGCGGAATCCTTGGAAGCGGGCTGAAGCCTGGAGGGGTTGTTAGATTTTGTTGTTGTGGCATTGGGAGGTCTTGGAAGAGAAAGAGTGACAAGATGGAGGTTCTTCTGTAATGCTACTGAGCTTTACAATTGGGGATGGAGGGCGGATTGGCAGATCTTGCCCTGCCTCCGCTCCCCTGCTATCAAGCTCCAGAGAAGCCCTAGATCATTATGTTCGCCCTTAAGCCGAGCAGTGATGAAGGAGAGAGGCTAAGGAGCTGTTGCTGGAGAAGAGAAGGGAAACAGGGAACAGTTGCGCACAATGCATCTACCCTCGACCATGCATTTAATTGCCTGCTCGACGGACCCCAAATTGACTTGTCCGCTCGGAAATGTGATGAATGGAAAATTTGGTACGTACGCCATAAACTGCAACTCCTCCTAGTACCAGGCCAACTGCACCTCCAATCGAACCACCCTTGAGGGTTGCATTGTAATGCTCCTGCTCTTCTTCCTTGGTGAGAATCTTCATCTTGGAGGAATTGAAGCTATTTGCGAAGGCGTATAGGTGTTTCTGGTGAAAGGACCAGTTTCTCAGAGCAATCCAAGTTGGCTGGCGGTGGTGTGGTTGTTGCTGGGTCGCAATGTAGCTACTTGAAGCTTCTTCGGTGGTGATGTCGTTGATTATGACCCTCGTCTTTTGCTCTCTCGGGATCTTCTTCTTAGCTCGGCGGTCAATTGACGAAGGGGACGACAATTTCCTTATAAGATTTATATTCTCCCAATGCTTAAGGTTCTGGTCAGACTTCTGCTGGTCGGTGGCTGTTGGTCGGGAAGCTTTTTGCAGCAGCAGCAAGCAAATTTCTAGGGCGCTGGCGTCGTGCCTTACGGATCATTCGATTTCATCATACGTCACACTCCGAGACTTCTCCAGTGTCAGAGTCGGCATTTGAGCCGCATCGTCTGTTCAAACCCCGAACTTTGGACGGCGTCTACATATAAGGCCACAACACCTCAGTCGACTTGCCTGGGCAGGTACGGAAGCACCTACCTTCTTGCCTTAGGAATCGATAATCGTACCTCCAGCTCGCTCTTTGCCAGATTGTTGTACGGTGACTTTCATTGTTGTTATGCTTGACTGGTGCTTTGGTTGATTATGAGCTTTCCATGATCATGATTCCGGTGTCGCCATGTTTGCACTGATCTCCGAAGATGCTTTGTTGCAAGCATGAAGCTTGAGCAGACAAAACTGGAGGGGAGGTGTGGCCTCGTAGGGAAGAGCTGGAGCTGCAGGTGGTCTTGGTGCTTTAGACTCTCGTGGAGGAACGGCCTTGTCCTTGTATGAAGCATTCACCGCAATCAATCAAAACAATAACACGGCGTTGCCCCCCGTTGCTCGACGTCCACCGTACGCCTGGCTTACTGCATTGTTTGATTTGTTTACTCAACACCGGACATGCCAACTGACTACGTGACTGGGCGCTAGGGAACCCTCGGCGCCACGTTCAAGGCGTCAACCACCTGTGGCTCATCGATTGACCATACCATGCCATGTGTGGGCTAAGATGAAAGCCAAAGCTGAAATGCACTCGTCCATTGTTGACTGACTCCTCACCGTTGCACACTCGCTACCAGAAAGTAAAAGCACTTCGGGCAGCCTTATGGCCCTTCAGAACGCAACGCAGTCAACGGCGCGCCTCGCAAATCGTCGATATGCGAATCCTCCAAGGCGCCAACGTGATTCTCCACCGTCCCCTCACAACAAGTACGTACACTACAGTAGCAGATAGGTCGGTCCTGTCATGATGAACACAATCGTCGGCAAGGTTGTCTCGATTGCCGCTTCCAGCACTTCCGTCCAAACGATCGCTTCAGCCTGCCATCCGTCTTCTTGTCTTGCTCGCCTGGTCATCATACGAGTAATGGCTCCGGCCGACTAAGTAGGTCGGTTCATGTTCGGGATAGTCTCAACGACTGCCACATTAAACGTCCAAGGTTTGCCATGGGAGGAGCGTCAAGTCGGTCGTTACGAGGCATCAGAGGCACCGAGACTTGTCGTCATGTCCGTCGCCAGTCCTTATGTCGACCGACGATCCACGTCGCACAGGAAGCACTCTTGGGGCTCTCCTCGAACGCGCGAATCAACGAGTCGTGTTGTCGCCGATGGACAACCGCTGAGGAGCAACAGGAGGCCGGGAAGGACGCATGCAAGTAACAAGTTGTCCACGGCCGATGAGAGTAGTCGTGATGATCTCCTCGTGCATCGACCAGAGGAGCGACCAGACCCAGAAGAGCTGGAGAGAACAGACCCAATGTACGAGAGGCACAGAAAGGCCATGCCACTAACTAGTACCACCATCACAACTCTAAAGTCTAGTTCAAACTACTTGGGATTCATAGCTTCCTCCTTGTGAACCAGCCTCTGGCTGGACCTGACTTGACACTGTGCTGTGCTCTGCTCTGCTTGCCATCATCTAACGCCAGACCTCACCGCTGCACGACACATCCACATCTTGCCCACTTCCTCCACATCTCAATCAACCACCCAGCGGTTAATCCCGGTCGCGCGACACAGACATCGCCCATCGTCGTCTCCGACGCACCAGATCCTCGCTTTGCCTGGACGCATGTCACGGTTCACTTTAATATCCTCATCCCAATATAAGTGAAGGCCGCAGACCCTACTTTCGTGCGCAGCCGGGTTGAGTTAAGTTGTTCGTCACCGCCTGCCTGCTCTTGTCCGCCACTTTGATACAGTCCCGTACCGTCCAGTACAGTCGGCGACCACCTTCCACCTTGCAGACGACCACGCTCGCACACTCCCCCTACCCGTCCTTACATATTCCAGCGTTGCACCCCCTCGACTCAACCTCGCACGTCGCAGCCCTTGAGTCTTGCACGTCTCCTTCGCTCTTCACTCTTCACTCGCACCCGCAGCAACGTCGCCACACTAAATCGCCGCCTCCCATTTATTATTCGGACGCTCCTCTCACGGCCGTTGGTCGCCTGTGGTCATTATTATGGGCCGCTTCTTTGGTGGTTGGCTTGGAGCCGAATCCACCGATGGGACTGGGCTTAAAGCGCCGCCCGTTACCTCTGAGCCGGGACTCGACGCTCGCTGTGAACTCATCTCTAATACCTCCACCTCCACCTCTTCCACCTCCTCTCCTCAACCCACCACGCCACCAGGAGTTGACGATCGAGACATGACGATGCCGACGACAAGTCCTATCACCATTGCCACGCCCTCGCGAACCTCGTCGTCGTCGCCGTCGTCCCACGGCCAGAAATCAAATTATCACGACAGCACCGCAGCCGACACGCGAACATCTGCAATGATGAGCGGCACCGCCTTTGACTCGAGCATGGGCGGACGAGGAGGACAGAACTCCTTCGCAAGTGGCGCACAACCCATCTCCATGAACAATCCCAATAGAAGTCAGGACGGTCGAGTGCGGCGGGAAAGTCTGGCTGGAAGCCTGGTCAACGGCATGAGTTGGGGCGGGGTTTCTGTAGGCAGCTGGATTCGAGATGAGTAAGTCTATGTTCTGGCGGTGCATGCGCCATGAACTCGTCTCTCCACTCATATATTGGGTTTGGAGATCCGTTGTTCTAAGCATTGCGCCGCCACCCGTCCATTGAGAACTGGACTGACTAGCTGCTACCTAGTATAATGATGACTGGCACTTCACCCTTTCATATGCAGTCGCCTTCTTACCACTCTTCTTCATATCTCCCCAAACTTGAAGCGGAATTTATGAGAAATTTTGCCTGCTGCGGCCAGACCCTACCGTCGCTACACGATCTTCTACAACACTACGAGGAGTGTCACGCTGAATCAACCCCGCAATCCCGAAACGGTTCTCTAGCAGCACGAACACGAGAAAACTCGACTCCTAATAGCAAGGCACATTACCAGTCGGAGGCAGCAAATAAGATCCTGCAGCAACAATCGCAGAATCCTCAAGGGCAGCCGTCAAGACCACAGATTCAGATAGGACAGGGTTCCGGCGTCGGAGGAATTTCAGCACTGCGACAGCAGCAGTCCCAGCCTTCGACACCGACGCAGCAGAAATCGCAAACTTCAATAGAGGATATGGACGGAGTAGAAGATATGGAAATGGACGAACCAGTAGGACCCATGGATATGAGCGCAGATCTCTCAGTCAAGCCAGTCAATCAGCCTGTGCAGGGCGCCCAGCAGAGCATGTTTGGACAACAACCACGACCTCAACTCAACCTGAGTTCGAATGGGTTGCCACTTTCTGGACTTCGGAATAACATCTCTCAACCAACTACCCCAGCAACTTCTGGCTTCGGCTTTAATAGCAACCCTACTGTATCGTCTGTCAATACGCCTACATTAAGCGCGCAGCCCATGCAACAGCAACAGACATTCTCACCTGATACCTCGGTACCTGGAACGCCGGCCGAATTTGAGGACGACCTATCAAAATTCTCCAATATGGACCTGGGTTTGGGCAACATGAACTTTGCCACGATGAATTTCCCGTACGGACTTGGCGGGAATGATATGGGTCTGGATTTGTGCATTGATGAGCCCGCGAAGCGATTGTACAGTCCCAATGGTGGTTTTAATAACCAACAGCGACAGCAGTTTGCCCAATTTGCTCAATTCGGATTAAATCAGGCGGGACAAGCACAGTTTGGAAGTAATAACGAGGCACTCCTGCGAGCATACCAAATGCAGCAAATGAGAGCGATGGGAGCAGCGAGCGGCCTCACTGCGCAACAAACAGTAGCTATGTGCATGCCAGGCGAGGAGCAGAAACCCTTCAAGTGCCCGGTCATTGGTTGCGAGAAGGCCTACAAGAACCAGAACGGTCTCAAGTACGTACTTTTGCAGCCCAGAGATTTGCAAAGACTAACTGCCATCCAGATACCACAAGACGCACGGTCACACTACTCAACAACTCCACGAGAATGGCGATGGTACCTTCTCAATTGTTAATCCCGAAACTTCCACTCCCTACCCTGGTACCCTCGGAATGGAGAAGGAGAAGCCTTACAAATGCGATGTCTGTGGCAAGCGCTACAAGAATTTGAATGGGCTGAAATACGTAAGCGACATCCACTCCTTTGTTTTAGGACCTCGGCTCATAATTTGATTAGCACAAGCAACACTCGCCACCCTGCAACCCGGAGCTGAAGCTCAATAATCACATGGCATCAGTGGGCCTTCCTGGTTTAAATGTCAACATGGGCAACTTCCCTGGTATTCCAGAAGAAGCCATGTCAGGAATGATGTGAACAATAATCTTCCATCATTCTCTACGTTTGCCGCGGCGTTGTCGAAGCGAATATTTTTGCACCCCTGGTACCAAGCCCTTATCACGAACACAAAATCGGCGTTCTGTTTCCTATTTTCCTCACAAAAAGTTGCATTTGGGCGGAGTTGTTTGACACGGTTTTTGGGAATTCGAAATGAGCTATAAAAGAGACTATACCCCCGGATACCCCGATAGATTGCACTTCTCTCCATGGGTTGGTTGGATGGTTATTAGAACACAGATGGGGCCTACCGTCTTTTACTCGCTATTCTTCCGACCACTTATACGACTACCGGACGGACTTTCGATTCTCTGTTTTTCTTTTTTTCATCTAAAAACTAAAAGTATGGCGCTGTGTTCTGCTTTCGTTTCTTGTTTTTATTTGTTATTTGCTTTGGAAGCAAAACATGGTGGCTCCTTGTACTGGGGCGTAATTAAGGAGGCTGGTGTTCTTCTTACGTTTGCTATCACTCTTGCTTTACTTAGCCCTACTCCTTTGCTTGAATCAGCAAGCGTGCACAGGAAGGGAAGAAGGCACATAGATTGTTTTGGGTTTGCTGTATTTAAGGCTTGGATTGTTTGGCCGCTCGTGGCTTTGTGCCTTGTGTTTACAGCTAGCGAGAGAACGAGACTTGAGACTCAACATAGAGATGATGAAAGTCGTCAGTTTTCTGCGAACGAGAAAATTCAATAGGCGGTTTTGCCTTATTACTCTACATAATGCTCTTGTCTGCAACTGTCTTTTGTTCTGTACAGTAAGTAAAATGCGTTGATTATTGCATGACATCCGTTCCATGTCCCTCCCACTCTTCACTTTCCTTGGCTACTCTTCTACATGCCGCCCTCTTCTTCTTTCGATCGTCAATCCCTACCAAACATACTGCTTTACCCCGTAGATCTATCCACCCCAGCGAACGAGCGATCCTTACCTCACAATGACGAAAGATACAATCCCATAACCCCGTACACAGACAGACAGGATCCGGTAACGAAACCACCTGCACTCTTACCTCGAGATCACATCTACAGTAACGCGGCTGATGCTGACAGCGGCTTGAGATTCTTGGCCTATCCCATGATCTTGCGGCGGTTGCTTGCTTACTTGCTTGCTTGCTTGCTTGCTTGGGCGCGGCGGTATGGTTGTGTGGTGTGGTGTTTTTAGGGGGGTGGCCTGTTGTCGATAGGTACTTACCTGGGTAGGAGGTTGTTATTGGTAGGTTGGTAAAGTTCGTGGGTAGATAGATAGAGGAGGAGATCTGTAAGTTGGTAGAGATGAAGCATACGAGCTTTTGAAAGGACCAACGAACCATGTATGCATGAATGGATGTGGTAGGCAGATAGAGAGAGATGAAGGGACCGATATGCATGTATACCTCGTAGTAGTACGTATCTTCGCTTCAGAGCAACAGCAACATATCAAGCGATAGATAGAATCGGTGCCATCCGGAGTGTGCATAACCTTTTGTGAAAGAATTGATTCTCGGACTTGGGATTTGGGCGTGTGTTGATGGGGGACTTGCCGGTTTGTCCGTTTGCCTTTTTGGTATCGATGTCCTCCTCTTTGCGCCGAGACATGGAGGTTGGGGAGAGGGGAGAAAGGAGAAGGGGGTGAGGATGAATGAATGCGTGTCGAAAGGTACGCTGGGACGTGTGGACTCGGGACTTGGGAGAGATTACGCTGGTTATTATTAGATACTAGATTGGGGAGATTGGAGATTGGAGATTGCGGTTATTATGCTGATTGTAGAACCTGCCTGACTCGGGGGTTTGTTGATAGGTACGATGTAAGGAGCAGAGGAATGACATGCCACTATTTTCGTCTCTTGCTTTGAGTTGCTTGTACCGAAGTACTTGGGTTCTGTCTGGATCACGACTGTACCGAAGGTACCTATACGATGTACATGTCTTGGGCAAGGTGAGGAGTGGGGGGACGATGGGGAAGGAAAGGTTAATATATTATTATCAGCTCTAGTCTGCGGTCGTGGGTTCATACATTACTTGCGCTTGGTTTGAAGAGGAGGTTTAAGGAGAGTTAGGATCGATGCTTATCTTGGTATGTGTGGGGAAGGGTTCTTCTTTGGGAGTTGTTGGATGTTGCTTTTGGTTTCCCATGGGTTGTGTTTAAGGAGAGCTGGAGGGGGTCATTGATGGAGATGGATGCATGTAGTTAGAGTAGGGATGGATGTGCGGGAGAGGCACAGTACAGTATGGACTGTGGATGGAAAGATGGGATGGCATGATGTCATTGAGATGGATTCATTGATTGACTTTGAACCCTCGGACCCTAACGTTGAGTCCTGAGAGACTTGTGATTGTTAGTGCATGCTACGTAGGGATTTATGTTGTGATGTATGCGTGATGTACTTGGGATGATAGGTGCCATGGGAATTGGACGGGTTTACACAATTGAAAGTCACTAGTCGCAGGCACTCGAGGGGAGCTTTTGGCATCTTCTCTCTTTCTCTGAGTATCTCGCGCAAGAAGATAGATGATAGGAAGATGTTGTGTGCGAAGTGACGTTGACTGACGTTGACTGACGTTGAATGTCGTAGATCAATCTGGCCTTCTAGCTTGGCAGAGTTCTATTTATTGGAGCTTTGACTTTTTGCTTTACATCATGGCGCTCTGGAGTGATCGATTGCTGGGGAAGTCTTGAGGATTGGCAACTTACAACCGATTGATTTGGTTCTTAAGTGGAGAGAAGAGAGAGATCGGTACAGACTGGGAGGTAAGTAGGTACGAAAGACATAGAGCGAGTGAGAGAGGCCCGTCGCTGGACAGTGCTCCGTCCGCAGGTGTTGTTTATTTACCAGGTACTGTACGAGTAACGTACGGTAGCGGTCTAGACTAGCTGAAGCCTAGCTAGCTAGCTCCTAGGTAAAGGCAAACTCAAGCGACGACTCGACTTGTTGAACTCAGCGAGCGAGTGAGCGAGTCAAGTATCAAAGTATCAAGTATCAAGTGAACCGGCTTACCTAGCTACCTTAGTCTCCGTGACTTGACGCCTGTGTGGTTACACGACAGCCTTATGCTTGCTTACCTCGACCAACCGACCGGCTGTCTGGCTGCCCGGTTGAGCGGAGGCAGCGCGAAAGAAAGTCGTCGTCGTGGTGATTTGATCCAGGCGCACCGATGCAAAGCTAACTTGATCTCTTGTTTAGTTACATCGGTCCTTCTGGTGCTTGAGTTCGTAAAAAGAAAAGAAGGGAAACTCCGCGGCGTTACTTGGGGTAACCTCAATGACTTTTACTCATTTTAAAAGCATGCTGTGGATAGCAACGAATCAAAACTCCAGATTGCTTGTTAATTCCACCTTGCTAAGTCGCTGGCTTTGCCATCTCTGGAAAGCCGAAGGCCAAAAGAAAGCAGTTACTGATACGGAGGTACGGATACGGAGGATTATCCAAGCCTCAACGCTGCTTTAACGAAACACAACCTCTCGTCTCGCTCGCTCGTCTCCGTCGCTCGCTTAGGATGGCATCCAAAACAAGAAGTCCTCCTCCTCGCCGCCCCCATGCATGGGCCATCTTTCCCAGTGCCAGGGCCAGTGCCAGTGCCAGTGCCAGTGCCAGGCCCATCGCCGCTGGCTGCCCTTTGCGTAGCGATATTCCCGTAGTTACCATCATCCGCATCAGCTGTTGGCTTGGTAACCAGCCTGTCTTGCCGCGACTACCGGCTCTTGGTACTCTGTCTCGCTTTCTCACTTACACTCACAGTAGTACGGAGTAAGTCCTTCCACATTGTTCTCCAGTCTGGATGCGACGACGCCAAATCATTGCTTCATCTCTGATCCATCCACCTTCGACGGACGGAGCTGCGTCTGTGTGTCGTGTGGATCCTGGATGCTGGGTGGAGTGGTGGAGTGGTGGAGCTCTGGAAATAAAACAATGGGGCTTGCGAGTCCTCGCCTCGTGGCTGCGTAGGGATGTGTAGTGAGCGGATGGATAAGTTTTACGACATACCGCCCACTGTGGTAATTATGCCATGAGTTGAGTTGGTTCCTTCCCGCAACAGTCCTGATTTAGCATAGTTAGCTATATAGATGGGATGAAGATGTTGCGCCATGGTAGGTACTGTCACGTAGAGTCGGAGGTATAGAGGATGGTCATTCTTGTGGTTGAGAAGTAAGATGGTTGAGTTGAAGGTGGATTTCTGCATAGTTACCTACCGTAGCCGCTGCTCCCGCAACAACCTTGAAAGGCTGGTTTCCAGGTTCTTCAACTGGTTCTTGATGGTGGTGTTGATGATGCATCTTAATGGAGAACCTGTAGCCGCTTCCTCTGGTAGAGTAAAATTGCCGGCATCTTATGCGCACCACCAGCAGCAGTCCAGTAACGTACAAGAGTGGAGTTTCCGCTGCTGCTTGCGAGCCTGCGTAGACTGCGTCGTACTGTACAGGAGCCCTTTTTCGACAAGTAGGCGAATGCTTCGCTTGACCTTCAACTTTCAAGATTGGACCCTGGAAAGTCAATTTTGTGGGTGAGGATTCACCTTCATCTTTTACACAACTCGCAACTCACAACTCACAACTCGCAAGCCTGGAAGAGATCTCAACCGGACGAAAAAGAGTTTCGTCAGGCCTTCTCGAGCGACCAAAAGTCTAAAAGGGTTCCTGTGACCCCCTTTGCCAGGCGTCGTCACGTCGTGTTACTGTACGTAGTTGATTATTCGGGAGATCCTTAATTGGACTTGGAGCTTCGGTCAATTGGGTCAGCTGGGTCCTCGGATGCGTGTGGAGTTGATTGTATTGATCCTTCTTGGATCTGTCTGGACTCTGGCTCTGGATTGCGCTCTCTCTCTCTCTTGAAAGTTGGGGGCTGGTTGCTAGTGCACCAGTGCTCTCGCTTCTCGGATCCCGGTAGCGATACTCGTACTTCGTACCTTACCGTAAAGCTTTGGCATCGACTGGATCTGAGTTGAGGGTGTTGAGATGTAGAGAGGGTGATCTTTATTTCCGGAGACGTTCCATCTGCGGTTGTTAAGGGGCTGGGAAAGAGAGCTGAGCGGAGGCTTTTCGAGAGGCTAATCCTCCGTGTTCGAGGGAGTGAATCCAGACAATGTCTCTGGCGTCGGAACATGACAGCGCTAGAAGCCCAACCTGTGCCGCTAATCATCTTCCAGAAGCCCTACCATCCACCAAGCTGCAAGCACCTTCCTTGAACACGCACCAAGACTCGTCCCTTCAGCTCCACCACACTTGAATTGGCCCTTTACAGAAAGCAACACGATTGATCGCAGTACAGTGTGATTGATCTCGCATAAGTCAACTGTGCAATGACGGCAAGGGACCTCTATAACTCTAACAAGCTCTCCGTCCTCTCCACCCGAGTCCACTCTACATACCCATTGATCTGAGAACTGAAAGGGCAGAAGGGTAAACCCCGTCTCATGTTCCTCCTAAGTACAGTGATGGAGGGGTAGTTTCGAACTGACTGTCGAATCGAGAATAGTCGAGAGCATTGTGCCTGGAGGGGTCATCCATACTAAGTCTCCCCCGCTCCCCCTATCTTAGCAAACCCCCAGCTTGAGTATAGTAAGGGTTCCCTGGCATTAGCGATGGGCGGTCACGACGACAGTGAAATGACACGAGGAGAGAGCGAGCGAGCGTGCACGAACCCTGATGCTTGCTTGGAAGCATTGATGGCAAGCGGAAAGTCAGCCTCAAACTCTCGCCTCTCGGACGAAATATGAATGGAGTCTTGGTGTTAGAGTCCCGGTAGAGAGAGGCTGATGTAACCTCCGTCGGTGTGGAGGCAACCTTTTGCACGCCGGTGGCCGACAGACACCGTGCTCGTTTTCACGTAGTGTGGCTTGTACGTTGCTACTTACAGTCTTCCGTACTTCGTACTTTCGTACACAATGCTTAATTACGGGGCCGAGTTGGCGCCGCCGCAAGAAAGCAAGTAAAGTTGCGAACAACGAGTAATGCTGCCGCCGTGCTGGTGATGCGCGCGAAATGTGATACATCACCATGTGATGTTCGGTACTACTACCGGTAAGGCTAAGTATCGCTGGTGGAGATAATGTGATACTTCATTCTCGCCTTACAAGATCATGTGGCAGAGGTTGGGGGTGTCAAAATGGGATTTGTTGCATTTAGTGATGCTTATGGCGGCGGACTTGAAAAAAGCCAAAGTAGAATCAAAGTGACGAGTTGGGGCTTAAATCCGGCGTTCAAAGGACTAAGTGATGTTTCCTTTTGTTTTTGTTTTCTCCTTTTCCCGTGGACTTTATTATATATCTTTCACTATTATAGGGTCAAGTGACTTTGACTTCCTACAGTAGTGATCTGAACTTTTTCCAAAGAGTTCGAGTTCGGAAAGTACCTTGATCCGGAGCCATAGAGACGTAAAGAATGGCTATGCCCTTTCAGGGAGGAGAAAAGTCAAGCGAGATGCATCATGCATGTGCTTGGTCGCTTGTTCTGTATGCATGCAGCAAGTAAATCTTCTGCATGTGGAATGCAGAGTCACTCTTGAATTCGCTTCTGCGCAGAGTACTGCAGACCGCAGGTATTGATTTTTTGGTGCTTTCTTGATTTGAATTTCGAGCGAGAGGGGATAGAAGTAAGCTAATGTTAATTTGGGGGAGTATAGGCGGGTTTGCTTGATTGGCACGGTTGGGTTGCTAGGCAATTGAAGCACTTAGTGGTTGACCAACAGTTTGTAGTTGAAATATTTGTCTAGGGCGTATAGTTGAATATTATTAGAGTACTTGACTCCTCGATGGGCAGTAAAGTTGAAGAGGAATCAAGAGAAGTATCTTGAGCCTCCGTATACATGGTTCTATTAGAGAAATTATTTAATCTATAGTTAAAACAAGCATTTTAAGTACGGTGTATATTAACACCGACTTATTATATATTACAGGAAAGAATTCTTAGGTAGTCGCTTAATACAAGGCACAACTAGTAGCTCGTAATACGTGCTCACTCCTTAAAGACTTTACGCTCCCCTCTTCCGGTGTTGACATATATAATTTCTACTAGTAAGAATATGTTTAAATCACCAAGGCGTGTTTTAACAATACAAAATCTACGGCCACCATGGACTTTACGAATCTGACAGCCAAGTTCCAATATAGCAAGCGGCGGCATGACTCCATTCCTGACCGTCGGGATCCAAGCCCTGCTTTGGCTTCACAAAGGCTACAAGCTCCTTTTAGTACCTATTGTGCCGAGGGTCATGCCGGTGGGCCGATCTTGATGGAGGATGAATGACCTTCCCGCTCGATCTAACTAATTCTGGGTTGAGTATTGTGAGCAATTGAGGCTTGAGCATGGTGGAGATTGCTGGAAATGTAGATAATTGTAGAAGATGGCGCGCGAGAGATTCCAGTGGTAGAAACTTGTTGGAATGATTGCACAGGAAGGTCCGGATGGGAACAATCCCTCCTTGCTAGCCCCAATGATGGCAGGAAAGTAGGGAGATTGTGTTGAGTTTCGTTGTTGTAAGAAAGATAAAGAAGAAGAAGACGAAGCGATGTAATGTTTGATGCTAGTGCCAACCATGTTCTGCTGGAAGGCCAGCCTGAATATCTTCATAAGATATGACTGCATCACTGAGAATCTGAGAAGTATTTCGAAATACTTGCTAATACTGCACAGAAACGGTTCATAATGTGGCATTAGCTAGTGTTTAAGTTATTCAAAATAACCTAGTCATATGTCAAAGTAATTTAAGTTTATTACCTATAGTACAGAGAGGAAAGAAGGACGTAGGGCTTCCTAAGAGAGGCTATAGTAAGTACGTACAAACTTCGTTCCGGTGCTTCTGTAGGTAGTTCCTGAAACTTTTTAAGTTATGTGCTGTATACATTCAAGATATTTAGAATAGCAACAAGTTGCTAGAGAATATATAAGTCGTTGTGAGCGAGTAGATATCTAAGCTACGTAGCATGGTAGCCAAAGTTTACTACTCACAGTAGCAGAGGAAGAAAGAAGAGAGTAAATCTATCTAGGAGGGGGCACTATTAGTATATTGTATACAGACTTTGCTCTTGCACTTATATAGGTAGCCAACTGCTAGAGTAGTTACTGTATATGTTTAAGTCACTGTGCATATTTAAATTACTTGAAGAGACCTAGTAACTTAAAGATGAGAAGAGCACGTATCATGAATCTCAGCTGGTCGCGGAATAAAGTGCGTTCGCTACAGGTGATATTGTACACCGATGGCCTATTGACCAGTATGCTCATGCGCCATTTCCCTTGTGGGTTCGGACTTGAAATCTTCTTGGACAACCCCATTATCTCCCAATACCTTCTCGATCATTTCTTCCTTTGTCTGTCCCGGAAGCAGAGCTGGCAACTCGACGAAGTCCCCTTTGTCTTTGTCATGCTTAAGAGGATATTCTGCGCATTCGTGGGTAGCCGAAGCCAGTACCAAACCTCGCAAGCTCTTTCCGCATCCGTAACACCAATCTTCACCACACTCGGGGCAACTAATAGATCGTTCTTATTAGCAATAACATCGTAGCGGTACCTATAGGGAATGACTTACTTCAACATATTACAGCCTTCACGTACAGATGTCGCAGTTTTGCATTTCGGACAAGGGCGGTAGTCATTGAGCTTCATCACGGCCAGAGCTTCTCTTGTATCCAGGTCGTACTCGCATGGTCCGCTATGAATTCCATTAGGAAGAGTCTGCTGGCATTTGACACAAGTGATAGTGCTACAATCTGGACAAGTAGCGACGTCTTCGATGATGTTTTCGGGTAGAATAAATGCAGAGCAGACTGGAACAGGGCAATAGACCGGAGTGTACTGATGCTGGACCATCTTGGCTTTGTATCTCCTGATCTGATGTTCAGCAACGTCCAGGCCTTCGAAAATTTCGACCGGAAGTGGTCCGTCACAGCAAATTGCTGGGAAGTGTTGCATATCATCAACGGCTAAATTGAAAACGATCCGTAGGCAGCGTTTGCACCACATATGTTGACAAGACTCAAGTGTCACCATATCCTCGGACAGAAGTATCTCGGTGCATACGAAACACGGTTCGTATGAATTGGGTTCAACTTCGGCTTCAGGGCGAAGTTCGTCGGTAGGTGGTGTAGCCATGTTGAATCGCGAAATACGCTCGCTATATACTCAAGTTAGAGCAAGGTATGTGTCCCGTAGAGACGATACTCACCTCGCTCTACTTTAAATTGGGTATTTTAAGTGATGCAGGTTGTCTGAATTGTCTGAATTGTCTGAATTGTCATCGAATGAGGCGTTGCCAAAGTGGATGGATTTTATCTTGGATTATAATGAAAGGAAGGGCCGCGAAGGTAATGGCGCTAAATAACAGTAAGAAGACGGTCGCATTGAATATTGTCCGCTAGAATCGACAGTATTTACGGCAGACAAAGAAACAGACAAAGAAAAGTAGGGACTGAGTTTTGCTTTCATTAACTTAAACCCAATTCAGTGATTGAAAATCAGACTATCAACAAGTACTTATTGAAGGGCAAAGAGTTTGGCAAATGATCCCCAGCTATTCCGTTGGTTCATGCAAGTCAATCTAATACTGCTAGAATCATACACACAACTCTTCCATGCCAACAAAGCTGACTTCGTTATAGCTGTACCAATGGTGTTTCAAAACTAAACAAAGGATTCCTTCTGTGCCTTGACGAGCATCCGTGTCTCAAGTGCCATAAATGGTTTCCATTTCTGTTGGCTGCAATCACATAATATTAGTCCTTGCCCTCTAACATCTCCACAGCATACCTCAAGAGCGCTTCTAACATGTTCTGCCACCTAGTTGCCCCTGCGGTGCGGCTTGGTACTATCTTTGTTCTGCGCCTTAGGACGGGAACAAGAAGACCTGCAACTGTCCAGTTTTTACAGAGCGTTATCTCCTAGCAAGAGCTGTATAAGTTGATAAGTTGTTAACCTAGGTCCTCTTCCGCAAGACCAGACATGTCAAGAGGTAATCGATGCTACGATGAACAGTCTTCAAGACGTCTGCACAGGCCATCAAGATTAGCGACGCATTGAGCAGGGAGCTCAGTGTGAAAGTTACTCACAATGTATGCTGACATATATCATGCGGCGTGTTCGCTGTCCAACTCAGATTTGTTTATGGTGCAGCCAGTTCTAGGTTCGTTGAAGTTCGGTTCGGAGTCGGTTTTGATACGTGGTACGTTTTCAAATATAGCAGTTTATTGCTGAAGCCTTTTGCTTACTGCTGTACATGCTAAGGAAATGGTGGTAAGGGACAATTCCATGATTGTATCTTGCAAGATTAGGTAGTATTAGAATAGTGGAGTTTACTCGCTTAATTGATAACTATTGTAGGCCCTTAATTATAGGCTTGTTTCGAGTAACTTCAATACGTGTGTATGAATTTACACAGTGCACCTCCTAGAGAGTCGAAAGAGCCAGTATTTTCACTTTGGTGTATTATAATAAGTCTCTGCTTTTAGCAACAACTTCTAACAAACGGATTTAGTCTGGGCTGCAGCTTCTCTAGTGCCACGATTTCTTGTGAGAATATGCCTTTAATATCAGATCTGTCTAAGCTATTTGAAGAACAAGCACCAAAGAGGTTTATGTCAAACCTGTACTTTTGGAACAAAGTGGGAGGAAACATTAGGACAAAAAAGGGTATTCAGCCAATGTCTTTCAAAGCTACTTTTGTGAAACTTTGCAGTGAGTAAGTGAAATATTGTTTAGATGTAACTGGGCATTGTCTAGCAAGTTCAGCGTGTATAGTCATCAAACTTAGTCAGTAATTTAAGAAGAAGAGGAGGTGCTTAGCAGCAGATAAGGCAGTGAGCTCAAAAAGTGGCAGTGAGTAAGTTCTAGCTCGCTTAGCTCTTTCTCTTGCACCTCCCCCTTTACCTTAGGGTGTAACTCCTTCTCACCGACAGCTTACAACTTCTGCTTCAAGCTGGCTCACGACCCTATTTCTGATCCCTCGAGCTTGCACTTCCAATATCACCATCGCTGGACATTCTTCTTGGCAATCCACGACATCAACACCGATCCCTCGAAATGGCATCAAACGTAGACGATCAATCGATTCGAGAGCTGTACGAGAGCATACGTACCGTATTCATACAATTGAGAACTCATCACGAGGTCACAGTTGCCGAACCAAAGGTCGAGAACCAAGAGCCAAAGACAGGAGAGAGCTGCAGTTCAGGTTCCCCACCTACAACCGATGTTTCGCAAATTGCTCAAGAGCAGAGCGATAGACCAGGGCATGAGTTGTATGAATGTGTCATCTGCATACATGATAAATTCAAGCAAGACGAGGTTGTTCTTCTACCTTGCGATCACAGCTGCTGCCGGAGATATCTCAAGGAGTTATTCAACCGATCATTCTCTCTAACTGGCGTCTTTCCACCACGCTGCTGCACACCCATACTTTCACTTGGGGGACCAGAGAAGTTCCTGGAACCAGCTACCATTGAGCGTTATAAGGAGAAGACGGAGGAGATCCAGACCAAGAAGCCACTGTTTTGTGCACCAGTCGCACCAGGGGAGCAAGGACAAAGCTAGATGTTAAATGACAACATTCCCCATTTTGACATCCCCATTTTGACAACAAAGTGCTTAGCCAGTAATATAATGCAAGGTCTGGTATTCACATACTCTATGGAACAAATATATACACCGTAATTTCCATACAATAAAATACTCCAAACAGCAATCAAGACTACGCTAATCTCTCAAAACAAAAAGACGAACCAACAGCCGAACTCCCGGACCCATAAATCTATCCAGCACAATAAGTACTCCTAGCCCTCATCATCTGACCATACCGCCACAGCAAGATAGGCGCAGGAACCCCAATGGCAATGGCCACACTAGCAATCAATAAGTTCCCACCCGCGATCCCTAAAGCCTCATACATAGCGGGTGCAAAAAGAGGGAATCCGAAACCGGCCATTGTTCGCACGAATGCGGCTGCGCCGGTGGCGGAAGCGGCGTAGGTAGTGTAGGCGTCAACTACGTAAGATTGGGCGCATTGGAAGCAGATTATGCAGCCTGTGCCGAAGATTGCGGCGCCGATATTGGGGAAGATCCACTGTTGATGAGTGTGTCAGTTGGTTTGAGAGAGTTGACATGTTGTCTGTTGCTGGGGATTGTTTAGGGTTTGGAAGAGGATGGGTGGTGATGCATACGTGGATTTCTTCCCGTGAGGTAAAGCCGAAGACGAGAAGACCGATGGGGACCAGGAGACCACCAGGTAACATGAGTGGAACGCGGAATTCGGGACGGCCTTCTGATTTGTATTTTTTCTTGAGTCTTGCGTATATCTAAGGTGATTGATCTAGTTAGTGAAGAGTCACTGGGTTGTTATAAGGGTGTGTAGCACTTACGCCATCCATGAGGGGAGCGCATATCTGTAACCCAGTGACGAAGCCGATGCCTAGTGATAGGTAGTTGAGACTTGCAATACCCATTGGCTCGTCGTATATCTCTTCGAAGACCTCTGAGAAGTTTGCAAGACTGTTTGGTACAGTACGTTAGTGAAACAATGTTTAACAAGGTTACTTGGTTGGAAGATTGATGATTCAAAAGCAGAATTGTTGATGTTACTCGTCGAGCACCCAGATTGTTGCTCTTTGAGAAGGAGATCTTGAACTGTCTAGGCTCGGCTATTCATCTCAAGCCTGTAGGGGAGACTTACACAAGGTACATAAGCCCATAAACATAACCACGATATAACGCCAGAACCTGAATAGTAGGTTGAGTAAATAACATAACAAACGGTCTTTCCATGTTAAGCCAGAGATTACGCAGGAAGGGCGTGTTTGTATCATGCGCAGTATGCAGAGACGAATTGCCAGTTTCCTTACGAAGTTTCTTGGCTTTGACGGCGAGGATTTTGGGAGCGTATGTTTCTTTCAGGAAGATTACTGCCATTATTTGTACGCATGCGTCAGCGATAGACGTGCCCCAGAATACCCAGCGCCAACTTGCGTGTTGCGTTATCAGACCACCGGCTATTAAAGTGTCAGTTGTAGAGCTTTGTGGTGGGTTTGTGGTGGATTGCTTACCAATTGGTCCAACTAGCAAAAAGCAGAGAGTTAGCCTTCATATTTCTGGACAAGATTGAGAGGATGGAAGAATGAATCAAGGGCTGCGGGGTGGAGATCGCAAGGGGTAGAGAAACGCACCTGTGGGCCCTAGAAATGGTGCCAGTGAGTAGATAGCCAATGCTTTTCCTCGTTCCTCCGCCCTCCAGCAATCACTCAGCACACCACCACCTAACTATAGAGTCAATTAAATTAGCACCTGGTTCTGAGTATGCTCAACACAATATCGCTTACAGCTTGAGGAGCACTAGCACCTAATCCACCAAGAAACCTCATTGCCATCATCTGCTGCTTATTTTGCGCAAAACCGCACACCGTGTTAAAGACCAAGAACCACATATTAGACCACTGCAAGACGACGACACGACCATAGATTTCCGAGAGCGGGCCAAACAGGAAAGGGCCAATTGCGTAAGCGAGCAGGAAAATGGACATGACCAGAGCCCTTTCGATTTGGCTTTCGATATCGAAATCATCAGCTATGGTGCTTAGAGAGGGTGCTACCATGGTTGAGGCCAGTGGTGAGATGAATGTAAAAGATGCGACTATTACAGTTGCTGTCCAGCGTTTCCCTCGAGGCCAGTTTAGAGGATTCGCTGGATCTTCGGGACTTGACCAAGTAATCTGAAGTTGGTCAGTAAAAAAGACTCCGAATTTTTGATGGAACATACTAGATTAGGATCCTTAGAATGGTTGAAATTTTTTAGAACACCATAGACATTGGAATCGCCTCTATGGTTTGGATCTTCTAGTTCATTTGGCGGCCAGGGCGTGTAGGCTGGAAGAGGTTGAATTTCGTCGGTAGGATTTTTTAGCATCTGCCACTCTTCATCTTCTTCCAATCTTGGACCGCACAGGATCTCTTTGTAGTGGTAGTCCCTGGTAGATCTAGACTGAAAGACTATCGGAGGTAGAGCAAAGTTCCTGAATGATGGAAGTCGATCGATTGAAATGACAGACATATCAGTCGCCATGTCGTTTGTGTTTTGTTGATATTAGAACGAACTGAAAGGGTACCATAACAATTTAGATTACTGAATGTTGGAATCACCTTAACAAATGTGAGACAATTATACTTGTACCTCTGGCAAACGTACACCGCCAGTACATAGTTCTTGGCGTATATCCTCGCCACGCTTTTGGCATTCAGGCACGCGATGCGTCATGAGCTGTTGAAAAATTCAAAAGTACCTGGGAGCAATTGAAGGCAGAAAACAACATAGACTTCGATAGTCTGTTTCGCAATAGTGCTTGATTCGATCCAGCACATTGGCAGTCGCATCAGCTGGCTCATACTGAAATAAAGCAGGGATGCACAAAAATCGGCCTTGCCGGCTCTCTTCAGCTATAATACTTCGCCTTGTATTTTATTTAGATACGAAGCATTGTACCTAGAATATAGCGTTATGATCCAAGCATTGGTATAAGTGGTTGGCTTGTCATTTCTTGTATTTCAGCCGTGATGCATGTATACTCGGTAATTTCTTGAATTTTAACGCTCAGTCGCTAGGCGTCAGCTAAGCTACCGAGGCTGAGTTGTTCTTGTGCACACTTACTACACTTGAGTGGCTAAGCACCTACCGTGAAAACGAACAATTGTTCCCTCGCCAAATCCCCGTAAAGCCTAATTTTCTGCACTCATCATCTACCAGGCTTGTGCTTCGTACTTGGTACTTGGGCGATGAAGAAACCACGATGAGCATGCGAGCTCTTCGAGTCTGCAGAATTTCTCAGCTATTCGACGAACAGCCCATCATGTCTAAACGCTAGAGCTGTGTCATTGATCATGGGTATGGAAATCTTCATATCAACATGATAAATGAGGCAAGTCCACTTGTCGGAAGACCACATCAACAAACTTCGCAGTATCCTGATATCAACATCAACATTTCATACCCAAACGCTCCCTCAAATCCGGCATGTCGACATTATCACAGGCCATGAGAGTTCTTGTCTCGCCCTCCGGTTTCAAAGAAAGTCTAGAACCAGACGTCGCAGCCGACTGTATTGAAGAAGGCATTCTAAGAGTCTGGCCAAATGCCATCATCCGCAAAGCACCGCTCGTTGACGGAGGAGAAGGTTTCACGCGAGGAATCGTCGCCGCAACTAATGGCCGTGTAGAGCGTTGCACAGTGACTGGCCCTGTTGGGAAGCCTGTCGACTCGTTCTATGGATTTACTGGTAGCGGCCACAAGAATGCAGTAATCGAAATGGCTGCAGCGGCTGGGTTACGGCTAGTACCAAGAGATGCTCGAGATCCAGGAAGAACAACAACTTACGGCGTCGGAGAGCTTCTCCTGAAGGTCTTGGATGAAGGTGCAACACAAATCTTGGTTGGCTGCGGTGACTCTGGAACCTGTGATGGCGGAGCAGGAATGCTTCAGGCACTAGGCGCACGACTCCTTGATGTTGATGGAAAAGAGCTTCCACAGGCTGGAGGCGGGCAGGATCTTGTCAAAATTGTCGGCATAGATCTTTCACGGTTGGATCCACGTCTGAAGGATGTCAAAATCGAAGTTGCATGCAACTGGAATAACATCCTTTGCGGGAGAAACGGCGTTGCTCGAGTATTCGGCCCCCAAAAGGGAGCAACAAAGGAGCAGGTGGAAATGCTTGCGGGTGCTCTGGACACATATGCTTCGGTCGTAAAGGAGAAGTTGAATCTTGAGATCTCAAGCGCTGGAGGAAGTGGAGCTTCCGGGGGCTTAGGGGCAGGCTTGATGATCATCGGCGCAGCTTTGCATCCGAGATTCGACTTGATCATGAAGTACATCAATATTGACAGCCTGATGGAAGACTGCGACCTCGTTATCACAGCCGAAGGCGGGATAGACAAACAAACAGCCAAGGGGAAGGTTCCAGCAGAGGTTGCAATGTACGCAAAGAAACACAGCCTGCCAGTTCTAGCACTTGCTGGTAAAATTGGAGCTGGGGCAGATGTCAACTATGCCGCTGGGATTGACGCATTTGCATGCATCTTGCAAAAGCCGTCAACCCTCGAGGAGGCGATGGAAGAAGCGGAGAGACTTCTCAGGGATTCTGCAGAGGGGGTTATGAGAATGATTATGATCGGGCAGAACATAGACGCACATCGGCGCATATGGAACTAAAACCGAAAGTACAAGTAATTAACCCTCCTTGGGGTTCTAATCGAAGCTCTTTCTTTTTTCCCTCTTTTGCTCGTTTTCTTTTTTGACACTGATGTGTAGTTGCACCCAATACAACACTTCTTCCGTGACACTTGTTGAAATGTGCGAACTCCCGTGCTCCATTCTCCGCGTGTGATTTTGCCTGTCTACCGTCGGAGATGGCCAAGGGACCCAGAGGAGTGTATTCGTACTAAGAGATCCAAGGGCGCTAGAAAAATCCAGTCTCTTCTCCGTGTATTCTGGTGCCACATTGAGTTTTCTTTCTTTTTGGAACCTATGTCCCTCGGCCTTGTCCTCCTGGCAATTCCGCCTAGCCTGCCCGCCCTTTCAAAGTTTATGTTCTTGTGCTCCTTTCTGCTGCATTGCCCAGCCTGCTTGTATATGTGTACCATTATACTCCTGCCCGCATTCTTGGGAGGACGTAGTCGTATGGCAATCGCCGTGCTCCGAGCGCCCTGTCCCATTGACCTGGCTGTCTCTGGGCGCGCGCGTCTCTTGTGATTGGTATCGAATCAGCCACCGTTGGGGACATGATAGTATGGTGCGCTGCTAGCATGCATGCAGGAAGTGGAGTTGGAAGAGGAGAGGAGAGGAGTGTTGTAGTGAGTTTGCTTCGTACAGTGTCTGCAGCTTGATCGCAAGAGAGCCATTTTGTGGTTTGCGTATGGCACGTTCTGTGTATGGGCCTTTCGGGCTGTTTTCATCTACTGAGTTGTAGCCAGTCGAACTCAGGTTGTACTGTACTCGGCATACTGTAGCTGTTGCGACGCGGGCTCGTCACGTGTCGCGCGTCACGCGTTCGTGTTTCACCTACGACTCCTCGAACAAACCGAAAGAAACTCCGCTTGCCATCGTCTTAAATCAACAATGATGTGATTTGTTACCCTCAATCCATGAGCATATAGTGTACCTTACGTACGAAGCATCATTCTTCTGAGAGCCTGGCCCATTGACCCTCCGAACCATGGCGGTTCTCGACTCTCTCAAAGGAGTGAGCGTGTCTGTCCGAGTCAATGGACAAAATGTCGAAGAGTACACTGATGACGAGGAGAATTCTCCAGAGACCATCAGCAAGTACGTGGAGTCGATGACTAACAAGAGCTTTTCTGTCTTTATTCAAGTCCATTATCCCCATTATGCTGGGGGCACGGCACTCCACTTTTCTGTCTACGTGGATGGAATCCGCGTCCGGAAACCTTTTATGAGAATGGAAGACTACCAACGACGAAGAGGCTGGGAATTCCATGTTACTGGCACGAAATTTCATACTGGCAATGTAGCTCGCCTCCACGCCTTCATCTTCTCGCAAATCAAGACAAGTGAGCATTTCTGATTATCTTCTTTGTCTATATGTCGATGACTAAAACATATTAGCGATTGATGATCACAAACTTACCAATGTTAAGGAGGATGCAGATCTCGTTACCAAGACTGGGGAGATAGCTGTCAAGGTTCACCGTGCATCCTTTGAGTTGAAGGAAAGACGGGGAGCAACGGCAAGACGTGCTGCTGTCCTGAGTGGGTTAGAAGAAAAGGAGGTTCACGAGAAAGCACTTAAAGGTCAAGCGAAGTCTCACGGAGTGTCGTAAGTCCCTCCCTGACGAAGCAACACTTGAAATCTTAAAGATGGATTCCGGTATGCAACCGAATTCCTGCAGAAGGCTGCAGCAAGAATTGCAGTTCACTGCTGCTTAAAATGCTGGGGCCCATGGCTAAATCTTCCTTTTAGTCTCGGCGAGCCTACGCCAACACACAGACACGCCAATCATTACAAAACAATCTATATTGATGGACGCGACCACCCTATCGCCACCTTCAAGTTCAAGTACCGATCAAAAGGTTGTGCAAACTACCGGAACACCCATACTTGCTAACGCGTCCCAGAATCCCTCAAGCAGCTACTGATAATCGGACGTACACCGGAACCCGAGGACCTGCAAGCGCCAGCCCCTGACAAATCGGGCATCAATCTCAACATCCTCTCTCAAGAGCAAAGATCACAAGTTGAGCAATTTATGAAAAACCTCGTGGTTTGTACCTTTCCATCTTTCATCGACAGAGATCAATAAGCACCCGATGCACGCAATGCACCCTATTGCTAAAGCTAAAGGAAGACTTAACCAGTAGCGCTGGATAGAATTCGACCCTCAAAGTGTTTCTACATCCTCCTATTGCTAATCATCTTCACCTCGACAGGGAAGCAACAATGCGGCCGGTCAGAAGATCAAGCGGGAAGAGGATGAAGAGGCCGGTCCTAGCCAGCGCCCACATAAGAGAGCAAAAGCAGAAGAGGTAGAGGTGGTTGACCTCACGGGTGATGACTGAAGAGACAAGTCGAATAAGACTTGCAAAATGCAAGGGAATATCTCTTTCGTGCAAGCTAGTATAAACTTAGGTAGATCTCTCCTCTCTAGTAAGCTTAACCTCTGCTTATTATTTATACAAATCAACTAATTTGATTATAGTTTAGCGAAGGCCTGTATTCTGGAGCCTAGCTGTCTCAACGAAGCAGCAGCTACGCCCAGATCTAGACCTTACACCATGGCTTTGCGGTCACTCTGGTCGAAGTCCTTATATCTCGGAGCATCTTTGCATTTGCTGACGAATTGTGGAGCCAGATGCAATGATACCCAGGAGTTTTAGAGGCTGTCATGACGGACTCTATCGAATATTTGAGATGTCCCATTGCTTAGATTTTGAACTTGACGCAACAATACAGGATGGGAGTGGAAGCCTCGAGCTGTAAAAGTATCACATATGAGCAATGGCTTTTACTAAGGATAGAGTAGTAATTCTCTCAAACAGAAATGCACAGTCGTCAACCCTAACTGCTGTCGTTGTCACCTTTGGAAAGCTTGGAAGTCGTGTTCTCTCCTTCACTCGTGCCACCATTATCAGCTTCCCCTATTACGCCATGTCGCAATCTTCAACATCCTCATCTCTTAAACAGTCTTTCTTCAACATAAGCGTTGAGCGATTAGTACTTAAAAATCAACTACCTCTTCATCCTCCCAACTTCGCTAACCCGATCTAGATAATGCAAACCTTCAACCATCAGGAATCTTCACAGCTTAGATATACATTACGCAACTACCTTAGAATCACATGCAAGAAGTGAGTGGTACCCTCTTCTGGGGGCACGCACCTCTACGATAGATTGAGGTTGTTTTCCCTGCCCTTGCTACCCAACGTAAACTAGAAAGCTAAGTGGTCAAATCCCTGGTCTGTCTCGTAGCACAGGCCACAAGATAGTGTTTTGGGGCGCGTTGAATTACACGTGCCCAGACATAAAACCATATTCAAACCCTACTTAATGTTTAATCTAGTGTTTATCTCTCTTTTAACGGTATACTTAAGGCTATAGTTGCTGATAATAAGTGTGTATAGCTAGTATAATATCCTTATTATTGTTATTAGGTACTTTAAGGCTAGGAATTAGGTATTAATAGCCTGTTGTTATATTGCTATAAGGTGGGCCTATTTCGAAGGTCACTAATGATCTAGGCCGCTGCCATGGTACTAAACGCGAAACTCTCAGTTTTAGACGTTTCGACCTATTCGAATAGTACCATATCCATGCAACCAAACGTGCCCTTGGCCAAGCTCCCTACTTACAGTAGGTACCTATTACGTAGGTGCCGATTGAGGATCAGAGGCCTTTAGGCCGAGGATCCCGTCGCGAATCACATATAGATAGCATCCAGCACCAAAGTTGAACGTATTGTGTTGCCATTGTTCAATGATGCGGACATTGACAAGCGAGCAAGGACCAAATACACTTCTAGCTGATTCAATGCCATGCACAAACATTTCAATTTAAAATCTCGTACTGGTTTTCATACTCTACGATCCAGCCAATAGCTTTGCTTTATTCTACTCTGTAGTAAAAGCAAAACTCGCGTGGATTAACAAGAGCTCATCTTCTTCAACCAAAACATCCCAGCAGTCTCTACCACATCTACACGAATCTCGTAATGAAAACCTTACTTCCAACCAAAATAAAGCCAAGGATGAGTTAAGTAATAACAGAGACGAATTCTTCAGCCAGAGGTAGACTCACAGCAGTTAAGAGAGGCAGTGGGTGAAATTGACCTCCTCGGCTCACTAGCGTGGTTTGGCCAGGCTTCACAACTTCTTCTCTACGCTCACGCTACTTCGCTTCACCTTCAAGTTCAACTTTTCCCCGCCATCGGAGGTTAGTCCCTACAACTTCAGATCGAAGTGGTTGCTGATCTTTCATCGCCGTTTCACAGCACATAGAGTTCCTGGGCTTTAGGCCCGCTTTCATTCTTGATGGTTGTTGGCTTTGAGTTGGGGCTTCCGCAGCGATCTTTCTTGGATAGACAGCACAAGAGTGAAACATCGATAATGGCTGTCATCGACTCCCTTCCAGGCCTTGAGATCACCATCTCGGTCGACAACAACAAAGTCAAGGAGTACGACAGCAATGACGAGCACCAAAATAATGCTTTGAACCCAAGAGCTGCAAAGGATGCAAAGAAGACAATTGTCAAGTATGTCGAGGCGGAGGATGACAAAGAGTTCCTTGTTAGGATCGATACCCCTCTTGGATTCAAGATGTCTTGCCCGGTTCTTCATTTCACACTCTCTGTGGATGGTGTTAAGACCAATGGACGGCTTATCTTCAAAAAGAGCGTTGGAAAGTCATCCTACAGTGCGACTATGGGAGGCGTTTACTCTGGAACTGGAAAGAAAACTGTTTTCAGACCTCTGAAGTTCATGAAGATTAAGACCAGTAAGCTTTCTACGTCCACTTTCGATAAGATTCAAATTTTCTGACATTAGCTACAGCTGATGATGGTTCCACCGGGGACCAGATTAAGCGCGATGCAAAACTGATGTCATCAGTGGGTGAAATTGAGATCGAGATCCATCGCGAGCACAAGGCCAAGAGGGTCAAGGCAAGAGACAGCTCAGGCGGCTCCTTTAAATCCAAGACCACAAGAACCGTTCATGAGAAAGCACTAAAGGGCCAAGCAAGCTCTCATGGAGCAACGTAGGTTGAGTTCATCGTTTAAAGGATATCTGCTGACACCTTCCTAGCCTCGGAGATGCTAGACAGGCTCAGCCACGTTCTATGTGGAGCACCAGTCCTATGGACGATGGACCACTTGCCATCCTCAAGTTCAAATACCGCTCACTTGGTTTGCTTTAATCCTCGAAGTGGGCCAATACTTTTGCTGATAAGACTTGAAAACAGAGGCTCTCAAACAGCTACACATCATTGAGCGAACTCCTGAACCAGAAGAAGAGCCAATCGAACCTGCAAGACTACCTAACCTTTTCAACCGACTCTCTAAACAGGAGAGATTGGAGTTGGAAGAATACTTGGAGAAGCGAAACAAGGTAAAAAAATCTGTTCCTGTATACGCTCTTGGGAATGCTGCTGACTTAAATCTCCGTCCAGGTAAATGTCAAACGAGAAAGAAACGATGACCAAGACATGCCAGCCATCCGCAAGAGAGCAAGAAAGTCTTTAGGAAAGGTCACCATCGACCTCACGGAAGACGATGACGGCATTGAGCGAGAGGAATCTATTATACTTGACTGATGCATGCTGCTTTTGAGCTGGATTTTGACGAACGACATGGAAACAAGTAGAGAGTTTAGTGGGAAAGATGGTGGCACGCGCACAGACTGAGTTAAACTAAATATGAAATACGATTCGCGCAGGTGCTGAGAGATATCTTCCATGATCTTAAGTCTTTCGGGATAAAGATTATAAATCAAGCAGCATGCTATTCAGCACGAGTCACACATGATACAAGATGAGACGGATGCAAGGACGTGCCTGTACACAATTGATGCCATTTCAGTAAAGAGCGCTACTTTACAGCGGAGGGGTGTGATCTTATTCCCATCGTCCCATTCAGGCTTTGAAGAAAGCCCAGGGATTACAAAATATGCCAAAGCGAAGAAAAATATAAAAGGAGAATAAACTTCTAGCATTACTGTTCTTACTTGCATATGCTTGCCACGTCCTGTACAGCAAGCAAGTACCCTTGCATTTTGATCCTTCTATTCGGTGATGCTAGCGAGATCCAGTGAAACATGGCTTTTCAAGAAGAATACAACCACAGGAGACAGGTAAGCTCCAGTATTTTTGTTCCTATTTTGAATTTCTCTTTAAATCTATGAAAATTGTTCACAGGCAGCAAGTTTCATCTACTTGCATCTGATTATAGGTGGTCGAATAAACTGTAAGTCGTAAAGAATGCATAATGTACCGATATACAGCTAAACTACTTAATTTTAACACATTAAGACTTGTTTTACTTATTCTCAAAGTACAAGGTTTGATAACGGCCTCAAGTTCCACCAGCTTCTCAACTAGGGGGCGGGCTGTCGTCTTGTCTTGGCAAGAATGCTTGTTCGAAGGCTTGAGAGGCCTGAAGTACCTAGGTTGGTACCTTTACGTATCTTATTTTGTCTTGGTGTTGCTTGTTGTTGCTTGTTGTTCCAAATTGAAGCTAGCTCGTACATCCGTTAATATCTTAAATTATCGCGTCTTCTCAAGCTAGTGAAGCACTTGCCAAATACTTATATTTCTAGCATCGACAACTTCATCTCCTTGACTCTATTCAACTTGCACTCGCCTCCGCGACTCTTTTGTCCCTTCCAATAGAAGCCGAGTCAAGTCCGAGCCGATACCTCATCAGCCACCTCAACAAGCGTTCAAAGAGTTGCAGTGACAACTACACAACAGAAAGCTCCAAGACAAGGGCTTCGAGTGTACAAGCATTATCAGCATCTAACCCCATACCCAAAGCCCATGCGAGTCAGTAGACGACTATATCGTCTGCAGGAGCCATGATTCCCACCACGTGACCGCACAACTCACTGCCGAAGCGTTGAACTTGTCGTCTTATTTCCAGCAACGCGCGCAACGACAGGATTATTCATACCCGACACGAGTCTTGTGGAGTCATCTCCGGTCTTTCCGATCACTCAAATTGCGCAAACACGACAGATGCGACGATGGCAATCACTTTCTGGCTGAATGTCCTGTACTTTCGTACGCAGGATGGCTGGTTTGCTCGCGTACGAGTACTCGAGGACGTACCTGGAACAGACTAAACGTAGATCCTCAACGATCTACTCCGTAAAGGACAGGCCCTGCGGAGCCCAGATTACAGCAAGGCTTGTGTTTGGGCGAGCGGCGTGCAAACCCTGTCCAGGTGTTGATGTAAGAAAAACATGGAAGAGCGCGAGAACGGGTGTACTGTAGTAAGTGTGGAAAAACGCTTAAGGCTGAAATGAGCCCACAACCTTGACTTTTCTTCAACTGCACCCTCAACCACGACTGCGCGTTCAACGACAAACGAGACGAGGCTGACAGGATCCAGGTGAACTGGCTTGGTTTCTTTGTGCATTCTGCATCGCACCAACACGACCTTCGATTGCCTGCGCAGCATCTGTAGCGACTCACGGCGAAAAGCGTAACAAGGTTCTTGGAGTCGTATTTTGCCATCGCAGAGATATGGTCAATTGAGCACGCCTACTTTCGCAACAAGCTACGACAGCATCAGATACGCGTCCAGACTTCGATGCCAAAGGACAGACGGCCTAGAAAGAGCAGGATACCTGGCTTACGAATGGCGTTTTCAAGCAGTGATCACGAGGTTGAGAAGGACCACGTGACATCAAAAGGCACTGCAGACCCAGACGCCGCCGTCCTTTCCTCTGGTGATGCAGATCATGAGAGAGGGAATGTTGTCGACCCAACAGTCCCCACTGGCTCCTCTCCCGACCAAGCACTCGCCATCCTCGAACTTGTCAAAGCACAAGATGCACACCACCCAATGCATTGGCCAGCACCGAAGCGATGGATAATCATTACCGTTTACTGTTTCCTGCAACTATTTGTCACGTTGACGAGTACAACCTATGTTGGAGCTGAGTATGATATCGGATTGAAGTATGGTGGAAGTACTCAGGTCATTACTTTGGGACAGAGCATGTTCATTGTTGGTAATGCTGTTGGACCAGCATTTCTTGGACCACTTTCGTGAGTTTTTCTCCTTCTTTCACCTCTTCTTCTTCTCATTAGAAGAACGACAAAGAGTACATACAATTTGTTGGAACGCAGGCAAAAGTACTGATCCAAAAATAGTGACATCGGCGGCCGAAAATGGGTCTATGTCGTCTCCATCACTCTATACGCAATCCTCAACTTCGGAACCGCCTACGCCCTCAACCTGCCCATGCTCATAATATTCATGTTCCTAGCCGGCATTGCTGGATCTACGGCCCTCTCCAATGTAGCCGGAACAATTGCCGATCTCTTCGGTGATGTCGACGGCGCTGGTCAAGCAATGGCTCTCTTTGTCGTGTCAGCCAACGTCGGTCCCTCCCTAGGAGACCCAGTAGGAGGCTGGATAACAGCAAATGAGAAACTAGGCCTGAAATGGATCTTCCTCATCAACGTAATCATTGGCTTTGGCTTTGCAATCATCATGTGTTTCATCCCGGAAACCCTACCCCGACTCGTTATCGCCAAAGAAGCAGCAAAAGCTAAAACTGTTGATCCAGACGAAGCGGCAATCCTCAAGAGCAAGGTCAATGTACTTAAGGAGTTACGGTTCGTCGCAACAATGACCTTCCGCATCATGTTCACCGAGCCCATCGTTTTGTTCCTGGGCATTTACAATGGATTCGCCTACGGCCTCCTCTTCCTGTACCTCGACGGCGTCTACGACGTTTTTGCCGTCAACAACGGCCTCTCTATCATCAGCGCCGACCTCACCTACCTCAACTTCGTTGTCGGCGTGCTCGTCATGTTCTGTTTCATCCCCGTGCAAACTTACCTGTATGGCAGGGATCGGAAGAAGCATGGTCACAATCGTCCCGAGGCTAGGTTTCTAACTAGTCTTGCTACCGTCTGGCTTTTCCCTATTACGTTGCTTTGGTTTGCATTCACGAGTAATGGCAAGACCAGTTATTGGAGTCCTGTTGTTGCGGGTGGTGTCCTTGGATTTGCTGATCCGTTACTCTGGCTGAGTATGTTAAACTACATCACTGGTAAGCTCATCATCCCGCTTTGCTATCCTCCTCTCTCTCTTCCAGCTTTTCTTCTCTCCGTTCAAGCTGCTCCCCATTCACCAAGAGAATCAAACCTCGAAACCCCAAAACTAACGCAAGCCCTACCTAGATTCCTACCCAAACGTGGCCGGCAGCGCAATAGCAGCGTTCCTAATCCCCTCCTTCCTCATGGCCGCCGCACTAGCTCACCTTGGCCTCCTCATGTTCGAGAGGATGAGCACACAATGGGCCATGGCCACCATTGGATTTATCAGTTTCGGATTGTGTGCGTTGATCTATGCCATTTACTTTTTTGGGACGGGGATTCGGAAAAGGAGTAAATTGGCGAGGAACTTTTAGTTTTGGTTGGGGGTTTGGGGGGCTAGGATGGTGTGGAGTGGAGTGGATGGGTTGGATATGTTGTGTTGGATTGGATGATGTAAATGGTTGGGGAGAAGGGGTACCTGGGGGAGGGGGAGGAAAAGGTTAGAGATTTGTCTCATGTCTTCTACTTCGTATCATTAAGGAAAGATAATTGTAGTTTTAGTTGTAGATAAACAGTAAATATAAAACGTACGTGGTATAGGTACCTTATAGAACACTATTTCTTTTCTAACTAATAAATAAACACAATAATTTTTTAACACCTCTCGTATAACACTTATTTACTCCACCACTATAATTATATCTAAAGTACAGTATAGAAGGTAGACTTCTAGTTTCTAATAAACTATCTTATATTTAGAGAGAAGTTATACTTTTATTATATTTAGACAAAGAGATCTTTACTACTTAGTATATTATATATAGTTCTATAAGTGTTTAGTTTAAATAGGTAGCTATCTTTACACGAACTTAGACCCTAAACTATATAACTCTTTATTACCAGGAAAGTACTATTTATATCCTAGATCCCTATTAAGCTTAGTATTAACGATCCTAGTACTTCTATAATCCTTAGAGAGTGTTGTCTACTCTTTTTACTACTTATTATCGTAGTGTTAACGTGATTAAGAGATTAGAATAGACCTAGGTACCTAGGTATTGAGATTTTAGTTCGTTGCTATATCCTGTATAACGGTAGAGTTTGTAGAGATCTTTCACACCTCGAATTAGAGTATCGTGTTCTCTTTGCTTGGTATAAGTACTCACTGCTACATTATCTACATGACAAGATTAATTGTATGCTAAGTTGGGACCTCAATGTAGCCGGAAATATCTCGTCTCTAGCTTTCCGTCCGCCATCTCCCGAATAGCACTCCTTTCTATATGTATACTCACCTAAGTACGTACTTCTATGTATCACGCTATCGAACATCGTGGGTTCCACGCCATGTCTGGAGCCATCTCTGCCTGGACCAGATAGGGGTTGTGTGAAATTAAGACTTTAACTTAGGGAGAATATCCTAGGATTCTGACGGCTATTATAAGCATAGATAGTGCTGTCGTAACATTAGCGACGAGAGAAGCCATAGAGACATATTCAGCATCGGTTCATTGTTCTTCAGTATAGGACTCGCATTGGGGTATGGGAGCCAAGGGTCGAAGGCTCTGGGTTCCTCGCTTAATCCAGACATGAACGTGGTGATGGTATCAATGCAACAGCCTTTCACGACCATATTGCACAAACGGATGGAATATAGTGATGTATAAATCTAGTTCCTCCAAGTAACGCGTAGTGCATGTTTCGTCGATTGACAAGCTGCGCAATTGGTAGATAGGTACCTGATGCCACGTACTTGGGCAACAGGGTTTCTGTTTGGGGTGGGTAATATGCTTGTTCCCATCGAGCGTAGGAAAACAGCCATATTGAACTCGTCCATAACAGTCTGATGCGATGTTGTCCAAGGCAAATGTCTCCAGGGGAGGAGCCATGGCAGCCCAAAGCAGATCAGACTCCAAAGTTTTCGCCGAGTTTATCAGGAACCTAGAAACGTGTTGTGCTGCTGAGGATTGCGGAAGGGAATAGTCGATAGGTAGTTGTGCGTGAGTGCACGCTGCTGCAATGCCCACAGGTGCTTTCCGATAGTACTTCTAAGCCAGGCTTCAGGATTCTCATGCTCTGCAGCCTGTTTCAGAAGACCGCTTGCCTGCGAATCGTCACCAAGCCAGATAACGATACCGTTGTGGGCTTTGAGGTAAATATCTCTCATCAGACTCAGCTATTCGCTGTGCTCAGCCGAGCTGGACTGGTCAATGCAGAGGGCATCGATTCAGACCAAACGCTCGGCATCTTGCACTTGCAGATGTGCGAGTGCACTAACCAGATTCATAGGAACAAGACATAACTTTCCATTGAGTATAATCTGGTGCAGACACAATGAACTTGCCCATGTATAGGAAAGTGCTCCATAACGAAGGCCCTCATCTGGATATCCAGACAAGCGTAAACAAGCTCAGCCTCAACCAGATTGGATTTGCTTTTGGGAAAGATGCGAAGGAGCCGGATCTGTCTCTCAGAGCTCTTATTCGTCTTGTAGAGATGGCGCCGGTCCTCTCTATAGTCACTGGTGAGCGTCTGCACAGAGCTGATACATTTCCACTTCACAGTTGTCGCGAAACTAAAGGATGCAGCGTGGAGCTCGATGTAGCGACGCATGCGACAGGAATTATTGCCACGAGGAGTGCTAGCACAACCACAAGAACTAAGGCGATGACCAAAGACATTATGTTTCCCAAGGTCGGTTGCTGCCTTTGCTACGAACAACCATTTCCTGCTCCCTGGCAAAACAGAAGAGTGAATTTGCGTGTGGAATTTCGAGGCTCACCTCAGTTATTACTAAACTACGGTATCTTCACCTGCTTGATTCTTGCACCAGTTCACCAGTTCACCAGTTGAAAACCTACTGCGTGGCGCTAAATATTTTGCGCTAACACGGCTTACACCACAAGACTGGTAACAATAGGTAGAAGCCCTCAGCTAGGCTAGGTACTCCTCTTTAGCATGGAACAACATGGTCGACTCGACTTTGTATCGGCCGACCATGGTATTCAGGCACCAATCATTGCAAACTTCATTCGTAAGAAGTAACAGACCTCCGACGCCGAAGCAATGCTACATCTCAATAAAATATGACCGCCAACCATATCCATCACGGTTCACAAGGCATCTCTGACCAAAGGAAATGACAAGGTGCAAAGCAAAGCCAATCAGATTACCTCCGCGTAACGCCTCATAATGCATAACTCCTCCCTCATAAAACGGAGTCGCTTTATGTCATTTCCATGCCCTCGTCTTCATCAACTTCTGATCCAAGCTGCTGTGTCTGGTTGCTGCTGATGCTGGCCTTTCTGTTAGCACCGCCGACACCAAATCTCGAACCACCAAGTCCTCCAACATACTCCAGTTCTTCGCCTATAACCCCAGTTAGCCAGTAAAGAGAGGAAGGAGTCAAATTTGGCTTACCTCCAACAACGCGCCCTTCGATGTCAATTTCCTGAGACAACTCAACAAGTGCATGTCTTGGCAACTTCAAAAATCCCTCTGTTCGTACGACCCTGCCCCAGTGTAGAAGACAAAATCGCGAAGCACGCTGCCTGAGCCAGTCTTCGTTTGCAATTCCTGCACAATGCCAGATAATGCAAGCATGATCTACATCGAGCTCCTTTGATAGACGGTTGACGCAAAGCAATCGTAGATGTGGTATATTGTAGATGTTTGAGACGACCAGAAGACCAGCCACGTCATTTAGCTCTGGAACATCTTCAGGATGGATGCTATCGGTGTAGAGATAGTAAAGGAAAGCTTTCACAACGGTGTATGGCTCAGGAATATGCATCTTCTTCGTATGAAACTCTGCCATTTGTGCATTGTACAAACGAGCAAAGTGTGGCCATCGAGCTTGAAGAATGAGTTTATGAACGTAAATAGGTGGTGAGGTGGAAGCGTCTGGTGAAAGCCAATTCTGGTCAGGTTGGCTGTCGGAACGCATCAAACTAGAACTCATAATATCATCCTCCTCCCAATCTCCATCTCGAAGTGCAGTAACTGTGAAATCAGTACCACTGCCACTTTCAGGAGGCTGGTTGAATAGCTTGGCCAAATCAGCTCCGAGACCCTTCGAAGTTTGGACAACTGCGCGGTCTTGGAAGGAAGGTAGACGTGAAAGGTCCGCACGGGGTTCTGGAGTCAGCGTGTTTCCAAGCAAACCGTATCGACGGAGGTCAATTTCCATTATGTCGCTAAACATGATGTTTAGCATTCTTAAGCTACTATTGGTGAGCTGTCACTTACCTAAGATACTCCTCAAAGCCACCGGGTCCCAAGTCAGTTGCAGTCGGGTCTGTAGGGCATCCAAGAAGCCAAGCTTTGGTGCCGTCTTCGTTCATTGTGCAGTAATGCCATCTGAAACCGGTCCTGAAGATATCACGACCTTCTGCAAGTTTTTGCCAACGCAATGTATCCAATTCCAGAGAGGATAATGAGCACTCGTGGGGTGTGATAGTTGCAGCAGGCGTGACAAAGTCGAGTAGGGTACCAGACGTGTAAACATGAAAGTGCATACCGGAACCTTGGGAAGGAACATTTGGACCCGAAACAAACTTTAAAGATGATATTGAGCCAGGTGCAACAGGAGTCGTTGTGGTCAATTGGAACGAAGGTGGATTGACCTGAGCACTGCTCGAGTTTGCAGCATAACCTGTGCTTCCGACGGCCGGTGGAGGCGCCATAGCATACGGTCTAGGAGAGCCAACCGAACGGTTTGATATGACGTGTCGATCGAGAGATCCAAAGCCAGGTGAAGAATCAAAAGCGGGATTACCCTTGACATCAAGCCACCAAATGTCACCGATCTTATCCATATCCTCACTAAGTCCTCCAAATACATATATACGGTCACCCCTGGATTCTGTTAGTTTTTAATATCCTCCCAAGCACGCTTTACTCACCACAAATATGCCGAGTGATCAAATCTACCCACGAACCGCCATGCTCTGGACCAGGTGAACGTCTTAAGATCAAGATAGCAAATGTCATCAAGAACATAATTATTGTGGCCAGTAATTCCACCAACTATAAACAGTTTATCGTCGTGCAAAACAGCAGCATGTCTTGCTCGTCCCTTTGGTATGGGCCCTGTAACTGCAGGCTGTGTCCAATGTGCTGTTTTTAGGTCGAATATGATCAGATCTGAGAGGTATGTGCGGTGTTCGTTCTCTCCGCCAAATATGAGCAGCTTATCGCCTTGGTAGAGAGTGGCAGTGTGGCCTAAACGTTCACATTAGCCATTGCAAGGGAAATGGAGGGCCCGGAAATCAATACCCATTCGAACGCCTGGAATGTCTCCATAGTTGTCAACAAGACTCCACTGATGGCTGATCAGATCCAA
This sequence comes from Pezicula carpinea, assembly GCA_026119845.1. Taxonomy (NCBI): domain Eukaryota; kingdom Fungi; phylum Ascomycota; class Leotiomycetes; order Helotiales; family Dermateaceae; genus Pezicula; species Pezicula carpinea. Next base: position 270,286 of record JALRMK010000025.1, read on the forward strand.
CTTAAGCACATGGTTATAAACCTCATCCGTGTACTGGTCAAATCCACCAAACGCATAAATCTGGTTGTTTCCGCAGAAGGTGACAGAGGCATTGACGAGGCAGGCGGGACGTTGGCCGAGAGTTCGGATTACTTTGGGGCGATAGCCATCCATGCTTGGTCGACCTTTCACGGGCGAATTGGGCATGAGGAAGGTATTGTTGGACGAGGTCGCAGAACTGGGAGTTAGGGCTGTGCCGCTTGAGAGGTGGTTGGTGCCGTGGGCGAGCGCAGCGTTGCCAAAGATGGAGGCGTGCACATTGCCAGCTGCTGCTGGAGTAGTTGGCTGAGCCATGATGCGAAGTCTCTATCGGATCATAACATAGTAGGTGTGTAGTTGTTGGTGGTCTCCAAGACAGGCCAGGCCACGTTGTGAGAGCGCAACGTCGTCAAAAGGAAGATGGTGGTGTTTGCACAATTGTCAAACGAGAATGGTCCATTGCTCAAAGTTCAGGGATGAAAGTCGGAGGTTTAGGGACGTTTCTTTGCCCGAGGCGCACCTTTCGATTGAGGGATGTTGAATGCCTGAGATCCGAGGCACCAACACCAGGCTGAAATCCAGTCAGTTCAGGTACAGCCCGCAGGGCGCAGCGTGGGTGGCCCTGGACTCAAGACAAACAAATACCTTCAATTCCGTCTGCTGCATACAGTGATGCAAAGTCCAAACCCACGCAGTAATCATAAAGCTGTTATTTTCATGTCATGTGCAATACATAACGTACATACTGCTAGCTATCTAGTTGGGAAACTAAAAATAAATGTGTTGATCTTCCGAGTCGATCTCGAAGGCCGAGTCGTCGCTGTGCCAACCAGGGAGGCCCTTGCTGTCAACAACCGAGCGCTGAACTTCTCATAAGTACTCAACTTCAACTTCTTTTCTTCCTCTTCCTTCCTCACGCACATTGACATTGCAACTCTACAAACCCGCATATCCTCTCCATCTTCATCTTCTCCGCTTCGCATATCCTTCCTCGCACCTTCAAGCAAGATACATCTCAAGTCCACTAGATCTCTCGCCCGTACTTGTACAGCCATTGATCGCCTCCGACTTAGGTCACTCTTCGAAGGAACCTTCGCATATCGAGCACAACAACGAACATACTAACCCCAACAACTACCAGGAACCATTAGGTTGAGTCTCTTGGAGCTCGTTCGATATACCGAACCTCTTATCATCGATCGATACATTAGCTTGTCTTTCGACCGAGATCTTACACCCCCCGATACTACACCATGGCAACTTCAGTATCAACCCCGATCAAGTCCCACACTGGACTCTTCTCCACACGCACCGCTGGCGGACGTATGCCTTTGACTCCTTCTCCTCGTTCACGCACAACATCCCTCGCTTTCAACAGCAATAACAACAACTCATCACCATTTACACCGGAAAGAAAGACGTTGGACAACGAGAACATTCAGAAGTCAACATACGGTGGAACCCTCTTCACAAAGTCATCATCGAGAACACACCGCGATTCCCCAAAGTCCAACATTGCCCGAGGTGTACAGACCCCACGACGTGCTCTCGAGCTCGGTGTATCTGACTTTGCTCTTACTGGTACCGGCTGCAAATCACCTCCATCCAGCAGATCCAGAAAGGGACCTCTCAGACAGAAGTCTACCAAGACTACTATCTCATACGCAGCCGACAGATTCATCCCGAACCGCACTGCAAGCTCAGGAATTACCACTGTAGGCTCTGGCAAGCATGACCTCGCCGAAAAGCGCCCAAAGACAAGTGGTGCAGAGAACTCCTCCGTGCTTGTTTCCGCTGCTGATGATGCCCTCGCTGCTCTTGACCGATTGAACATCAACGACGACGATGAGCCAGCCTCATACTCCCGTCCTTCCCCAAACACCGTCGCATACCAAGACTCCCTCGCATCGGCCTGTGGTGTTTCCCTCAACCAACGCATCCTCGCTTTCAAGCCTGCGCCTCCCGAGTCATCGAAGCCAGTTGACCTCCGTTCTCAGTACAACCGCCCTCTCAAGAATGCCAACGCTGCTTCAGCACAATTCAGACGCCGTGTTGCCACCGCACCTGAGCGTGTACTGGATGCCCCTGGCCTTGTTGACGACTACTACCTCAACCTTCTCGACTGGAGCTCCGGCAACCAAGTCGCCATCGGCCTCGAACGCAATGTCTACGTTTGGTCCGCCGAGTCTGGAACTGTCAGCTCCCTCTTGGAGACCAGCCCAGATACCTATGTCAGCAGTGTCAAGTGGTCCGGTGACGGAGCCTACGTCTCTGTTGGGCTTGGCACGGGTGAGGTCCAAATCTGGGACGTTGAGGAAGGCACCAAGCTCCGAAGTATGCATGGACACGAGACCCGTGTTGGTGTTATGGGATGGAACAAGCACACTTTGTCCACTGGCGCAAGAAGTGGTCTTGTCTTCAACCATGATGTCCGCATCGCTCAACACAAGACTGCCGAGCTCGTCTCCCACACGTCTGAGGTATGCGGTCTTGAATGGCGCGCTGATGGTGCACAACTCGCCACAGGAGGCAACGACAACCTCGTCTCCATCTGGGATGCCCGCTCCCTTGCCGTCCCCAAATTCACCAAGACTAACCACAAGGCTGCTGTCAAGGCTCTCAGCTGGTGCCCATGGCAACCCAATCTCCTCGCTACCGGCGGTGGATCATACGACCGTCACATCCACTTCTGGAACACCACTACTGGTGCCCGTGTTAACAGCATTGATACTGGGTCCCAAGTTACTTCTCTCCGATGGAGCCCCCACTATCGCGAGATCGTCAGCACCAGTGGATTCCCAGATAACTCTCTCAGCATCTGGAGCTACCCAACTCTCGTCCGCAACGTTGAGATCCCAGCACACGAGACTCGTGTCCTCCACAGCTGTCTCAGCCCAGATGGACAAATGTTGGCAACCGCTGGTAAGTCTAATACCTAATTATGCCACTCAATTGAAAATCACGAATTAACGTGTAATAGCTGCCGATGAGAGCTTGAAGTTCTGGAAGATCTTTGAGAAGAAGGCCGGTGCAAGCTCTTCTGCTGCTGCATCAGGTGCTTCAGGAAAGGCCGACCAGGTCAAGTCAATGACTATCCGCTAAGTAGTGATGGTCAACGAGGCTCTGCGAGGCGTCCGGGTTTCCAAGAGAGTAACAGGATTAAGTATAAACAATTCTTACTGGCATTAGCGGTTGGTTTGGATCTGTAGCGTGGAGTTGGGAGTTTGTCGGCTCTCTCAATGCCCATGGCCGAAAGTGCTTCACCTGGTGCGAGTTGTTGCTTGATGATACAAGAATGAATACGAGTTACAAATGGTGTTCATGCTTGTCCATTACTATGAGGGATACTGTACTTAGTAATTTATGACGACGATAAATAGGAGTAAGAACACTTTTGATTTGTGACAACTCTGTGGATGCCTTATCCGTTAACCCTACACTCTTCGAATTTGACCCGCGTGTCTCTTGAGAGCTTGTAATGGCGATCTGTAGTTGGGTGACATAGTCCGGATTTACCATCTGGCAACATATTTATGACTCAAATGTTACATCTATATGAGTAACAGCACCGTAGAAGTTCACTCGAAAGCCATAAAGCTGCTCCGCCCGCCATGACATGCAGAATTGTGACGGTCATTCTGCAATTGACCGATGTGGCGTTTCCAATTGAGTAAAAGCATACGCGAAACAGACTGGAACCCTCCAGCATCATTGAGACACGTTGAGAACAAAGAAGGCAAACAAGAGGATGCAATAGTGCAACTACTGATTTGGTGAGAAAGTATTTCAGACATTCTCATTGAGGCTCTGGTGGCTTTGTCTGGCACGTTACGTAAGCGAGCGAGGCTAGCCTGCAGTGCTTGAGCTTGTCTTCTGCGAATGCATCCTCGCCCATACAACTCCACAGGCCAAGAATTCGAAGGTTCAACCCCAACGAACCGCGGCCTTAGAACCATAATAGAAGTACATCAAGGCATCACAATCACGAATACCACGTAGTACAACGAAGAGAGCAGTCTACTGGACGTGGTGCAGGGGGAAGAGTAGACGCTCGCGACCGCAAGAAGATCCCAAGATTCTCCAGCCCCACGATCACCTCCAGCAGCGCAATACCACCTGTCGCATCGCCGTCACATTCCCATTCTCCATGCGCTGTACGTGCGAAAGCGAATAGTGAATCGGTAGACAGACTGGGAAGCAAAAGTTGAGAGCTAGAGATCAAAACCAAGTCGTGCGAGCAAAGACTCTATCATCTTCATTCATCCACGATCACCGCCACTTGTCACCGCGAACATGTCGAACAACCAAGTCGGTTCGGTCTACCAACAGATCATTGCAGATGTTGTCGAGAGCTCCAGGGTTGACTTCGAAGAGGGTGGTGTCGATGAGCGTGTGCTTGAGGAGCTGAGACAGGTATGCCTTTACGTCTCCCTTTGTCCACCACGCTGCGCAAGCAATGAATGGCATCAGCGAGATCAATCCTCTCTTCACCTTCAATCAACCGCATCTCCATAACAATTCATTTCGCATGTAAAGACGTTGTCGTCGTTTCTTTTGTGCTTTCTGAAGTCGAAGTGGTTTGTGGCGTTGACGGAGTGTCATCTTCCTGACGCTGCCTACGTGCGGGCCCTCGATTTCTTTGGGTGGGCAGCCTTCAGTATTTGGCTTTATACCCAGCTGTTTCGCTTGCGAAATTAGCCAAGCCGCTAGAGCTGTTTTGGGAGTTTCATTCACGTGGTCTCATATTCCAGCACGCCCTCGTCATCTTCACACTACTTTTCCTTTCTGTACAACCATGTACACCTCGTTTTCTATCCGGATGAGCTAACATATCTTGCACATAGGGATGGCAGCAGAAATTGTCTCAACTTGGCGTTGCCCAATTTCCATGGGACCCCAAGCCTGAAGCCATCCAAGCTCCAGTCATGCAAAATCCCCCAACCCTTCCCTCCAACTCTGGTGTTTATCAACAGCAGATACCACCACAACAGATGTCCCAACAGCTGCCACAGCAACAGCAGCAGCAGCAAATACCTCAACCTCTTCCTCCCATGCCACAGATGAACAACGGTCCACGCATCAAGTCAGAACCTGGCTTGGAAGGTTCAGTTGTAGGCGCTACGGCACCTGCATTCAACCCCATGACCGGACTCTCTGCCCAAGAAAGAGCCGCAGCACATTTACAAGGGATGTATGGGTCGAGAGCTGCTGCATCCATTGAGCAAATCCAGCGAACTGCGCCTCAAACACAGAACCCTGCACAGAACATGGGAAATATGAACTCACAGCAACAATATTCACAGCAATCAACGCAACGTATGCAACAGATGCAACAACAGCAACAGGCTGGCCAACAGCAACAGCAGCAGCGTCCACCGTTGACTCAAGAACAACTCCAACAGTACAGACAGCAACAAGCTGTTAATGCACAACAGAATCTGCAGAAGCTCAATGGTGTTGGTGGCGCTCAAACCGATGGTGCAGGCGATGATATAGGCGAGTCCATTGGGGTTGTTTCCCGTGTCAATAGTCAAGGTGAAGAAGAACCTATGGGCCGCATCGAAATCGACAACCTGATCCGCAGCAAAATCGAGTCAATGGGTCAGAGCATGGAAGGTGGTGGTTTGATGCTTCCTCTTAAGCAAGCTACTGCAGCAGCCAAGAGAAACAAGCGGCACCGCCCTCTGCCCAAGATCAAAGCTCCAAACCAAGCCGTCCCTCAAAATGATGGAGTTGATGACGACGGTGATGACGTTAAGCCAGACCCAGATCTTGATGAGGATGCCATCAATTCCGACCTCGATGATCCCGATGAAGGGCTTAATGATGATGAGGATGAGGACGAGGCGATGGGTCATATCATGCTTTGCATGTATGATAAGGTGCAGCGTGTTAAGAACAAGTGGTGAGTCCTTAACATCTCTTCTGCCCTCAACATCGACTAACAGCCGAACAGGAAGTGTGTCATGAAGGATGGTGTTCTAACCGTCAACGGAAAGGAGTACGTCTTTCATAAGGCTTCTGGCGAGTACGAGTGGTGAACCAATCGAAGCGATCTCATCTGATCGACTTCTTTGCCGTTTCTCGACTTGTTTCTTCTCCTCTTGCGCTGGGCTCCGGTTTCACAGTCAGAATCAGACTCGTCAAAACAGCCTCTTTCTTTGATTGTCTGACTTGCTCACGCTGCTTTTTCATACAATCATACTGCACCACAAAAATTACAAAAAATATCATACATCTGGTTCCCTTTCCGTTCATTTCCTCACGGCCTCCTTCCAAAAGTTACGCTATCCTGTCTTCATTTGGCCTTTCCTCCTTTCTCCTCGGTTATCTGAATGGCACTTGGATCAACGGGATATGGGAATCGCGATGGTTATTTCGCCAAGGCGCAATAGATCGCGAAGGGCTGGCGAGAAAAAAATAAATTGAAATACCCGCCCGGGGCTGATAACATGGGCATAGAGCATGGGAAGTAGAAGTGGAAGTGGAATGATTGGAAGGGGAGGGATGGGGATGGATGGGGAATCAATCGCGAAACACTTTAGTTGTACGTTACGCTCTTCTACGAAACAGAAGATAGATTAGGTAGTTCTTTCTTAATAGAAAGTCCTCTCCTACGTATATGGTAGGTATCACTTGATGTGAAGTGGTGAAGCAGAGGTGAGTGGATTAGTGGGTTACTAGTTATAAGACCTCCGCGACTATTATCGAGTCTAAGCCTTCTTCTTTCCACAAAGATTTCTCTTCCTTCTTCTAATTAGTGTAAAAATCACCTTGCAACACCAGAATAGGCTAGATTACCCAAGATAGCTGTTATTTATCTCTTGTTTTACTCCCCTTATACTCCTGTTACTACAATGCAGTCCTACCTAGAACTTTTTGTCGTTTAGAAGTCGCTTAATTCGAGTCCCGGCTGTTTTTCTTGGTATAGCACCAGCAGTACTTACAAAGTATTCCACTTAAGCTGACAAAATCAATCAAAAAACCATCAGCTAAATTATTACGATGGCTGTATCAGTAGGATATCGACCTGCTATGGCATTTTTGTACTCCCGACCACACGTGGTAGATTTCCCCTCAACGAATGCTTAATTATGCTTTTGTCATGCATGCCGGTAACCAATAGGTAGGTATGGGTCTGCGAAGGCGATGGAGAAGTACTGCAACAAGCCGCTTCAAGTATATGGATGGCTTTTCGTAGGCTAGAAGTTGCTCGCCTCACCTTCCCCCGCATTGCATTGAATAATTGCATTACGTCTGCAGAGCCAACACACTCCAACATCTCTTTCTTCAGACTCCAGCTTCTAAGTTACGACCTGCTGCCTTTGAGTTACCAAGTTATAAGAATGTGATGTGCTGTGCTGCTTGAATATTCAGTCGTCTTTCCAACCTCGAGTGTGTTTTCCCCCACCCTTTTTCAGAGGAAACAAACTGTTAGATCGACAAGGTTTAAGAAAATCGAGATGACTGCCTCGTTTCCTGAGTACGTTCCTCCGTTTTCTTCTGAGTCCACCCACCATTTTCACTGTTCTACCACCACAAAGTCTACCAAGACCTTCAAATACCCTTAACTAACTTCTTACCCCAAACACCAGAATCCTCAATTCCCGGCTCTTCAAATTCATCCTCATCAATCCTTATCCAGCACCCGACGACTCGTACTCGGACATAAGCGGAAGCAGAGACACAAACAGAAATGGAAATGCTAGCAAGCCAATCGAATTCTCAATCCATGAAGATGCTGTCGCGCAACTCTCTGATCCGTTGCGGACTTTGGTCAAGGGCGAGTTTGTGGAGGCGAAATCCGGGTATACTGTTTGGAAGGATGTAGGGAAAGAAACTTTTGAGAGATTTGCTATGTTTGCTTATATCGGCGATTATGAGGTTCCGGCGACTGAGAAGCGTATGGTTAGGGTTAGTATTCCTTTCTGGTATGGGCGTGAGTAAGTCCTTCTTTGTGGGAGATTGGGCTGATTGAACGGCAATGAGATTCAGGTCCGGGAAGTGGATGAAGTCCTTGAAGTGGAAGTAAGCAAGGAGGCGTCTCCTGAATTATCCTTTGGTAGAAAGTCAAAAGCGAGAAAGGGCAAATTGAGAACGTCGTGGAATGAGCCGCAAGTTCAAGCAGAAGAAACATTGCCAGCGGAAGATGACGTATACCCACACCAATATCAGCCCTTCTCGTCCCTCTCCTACCCGATCCTCGCACCCTTGAACAGATACGACTCAACCTGCTCATCCTCCGAAATATTCGAGGTAGACCACGACTACTCGCGCCTCTTCCTCGCCCACGCATCTCTCTACATCCTAGCCGACCTCTACCTAGTCGACACCCTCAAAGCACTAACCCTGCACAAACTTCACAAAACTCTCTGCGTCTTCCAACTCAACGATGAAAACATAAACGACGTTGTTGATCTGGCGCGGTATGCGTATACCGAGGAGAAAGGGTCGGATGAGGGGATCGGAGGGTTGAGGAACTTGGTTGTTCGGTTTATGGCGGAGAATGCGGTGGTGCTTTCCTTGAATGAAGGATTCTTGGAGTTGATGAGTGAGGGCGGTTTGTTTGTTAGGGACTTGTGGGGGTTTAGTGTGGAGAGGATGCGGTGAGTTGGGTATGTTTGCTGTTAGGGAGGTTTAGGGGGTGGTCTTTTAGGCGAGGACTTTGGTTAAAAGTGCTTGTATGAGCATGGAAAGGAAGAATATGTTCTGATTAAGTTGAGTGATAATGAAATAAGTTTACTTTACAGCGACATGTGGTGTCTTTTATGATTGTGATCGATATGGGACATTTCCTTAAGCACTTCGATATCTCCTTCCGCAGGAAAGGTCAACCCTTTTGCTATTCTAATACAAGACCTACAACCGCTCAAGCTAGTCAAGTAAACCTATATTCTGAAATTAATGCTTTCTCTTCTTCGTAGATAGCGAGGATACTACTTCTCGCCAGTGGTCACGTTGGTCCCAGTTAGGGCAGAAGATATTAGCAGAAGATCCGAATTGCGTTGTCTGGCATTTATCGCCTTCATTACCTTCAATCATCACGATATACTATTCAGACCTGCATTCTTTCTCGAGAAAAACTCTACAGTAGTCAAGGTCCTAATCAAATTACCTAATTCCAGTTCTTAATCACCAGTACAGATATATCTTGGCATATCTGTGGTTAAGCGAAGTGTTGCCAAAAGAGATATATCAAAGAACCAAAAAGTAAAGAGCGTTTCTAATTCTGAAGTTTTGTAAAAAAGAATACCGAGTTTGAGATTACGCTGAACTTGAGTAAGTCGCATTCGGTGTTCTAAATTCCGACCTTCACAACCACATGCCATGTATGCCGCTTGCTGGGAGGTCGCATGCCACTTGCTTAATTGAGGCAGAAAAGTTGCAGTTGTCTGACTTGGTGGAAATCAACTTTGCAAGAACGAGTTACTAACATTTAGAACGCCTGGAAAATCTGAAAGAAACTAGTCCAGCTTTACTTTCCTTCTATCGACGCCTTGCCGACAGCACTGGGACTAAACGATGAGAATGAACCTACTTCGTCTCTGATATCTAATCTCGCTCGATTGGATATTTTATAAGATAGTATCCAGTTCAAAGACAAAAGCTTAACTCTTAGACCTTGTAATACTTCCGTCTTTCGAGTTTCCTCTTAAACTTCACTTAGAAAATGAGAATAGATAAGTAGGAGAAAGTTTACTAATTTAGTTTAATTATAATGTAGATTTTGTATCTCTGTGGTGTTTTTTTTTTATGTGTGTCTTCCTCGAGTTTCGAGTGCCCCTTCCTAGGTATTTTCAATACTATCTACCTAAAAGCTAAACATGCTACTTGTTTTTCAACTAGAACCCCAACATAAAAAGTACCCAACTCTCCATGGCAATTAATAACCATCGTGAACAGAAGAAATTCAAGTGAGCAGAAGTCATAGGTAAGTCGATTTGTTGAGTTAATTCGGCGCGTCGATGGGAGGATGGCACGAAGTATGGTAGGTATGGTGTAGTTTTAGTGGTAGCCGGAGTCGAAGTAATGATAACATTCCATGCATAGGGGAGGGAATTTATCTCGTTGACGTTGAGATTCCGGATAGGGAGTGGTTAATAGTGTCGTAGGGGTGGAAAGTTTACATGGCAGCTTCTCACTGTGAGATTCGAGCACTTGTGTATGCATACTGCATTTAAAACTCTTGATTATCGCGATATTTTTGGTCTCTGTCTTGTCGGATCTCAAAGTAGCGGTGCTTTGGAGGGAGTCTTTTTTTTGTTGTTGCTGGTTTAATGGGGAAGCTGAAAGGAGTTATTCGAATGTTGGGAGATAAAGGAAGTTGATTTTGAGAACTGACTGTGTAAATATTGTGGTATTGAGTTTATATTTCATAAATCATGCAATTTAATGCTGTCTAAGTCCCAATCATGAATGAAACTCCGATAACTGCGACCTTGACCCATACCTACTCGAAATCCAAATCCTAAATCTGAAGGTCCCAGCCCCAGCAGTCCATCTGGATATCCCAACGCCTCAACCGTGAATTCCAGTCCCAATGCAAGAAGATCCTCACTCCAGTCCGGAACTCCTAAACCTCGCCAACGACATAACCAATCTGCCTTCTATCTCCCCCATTCCTAATCTGTCCCTGGCCAGCCATGATACTCCCCGCCAGCCCCTGCTGCTTCTCCAAAATACTCTTCTGCATCTTCATCCTCGCCGCCTCCCTCTCATGCATTCGCTTATCCATCTTCTCCCTCTCCTGCCTGTCCGCACCCTCAATAGCAAACCTCTGCCTCATTCCATCCTGTTCCGTCTTCTGTCTGTTCTGTAAATACTCCAACTGCATCATCTCCCTGGTAGCATCTTCTTCGATCTCCGCATGTCTGACTGCGCGCTGGTTTTGCACTTGAATCTGGCCAAGGGCGCGGACGTGCGCTTGTTCGTGACGCTGACGTTCGGATAAAAGACGCTGTTCGGTTTGGGATTTCGATTCGAGGAGTTGGACTTCGGTGTGGGACTTTTGTTCGAGTAGGTGCAGTTCTGCGCGGCTGAGTTCCATTTCTCGCCGGATGTCGTGCGTAGTTTTCAACTGTAGTATTTTGCCTTCTTCCTCTGCAGTTGTCCGTTTTATATCTAGAAGAGCGAGTGCTTCCTCTTTCTGTTCTCGTATGCGCTTTTCTCGAGCTCTCTGTCGAGTGATTTCCTCGACAATGTGTGGGGGTGCATTGACAATGTCGTCTGGTTGTGGGACATTAGGGGCGTGAGCGTAAAATTTCGGAATGCAGCGTTTTGTCTGCAGAAGATGGAGGAGTTCTTCGTTCTGTGATTTTGGACCAAGGGAGAGGCCTTTTGTGACATATTTTGTCAAAGAGTAAGTGTAAGTGCTGTCAGAGAATAGGAAGTCGTCATCGTTGATAACTTTCCAGAGGGGCAATTTGAGCAGAATTTGCATTATCTTCATAGGATCAGAAGAGTCGAGTGCGTGGTGGAAGATGGTCTTGCCGGAGGAGTGTTCGGAGGGTTTACTGCGGAGTCGGAAGTCGGAAGAGCTGGCGATCAGGAATTGGACAGCTTCTTCGAGTTGTAAGCGAGTGGGACTGGCCTCTACGGCATTGAGGCAGAGTTCTGCAAGAGCCGAGCGTCCATCGTGTCGTTCACTGGGATAATCAGGGTCGTGGCCGAACTTTACGAGCACACGCATAGCGTCACAACGGAGGTCTCGCGCCGCATCATGAAGACTACCGTCATCAATTTCAGCCCCAGCCACGAGCAGATGCTCCATGAGTTTTGTATTGCCACTCTGGCTTGCTAGGGCGAGAGGTGTGATCCCAGAGGGGTCCGCAGTCGTTACTTTGGCACCAGCGGAAATGAGCTTCGAGAGGATATCAGGGCGCTGGTGGTTTATACTGAGGATTACTGGTGTCATGCCTGATTTCGAAGTAAACGTAACGTTGGCTGTAGAGGTCAGTACATGTAAAAATAGCACAAGGAAAATAGCTTGCCTCCTTCGTCAATGAGCAACTCAATGTTGGCACTTGATATCTTCTTTTCGGGCTGTGAGAGCGCCCAACAGAGAACAGGCCATGGTTCTTTTCCAACTTCCGGATCAACCTCACAGAAACCCCATTGATTAGGACTATAACCCATATCAAGCAGAGCTCTTAGGATTTGTGTTCTTCGTGGGAAGCTGCTCAGAGCCATAAACAAGACGGGCTCCAGATCCAGGTCAGGATGTCTGAAACCGATGTCCAAAGTTTGCTCATCGTCCTCTATGGAATCAATGAAAGCCTGGAGGATTTTTAATATTGTTGCTTTGTCTGAGGTTGCTTTGAAAAGATATGGAATAGCCATTGCTTTACTGTCCGACGATGAACCAGGCAACAATCTTTTAATGAGATCCAGGTTGACTTGCTGAGATGCAATTTGTAAGGCCAGCCCTCGTTGGTAGTTGACGTCAGCACCGAACCGTAACAATAAGTCCAAACGGTCGTCTGGTCCGTTTTTATAATTTTGAATAGCTTTCAGAAGTGCTTCTGATACAGCATTACCGGCTGCTCCTTTCTCCAACATGATTTCCATGATTGATAGGCCTAGATTTGATTCCCAGATAGAATCGGTGTCCACTGCTATCCTAAATGCGGCATCCATATAAGAAGCGGCCTGTGGGCTTTCGACGAGAAGAGTCAGAGTATCAAGATCAAGGTGCTCTACTGCGAAGGCTATGGACTCGCCTTCGTCGAATACATGATGGTTCAACAACAACTTTATCAACTGATGATCAGGTGGCGTTTCCTGGGTAGCACGGAAAAGGGTGATTGTGACATGCTTGTCAATTATCATTCCAGCACTTAAAATCAAAGAAACAACTTTGAGTCGTTGGTCTTTAGGAAGGACCAAACTTGACCTGTAGGCTCTCCTGAGCGTGGTTGGCGATACCGGTTTTGTAAAGAGGAGGCTCAGTGTTTCAATGTAAGCTGATTTAGCGGCAAGATCCACTGTAACTCCGTGGTTCCATTCGACAGAGGCACCATGCTGGTATAACAGCTTGGACAGCTGAAGATTAGAATCTCCTTCCTTTACAGCATCGTACAATGCTGAATCGACTACTTCTCCTTTCAAACCAGCAGCAAGCAGTATTTCGATAATCTGATAGTAAGTATCCATATCCGTGTCTTTCAATGCCGAGGCTCCTCCAAATGCACCTGTCATCATTGACAAAGAAGGTTTTGGTGTAAGTTTCCCATCAACGAGCAGCTTCAGAATGTCTTTGTCGCCTGAGCTAGCTGCCGATCGAACAGCTTTCCCATTTGTATGATCAATATATGCTCCGGACTGCAGTAGCAACTCCACAAGCTCATAATCAGCACAGTTCACAGCAGGAACTAAGGCTTCTGATAGTACTTGTTTTGACATCTTGGCGTCTAAAAGCTTCCTGATTATATCGAATTTTTCTTCCTTGCCCGCCAAATTCATGGCCTCTTGAAAGGCCACCGCCTTCGTAGAGGATGATGCTACCACATGTCGCGGAGCTAGAAATAGATCAACTGCTTCTCGAAAACCCTGCCTGACAGCAAGGCGCAGGACTCGGCCATCCTTGTAGTTTACATCCGCTTGAGGTGAAAGAAGTTGCACCAAAGGTAGGCCTGCTTCGCCTTCAATTACTGCAGTACAGAGAGCTTTGTTGATTTCCTCTCCCACAGCTCCAGCTTTAACCAGTTTCTCGCAGATAACACTCTTTTGCGGATCGTCCATGGCCATTGCTAATGGGAGTGCCCTTGATAAGCTGTGAGGCTTCGGCCTTTTAGATATGATGAGTTCCATAATTTCCTGATCTCGGACAGCGTGACAAATCGATGCTGCTTCTAAGGCGTTAACATCAGCGCCAGCAACCAGCAGAGTTTCAATCATGGAATGATCTCGTTTGACACGTAAGCTAGCCTCGATTTCTTGAACAAGAGCCTCATCCATGGCTCGTTGAGGTTTCGTCCCACGCAGGATTGCCTGTACTTTGTACGTCCTCTTTGCGTCAAAAATAGGAAGGTCCATGGTACATTTCAATGCGATCTCAATGGTATCTAGAGCTGGCGGTCCACCTTCACTTTGTAAAATAATATCCAGAACAGCGGGGTCGCCATGCCTCGTAGCCAGTAATACAGGAAGTCCGTTTTCGAAGTTGATGTCTGCCTTGCCCTCCTGGCATAGTAATCTGAGTAATTTCAAGTCATGGGGACAATTTCGAATAAGTTCTATGAGAGCTCGTGCTATTTCAACGTTGCCTATGCCCGCAGCTGTGATATTGTCAATAAGAAGTTTGACGATCCGGTAGCGGGCCTGGCCAATAGGCAACTTCATGGCTACAGGAATAGCAGCAGAACATGCTGCAAGTGACCCATTCTTGGATAACAATATTTGGAGAAGATCCACACAACCTTGAGATACCGTTGCCAAAAGGGTCTGATCATCCACTTCAGCGCCAAATTGAACGAGAAGCTCGATAAGTCTCCTTGATTTTTCCTGGCCTGCAATGGCAGTACGGAGGAAAAAATCAACTTCAGTTCCTCTCGCACCGGCTCTCAGTAGAGTTTGGACCATTAGATATCGGTGATCTCCGCTTAACTTTGGCATGGAAGCGAATGCCTTCGAGAGAGAGAACTCTGATGGTGATCCTTCCAGGGCTAGTATTTTGACCAGGGGAAGATTGTTTTGCGAAACGGCGACTTCAAGAGCTCTTGCTGCATTATAGTCCACGGATACTACCGGTGTGTGTTGCTCCTTTCCATGCAATACTAACAGGCGAGCAGTCTCGACATCATTCTGCAACGCCGCCGTAATCAGTAGCTCGTTGCAGTGCACTCCAGAAGCACCATTTACCAGTAGCTATGGATAATTGTAGTCAGCACAGAAGGGGAAACAGATTGGGTTTTGGAGGAGGTCATCTTTGCATACTTTTGACAACAAAGCAGCCCGGTCTTCTGGAGGAGCCGTGCGAGAAATGCGACCAACAAGTTCAGAAGCTACATCTGGTCTCAGGTCCTGCTCTTGAAGCAGTATCCCTACCAGATCTGCTCGGTTCCGTTGCATGGCATTTGCAATCGCACAGCCATTATTGTAGTTGATGTCAGAATGGTGACTCAAGAAAAGCTGCATCATTTTGATGTTGGAGAGAAGTGTTGCTTTGACAAGACCTTCGTTAGCAGCGTCACCATGCGGCCCACTACACAATAGTAGTTCTGCAAGAGGATATCTTTCAATCAAGCTAGAAGAGGGCACCGCTAATGCGGCGTTTAGAGCATCATTCAGCAACGGAGGTGAAGGGGGATGAGGGGATGCAAGAATTGCCGCGACAAGATCCAGTCGACCTGCTTCGGTTGCAAACATGAGTGCTGATGCTCCATCATAACTGCCGTTCGCCCCTGCTTGTAGAAGCTGCAAAACGACGGGCAGCGAGCCACTCATGGTAGCAGGTAGGAGACTTCGGGTCACGCAGTGATCCGGAACCCTTCTAGGTGCACGGAGCATGATGTTTACCATCTCCACGTTGCCATTCCTTGCCGCCATCTCAAATGTTTGCTGTTGAACGGTAGAATTCGCCCCTTGAACAGCCACTGTAAGCTCACAATTTCTGTGATGTCAGAATGGATTTACCTACCATATTGCAAAAGAGTTTCTGTGATCGTCGGGTGTTTGTTCTGCAGAGCAATATGAAGAGACTCGTTTAGACTAGCTTGATCTGCATCTGGGGCAAGAAGCTGCACAAAATCAAGTCGTGAATTCTCGGTTGCAGTCGCCAGCAGTTGGCCACGCTCCTCTGGACTATCGGTATTTCGTATCTTCTTGATCAGGCCGTTGCTCGCTCGTCTCGCAATGTTGATATCGCCACCGAGCTGTTTGAAGCCCGCAAGAAGGACCTCAGCAACTCCTGCCAAGCCATTCTCTTCTACGACCCTGGTCAAAGCGGCGTAGACTCCCTCGTAGGTGTAGTTAGATGTGTTCTTCCCAGACCCGATCGTGCTAAAAGCTCTCCTCAAGCCTTTCGGTCGTGTCCCATTCTGAGCAGCCTCTATTTTCAACTGCCCCAAAACAGCTTCGGCCTTTCGTTCATCGTCCGGTCCACGGAATGTTGGCCTCTGCCTCGGAGGAGACAGTGGAATTAATTCGTCCTGCGATATGGCGCCTAGCTCCCGAGCTATGTCCCTGAGCCGGTGCACTTGCTGAGGTGTTGTGTGGCAATCCATCATGCTGAGGGAGGCCAGAGAAGTTGTTGCTGCATGCCAGAGATTGATGTTTTCAAGTCCTTGGGGGTGCGTTCAATTGTTGCTTTGATGTCAAAAAAGCAAAAGGCCGTCTCCACTGAACGAGGCTGTGAGCCTGGGATATAGGGAACAGTCAAGCGCAGGTCTCAAGTCATCCAATGACGTCGGTTCGAAAAAGTCTGACACCAGCTCTATACTTGCGACGGTATATACCTAGGGAAAGCCAAAGTAAAGGCGGAGGTGGGGAGGGGAGAAACAGACGTTCGTTACCTTGGTTCGAAGGGCTGGCTAGACTCAGCAGCGTCGAAGGAAGAAGAGAAGAAGGATTAGGTAGAGCCAGTTCTCGTACTTGGTGTTACGAGTACTGCTCGTACTGCAGACGCCTCCACACCTCACTCTACCTTAACGTAAGGTAGGCAAGGTAGATGCACCATGGCCGTACCACTCACTCACTGCACCGCCTCGTTCTTTGCTGTGTCCGTTTAGTGTTGCGAGGCACAGGACAAGCATACACACCGCAGACACACGCACGCTTGACAGGCACATCTCCCGCCCTCGGCTCCTAATAAAGGCCGCTGTAACGCGTGAGCGCGTGGAACCGTCGGGGCATTTTCACCTCTTGGTGCGAAAGATCAATTCCATTGGCAGCTGGCCGGTGCTGTGCCATGAACACCAGGAGAGTTTGCCCGCGGGAGATCAGATTGGGAGGGTCGTCGTCGTAAGTTCAGCTGTACTGTACCGTTGCCGGGCGCAGCGTCGTGAGCAAAAGAGCCGAACGGTGCAGTTTCATGTTTGAAGCCTTCCACTTCGCCACCAGCGCCCCATGTGATGCCGATGACAGACTTCTGGGCGAACTCAGTGCTGCAGTCCTGTCCAGAACTGTACAGTGACAGGAGGGCGAGTAGGGCGAAGCTTCTTCACCACCGCTGGCACCCAAGTAAGTAATGCATCAAGTCAAGCAAACACCAAGAAACTAGAATCATGCTAGAATCACAGAAGAATCATGATGATGGAAGGGATTACGAAGTAGGATTGCAGAGAACTCAAGGCTTCGCAAATGCGGCCGCATCTTGGTATTATCACATGACTATGTCACATGATTATCTGCTCCTGGCGTTGCGTTGTTATTCACTGTCCACGAACAAAGGTAGATCGAAGTCAAAGACTCTGGCAGTTGACAGTGGGATATGAATACTGGGGTTGTGTTGGAACTGTTATTTTCCTGACTTTAGATATCTTAGGTTGAAGACTTTGAAACCTTCATGGTGGTCGGTTACGCTCTTCTCTACTGAGAGGCAACGTCTTGTCATTGAAGTCAACCCGCTATTGCCAATACCGCCTCTTTACAATTTGCAAAGATGCTTTTAGTCAACAATACCACTAATATCATGGTAGTCGTAGATAGTGCCACCTTGCTTGATCGAAGACATTCCGTCGCCATTTACAGGATGATATGCAGGGTATTTACCGACAGTTCTTAGGGAAATAGAGTTGGAGAATCGTGTTCATTGGGGTTTCTCCAAACCAGATGACTTTTAAAAGCCTCGGTACATTTGACAAGGTGGTATAGACTAAGCAAGATGCTTCTGAACAGACATTAGCCTGGCTTCGGCATGTAAGCCTCCTGCCTCCTTCTCATACACAGCCTTATTCTGTCTGATTCTAACCCATTTATATATCCTGGCCCACCCAGTATTCAAATCCCTGCTGCCGCCGGCGCTCTCGCTGCTTCTGTGGTAACTCTGTCCGAACCAGCTAATTGAATGGATTCGCAGTCTTCCGGCGCAACTGGTTTACACTTTACTGCAGACAATCAACACCATCGCCGATAGCGAGACAGAGGTAAAGACCCTCATGAGCGTACCTTTCTCCTAGGTCACAACAGGTCTCAGCACGACTGTAAGCCCTACATATTCTATCCTCAATAACATAAGCTAACCTATTCACTGACAGCTCGTCTACCGCCCAAGTCCAGCGACCGCGAATAATACCAATGTGTAGACAGAATGAAAAGCCTACACTGCTGAGATGAAGGTTAAGGTGGTGGATGTATGAATGATGACAATGAGGATAAGGATGGAGTTAAAGGGGGTGGGTGAGCACTGAGGAGGTGCTTATTATCAGTCACGGAAACACTTTTCGAGTAGGTATAGAATACGTTAAATTTATCGCCTAGATCTGCTTATAGGGTGAGTGGCTACTCTAGATAGACTGCAAAGGACTTGAACTCAATTAAATGTAACGAATGACTTCGCACTAAAACATGAAATGATAGGTAGAAAGTAGATAGTTAAAAAACTATAAAATTTAATTTAAGACTAAACTGTTATCTTGTTACCCCTACCTTACTTTAGCAAAGGTAGCTAGCTACCTAGGTTTAAAAAAAATAAAATAAAAACAAGGTACCTAGGAGGTTGCTTCTATAGTCCCAGAAAGGGATTTTCCTATTCGTCCGGGTCCTCTGTGTCGCCCCAACCGGTTGGCCGCAGGAAGAAGCTAGCAGACGGCCAAGATAGAGGGTCTCGCATCCAGCTGCTATTAATCTTTCCTATGCCACCATACAGCAGGATCTTTGGCACAGAAAGAATAGTAGACAGACTCCCAGGTAACACAACCCATGTCACCATACTGCTGGATCTTTGACAGGGAAGTGGCCTGGCCGGGCTGTCCTCTTCACTTCGAGGACGTTATAGAAGTGTATTTCCATGGTGACCCACCGTCCCAGTGTGCAAATTGTGGAATGAGAACCATTACCACTGTGCCACTAGGTGCTTTGTTAGCTGACAATGTCTTATTTTGATATTTAGCTAGCTATCATACGGGTATCACGTTACTTTAGCGAAGCTAGGCTTAAAAGAGCATGGGGCAAACCGATTCACCTTCCCCCTCCTAAATGATGGCCTTCTCTGCATACAGCACGTGCCACAGATCTAAGGCTAGCCAGGTTTAACAGCATCAGTGAATTGATTCTATAAGTATCTAAGCAGTGACCAAGATATTAAATTCAAAATTGCAGTTCAAGCACCACTAGTTTGGTGAATACCTCGACATAAAGTTCACTGGCACACTTGCAAAAATCATATTTAAACTATGCTTGTCTATACAACCGCTATCATGATACTCTTACCCTTAAGTTACTAGTTGTGTTCTTGGACTTTAAATACAAGGCCAAAACTTTGGTGGTTTGTTTACATTGTGTAGTGTTGTGTTGCCCTGAGCTGTCTTGTTGCACCTACTCTCCATTAATAGCCTCTGCAAAGAGAAGAAGAAAAGGGGGGGAACTGGAGTAGCACGTAGTTTAATTGATGTATATTAAGTAATGGAGTGTCATTAATGTAACGTAAACGGTGATTGGAAGAAGTGTTGTTGCGTAGAGAGCATTACGCGAGGCCGCAATATCAACACAAGGCTTTTACGCTAGCCAGCTATCTCAACTCGAAATCTCGCAAGCTCAAACCTTCTTCCATTCAACTACCACCCATTTCAAGATGTCTTTGACAAATTTTTCAAAGCTCCTAGAGAGCGAGGTCGAGCGATGCGATCTAGATTCTGTCTTCGTAGAGAAGGCAATTAAACTCGGCGAAGAATGGGCGTACAAGTACACGTTCTGGTCCGGAACAATGACAGAGGTTAGCTTCGAAACCCAGCGCTGTTACGGCGATATGGACGTCGCAAAGGAGGCGGCCTCTCAGGCATTGGCCTGGCTACTGGCCCTCCCAGAGGTAAGCAGCTCATACAATCAACCATTCATTCTGGTTCTGATCCATGCTTACAACCTTCCCAGCACCCTGTCCCAGCTGATGCTGGAGCTGCGCAGGTATGTCCTCTCCATGCACCAACCCTTCTGAGTAATTCAAGCTAACAGTGTGATTCGCAGAAGACTGCAACCACCTCCGCGACCAACCCGACTGCTGGCAGAGCTATCAAGCCCTTGAAGTCCTCAACTGCGCTCAAGAAGGCATCACCGCTCCAGGTAAGCTCGCTATATATGGAATGAAGTGTTTGTGTACATGTAACTGATTTGGTGCTTGATAGTCTTTCGACTTTGGCACTTAACTCGCCCAGGATCGCGCTACCTTGGAGGTAAGTCATTGCTTTACACTCTTTTCACGTCGCAATTTGGGGTGGGAAAATTGATCTGGTGTTACATGTGCTAGCAGTGACTACGTTGACACTTATCACCCTTCATTCTTCCACACCCACCTTCTTCCCCATTCAGAACCCATAGCTAATTCACCAATTCAGAAGAACGAGCTCGAGAAGAAGATCATGGAGAACAAGAATGATATGAAGGAGGAGAAGAAGGACACAGCTGAGGTGGGTCAACCAGATCGGGTTCTCAAGTCACTGTAGCTAACCCTTGTTCACAATCACAGACAAAGGTTCCCAAGGCTACCACTGGCCCAAACCAAGCCTCGGCTTCAGCCGTTGGTTCAGTCGCTGGTCCTGGTATCGTATCCGAATCCGTCTTGACCACCGACACCAGCACCTCGTCTCCCCCAGCAACTCCTGGTCATGTTGAGTCTGGCAGTATTCAGGGCAGCCAAAGCCAGACCACGTCGACATCTGACATCAATGTCGCCGACCTGGTAAGATCTCACTACTCCACCGAGACTTTGAGTCATGAAAACTTTGATACAGACTAGTGTGCTCGAGATGATGTCTGTCAAGGATATCGTAAGTATTTCCTTCTACCTCAAACCCCTTCTTCGGGTAACTTAAACTAACTCTACAATCCACACAGGTATTCCCCGACCTACACGCCCTTTTTTCTCAGAAGCGACGTGAGCTCTTCCGAAACATCATCGTCAAAGTGGCTTCGCAGTTTTTTGAGGCGATGGGAAACAAGAAGATTGGGGATGAGGCAGAGTTGAACAGCGCATTGCAGAAGTGGCTAGACCACGAGGACAATGATGATGAGATGAATGGTTAAACTACCTGCTTTGTAAGGCCCAGAGGGTGTATGCTTTGTCTTGTGGTGGGCTGGGGGTGTTTTCTCTCTTCTTGTGTTTCTGTTTGTCCATTCTGCCCTTGTGGCGGATAGCGGCAGATCGAGGTCGTAAATGAAGATGAACAAATGAAAAATTATGAACTTTTAACAAAATGATCAAGGTGAATTCAAAGGCCTAAAATGAAGATGAATCTAGGCCTGTATTTTTTATTCAATCTAACTTAATTCTTATCTCCACCTACCTACCTTCCTACCTACCTAGTAAGATAGATAGTTAGGGATATCAGACCTGATAGGACTTTAAGTTTCTAAATTAGATATTTGTTTTCTATTTTTATAGGTAAGTTTAATTATCTATCTAAAACCCAGTATACTATTATAGGTGTTGAATATATCACTGGCAGTGATATGACATTTGGGAATCCAATAATATGTTGCAATGACCGTTGCAATTGTGTGATTGAATTGACTAGACTACAGACTTCGAATATGAAGTTGAAAACCCTCGGCAATAGCCGAGGGTACATGATATCGGTCACATGACCATTCCTGAACTCATATTACAGCTAGTGCAGTTCAACAATAGGTAGGTAGCCCAGGTAGGAAGTTGTATAATATAAAAGAAGTCAATTATAGGTAGATTCTCCTTTGTCAAGGACGGAATGACTCTTTCCGAAATCACGTAAAACAGTTCATTGAAGTTTTATGAAAATTTATTAGCTTTATAAATCAAATTAAGTCTACTTCCAATGAAGATATATTAAATTCTACATGTTGAAGATAGATATGTTCCTTTATGAGCCCTAGCGGCAGGTTAGCAACCAAGCTTTGATGTTATAAGCCTTGTGCTGTTAAGCCAATAAGATACCTTGTTACGTATAAAATCCTTTACCAGATACTTGTGACTGCTATTCTACTGAACAATAACATTACCACTATTCCGGATAGTGATAGTTTTAGAAAAAGGTAAAGATTTGTTAAACTTTCAAATGTGTTCCGGAATAGCTATTCAATTTCTAGTCAAGCAGGCTAAATAAGAGAGGCAATTAGCATACTCTTTACTTTGTACTGATTACACTTAATACACCGAACTATGTACGTTGTTGCTGTGTAATAACTTATAAGTTAGGAACCTCTTTAGCTGTATGTTCTATTAGTAAGACAACTGTGTTAGAGCCGAGCTCACACCTAAAGATCTTTAGCAGCACTAAATCGTAAATCAAGTTAATCTGTTCCTCTGCCAGTACAACAGCTATATATGATAATCGATATCCCCAGTGTTAAACAAGTACACCAGAGTCTAGTAGCACAACTAAAAAAGCCAAAGTAACGCTAGAAGCCAGAGTAGTACGCTCACCTATGACCTCTAAAACAACTTCCTATCTAACTTCTAAATACCCAGAGCCAGAGGTAGAGCCCGAAGGAAAATACACAAGGGGAAAAGCAGTGGTATATACAAAGGCAATTAGATCAGTAAAATATATATTTCCAGTCCATGGCGCCTCCTGTGCCGCTGAGTATGCGTAGCATCTTTACAGTCTACGAGCGGACAGTCCACTACTTCTAAAGCACAAAGCACCATTATTCGAGTACAATTCCTATTCGATAAAGGAACTGAGTCGTTCTAGCTTTTCCCCTTGACGCCTATATAGTAGAATTATCCTAGTAACACCTCAATACCAATACAGCTAGAAGTCAACACTAGAGCAGCTTATTACTCTAATACGCAGGACCCTCTAGACTAAACTCCTTAACCAAGAAATCACCCGACGCGATATGTCATCGGTCACCAAGGCCGAAGAAGTACATCTTTAGGAAGAATAACCGGTCTCACCCACCTATAGGCCATAGACTTCTTTGAAAGTATAGGTAAACGAAAGGTGTTGTTTTAAAAGTAGATTCTCACCACCATACTCTGCATTTTCTACCATATAACTCTACCTAAATAATAACCTTAGCAACAGTCTTCCCCTTGACAACAATCTTTTTCTTAACAACAACCTCCTTTCCCTCCCCTCCTCCTCTCCTCTCCGTACCTATCTAAAACCAACCCAAGGTAAATAATTTGATAAGGATACCGATTCAGCTGGCCAAGAACGGCTAGTGATGATGCTACGACATCATTAGCCTCGTTACAGGGCTTAGGATAGCGATAGACTTACCTAGACACGATAGAAGAAAGCCAAGGTATGGAGAGAGTGTGTAAGACTACCTAGGAATATATATCAGGTATTTAAAGATCCTCTATACCGGTACTCCTTAGATATCGAACCCACTATCCCTATCCACACATGCCCCTCCTTCTCCCTTTCCCCTACTTCTCTCTCTCTCACTCTCTCACACAAACACAAAAAAAAAGGCAAACAAAACCCTGGCGCCGCTACGCCTTACAATGAATGTGTAATGCGTACCGAATTTACGTCTGGCCGCAAAGTGTACTTGCTGTACGAGAGGTACGTACCTACTCGAGAGAGGGTAGTGGGTGACTGTCCAAGGGCCAAGTGTCCAAGTCTCCCTTGTATATATACTACATAGATACGTACTGTAGTCTAGAGAGCCTCGGAAATTCAGATGTTCGTGGTTGTTCCTTATCGTTTACTATTTGCTTCTTGTTGTATGTGCTGCTTGCTACTGATATGTGATTGAGGCCTTGTTAGAATAGAAATATATTTCTGCACTCTGTTAGAGATATTTACACTTAACTTCTCCGACTCACACTCCACCACTCACACGCTTCCAGCCTACACACAATCCACATCATCACTTACACGCTCACATGTTACACCCACGCACCAGAAGACACATCATATGCAATCATTAAATTTGTACTTTCAAATATGTACAGATAGCCTTGATATTACCAACACCATGGCCATGAAAGAATTCAGCAAAAGGGTATCTAACTCCCCTCATTTCTATATCTTGTCCCACCGAAAGAAGCCAATGAAGCCAAACCAACCACCCAATGCATTTTCCTTCGCCTCCTGCCCAGAAGGGCATAATGCTATAGTCGTCATTCATAATCTTCGTTTAGTTGTGCATCTTCATCGTCGCGAGCTGTTCGCACAGGCAGCAAGCAATTTCAAGAGGCGTCCAGCATTCTCTAAGCCTCCTACGAGGTAATACCCAGCGGATCGGTTGCAATGATGTAATTCACTCTTCGTAATTCCCAGAAAGCTGGCTCCAGCCCCCCTTTATGCACCCTGTCAAGAGATGGCTGAAGGCAAGCGAGTAACGAACTGACGGAGAGAGAAGATTCTTTCCTTCCACGGTAATTGGACGAAGGTTGAATATCTCTATGGGCCCAAATGGATCGGATCATGTCTCCAACTAAATTACCACATCTCTGGCTCTAGACTCCGGGTACCGGGGAGGAGAATTATCCCACGACGACAACTGGACTTCAAAGAACCACGTAGACGTTCCAGAACGCAGTGACTTTGGTAAGGCCCATCCATGAATATGACGGTCTGGATTCGGTCTTGAGGCGAGCGCAGGAGGCGGTCATTCAGTGCCGTGGTGTAGACAGTCGGTTGGCTCTCAGTACTCCCAGTGAATCCTCTGCAGCTCCGTCGCCAGTCGCCAGAAAACCGCAATTATTCCGCAGACGTAATGCTTGCTACCGTGATACCTTTAGGGGCTAGCCTTCCTACCCACAGGCTGCGGGCGCTGAAGAACATCCACCATTTGGCAGCAGCTCCGAGTCCCATGGAACAAAAAAAAGGAAATCCTTCTTCATAATGCAAGGCTCGAAAGCAAGGAAGTTGTGGAGGCACGTCCAAAAGCAGTACGCAGCAGGGAGCATCGGCCCAGAAAACCAACACCGAGAGTGCCAACACATGGATCGAGTCTCAACCCTGGTCGGTCCACGGCGAAATCCAACATAGGACCAGCATGTCATGTCACCGTCTGGTGCCGTTTCGTGCCGTCCCGGTATTCCCTGCGTTCCAACGCGTACGGAGGCATCTCGTCCCGGCCGTCGAATGAGATGTTGAAGTGCAATGTGCATGCACGATAGCCACCTTCCCAGTCACCGGCATCAATTTGAGGACAGATGACAAGTCAGGACCCGTATATTTGTTTTTCTCCCGCACCCGCGAAAGTTAGGCGACCTCGCCCGAAGTCCGAGGGAGCAAGGCCAGAACAAGGAGAAGGAAGTAAGCAATTCCTGTCAAGATGGCGCGATAGTAACTACAATGAGATCGTGTTTTCTTTTCCCCCTCGGTACCGACACGGCGGATAGACCCGTTATTCCATCTTCCTTGCATGTCTTGACCGGATCTGTCACGTCTTGCATGGACTTCTTCGTGGCGCCGAGCATAACGGTTTCCTTCGTTCGTCAGACCGTCGTCTCGTGAATTTCCTATGCAGACCGAAATCAAGCTAGCTGACAACTCATCAACTGCCTGCCACTCTCCCAACACTTCTTCGCCGAAAAAACCGACTTGTCACAATAAACTTCGCTACATCGGGTGCGACAATCCGTCCAGATCGCCGGAAATCCGTCTCCCGTCAAAACCCTCGTTGTACAACCTCCTGTATCACTGTCTCCCTCTGTGTATGACGCTTTCCCACACATCATTGGTCACACACGGTGTACCAAATTCTCCGTTCCAATTTCCATCGCATCTATCCGCCCGCAAACATGCACAAACTTCAAAGTTGATGGCCTGTTCGGCGTCGGCTAAGTCCGAAATTGGCGTGCGTCCTTCAAAACAAATCCCCCCTTCCCCGCCCCAAAAATATGAGATGACCCCTTCCTTGGAAATTTCCTCAATATCCCGCACCTATGTCGATGAATCCTGAAGCGTACAGTCCGCTATCTACATCAAGAGTGGGACGTTGCAGTTGCATTGCATATGGAGGAATCTATGCGCGCAAACCATTGCCACGTATCTGACGACATGATAAGTTTTGTTCGTTCCGGGTAACGCAGTTCGTTCAAGCTTCGCGTGGATAAATCGGGGTCGAATCGGGTCGCAGAATCAGGCTTTTCAAAGGTATCGAAGGGTACTTGCCATGATTGATTTCGGGGGCTTAGAATCATCCAAAGAAGTCCGCGCTTGAGGAATGTTAGGCAGGAGTGCGTCTTGTTCAGGATCGCGTGTAAGATGGGTAAGGAGTAATCTCAAGCTTCGGCTGGGCGGCGAGCGATCCAAATGTGCCTGTATTCGGAGTCTTAGTCACAATGGCTGGGGAGCTTGGTACAGCATCATTTGGTACCAATTGAGGGGTGGGGGGAGAAAGACGGAACTGGACTTACATGTTGCAGTATGCGTGGTATCTTCTTGAACAAAGCTCTTTCTTGGCTTCTGACAGCAACCTATCCACATCCTCCTTCTTCCATCCAAATACCCTAGTCAGAGGTGCCAGAGATAAAGCCTCCAGTCCTTGATTTAGTCCCAGATTGTACCATCTCCCAATATCCTTGAGATGTGGATCCGCGGGCCAAGGGTTCAGTGGTACCTTGATTACTTGCTCTTGGATTTCCACGAATCCTTGCTGTTCTAGCATGGCACGAGTTTCTGTGTTGTATGCGATGGGTCGGTATGCGCGTTCAGTCGCGTCTGTGATGTATTGTCCCCATTGCATAAGCGCTGAGTTGGGTGAGAGTGTCCCGTCGTCGCAGCGGGGCATGAGGTCCATTTCGATATGCTCGAGCCAGCCATAACCTGGCTTGAGATGCCTGGAGATGGAAAGTCAGCATTGGAGCCATTGTGAGGAATGCGCCGCCCGCATTTCTCACCTGAAAATTTTGGCATAGATTTCAGGCCAGCTTCCTACGCTGCCAGCGAGCATTCGCATGTGTATCAAGTCCCAAGAGTCCACATCCATTCCGTGCCATGGCGATTCGATATCTCGTTGTGCGAAGGACAGGTTCGGGGGGATTCTGCAATTGTCTCTGTTAGACTCTGCCGAATACTGACTAGGCTCTCCTGCAGTACTTACTTTGCCGGTTGTATCAATGATAAATCCAAACCCTTCACTTCAGCCATTGGGTATTTGCTATGCAATGTCAGCGCATGCTCTGAGCATATGTAGTGGATGTATAGCTCACTCCGCCATGTCAATTGCCCACTATATAGAGAAAATGTCAGTAGCCGTCTAGTAATAGGAGAGCGCGAGTGCTGAAAGAAGAAGCAAGCAGTATCTAGATGCAAGATGAAGGAAGGAAACATAGGACCCTAAAGGTATCAACACAGTTGTCGGCGCCGCCAACTGACGTAACATGCAAGTACCTTAGTCGAGGTCGGAGGGGATTCTTGAACGCGCAAGGAATGAATATTGGAATCGCTACGTCCGCGCACTTACGATGCCCGTTCCAGTGCCCAGATCGAGAATCCGTGGGCCTTCGTAATTGCGTATGAAAGGAGTCGAATGCAAAGCGTCGCGTCTTGCGACCAGAAAGAACTTGTGGAAGATGTCCATGCGATCCATCTCAATCTGCGTATCCCTCAACATTAGCCTAATGGTCACCTCCTATCAAACATTTCGCGAAACCCGGCCTTCAACATAACTGACCTCGTCGCATGGATACATGTATTTCCCCTTCCGATAACCATGGTATAGTCGACCATTTTCCAGATAATTCTGTGGAGGAGCTGCTGTTTGGGGAGGAGCGGTCATGCTCGGAGGAGGGGCAGGGTGCGGCATTCTGCAAGCGCGACGAAACACAGTCAGCAATGGTCCAATTGCAGTACAAAAATGACAAAGATCTCAATTGACCTGTTGAAGAATGTAGAAATCCCACCGACTCGGCGGCGGCATGGCTGTGAGGGAGGATTTTGTGAGGGAGCCGGCGAGACAGCGATGTCCCTGGGATGTGAGGAGTTTTCAGCTGGGATCCCGAGTCCCGAGTCGGCGATCTTCAGCAAACATTGGGGGGAACGTGGAAAGATAGAAATGGAGCACGTACCCATTGTTGGCCATGACAACAACCATCATATGTCCAGATGTTGAAAAAGTATGCCTAAGAACGCTTCTTCTGAATCATAGAGCTGGGGGACAAAGGGGAGCGCTACAAGTGTGGGAACGTCGCCGCAGAAGTAACAGGGTGTGGGTTTGGGTTGATAGTGAGAGAGTGTTGATGGAGGTGGTGGAACTGGGGGGAGCTCATGCAAAAGCTGGGTGCCTCAGATCAAGCAGCCTTCTCGCTCCTAACGGGCTTCTTTCCTGCCTTCTTCTAGTCGTCGACCAATTCCAGGCCGATGCAGCAGAACTCACGTTGTGCGATGGTGGGCAGCGGAACGAGGCAGTATGGATGGTTGGTGCTGGTTCAAGCAAAGAGATAGGATGGCGGCTATAACTAGAAGCTAGAGAGACAGTGTGCTGGTAGCTGGTAGTCTAGATGTTAGTCTATTCTTGCAACTTCCTCTGGGTCCTCTAAGATTCCTGCGTTCGTCGCTCGCGGTGGCTTAGTGCAGTGGAGGAGGCGGTTCGGTTCGTAGGCTCTGGGATGCCTCGCGGGGTCAAGGCGAGACTGCGAGCAGCGTGAGGGCGACGCCTTGTTTTAGTTCTGACAGGTGGCTGATGGTGCGCGTTTGGAGCTGCCAGTGGGTGAAGGAAAAGAAAGGGTGCAGCAAGGTAAGAGGGTATTTGCAGGCGAGATGGGATTCCAGACGTCTCCCTTGCCTTGCTACTACTTCGTGCTGCGAACTCAATTATGTATGTAGTTGACCCAGTCGCAGCAGCTACTGCAAGGAGAGAAGACGGAGTCGGTTGCGGATCAAGTGTAATAAGTGTGGTACCAGGAGACGGAGAGAGAGCCAGATTCAACAGAAGGGTCCCATATGAAATGAAGCGAGGTTGGTAGGTCGGCCGTGGTCCAAGTGGTTCCTGGGAGAGGAGCGGGGCTCGCGCTGTATTTATTCAGGTGGAGGAGGAGGAGGAGAAGGAGGAAGAAGAGGAAGAGGAAGAGGCAGAAGAAGAGGAGGAAGAAGGCTGTAGGCGCGTGTAGGCCGAGGAAGTGGAGAGGGAGGAGGAAGCTCGTCGTCGCAGCCCTGGAAAATCCCCAGTTTTGGGAGTCGAGAAAGTAAGTTGGTTGTTGATAATCCTCCAGCGGGTCGCTTGCTTTCTCGAGCACTCAATGCGTTGTTTTTCGTCCGATGGCTGTCCGTCAATGCTATTCCCGTGTCCTTGGGCACTTTAATAATGCCTTTGCCAGCGGCCAATGGTTCGCGGCGAGACGTCTTTGTGCAGCTTCCGTTGCTGTGGTGCAGTGCGCGAGGGGTGTCTGGTCACAGATCGGAAGGACTCGAGTGAGGGTTGGGGATGGGCAGCAGACGCGGGAATCGAGAATGGACGAGGTGAGAGCAGATGCGGGCAGCAGACGACGTTTTATTTTATTCACACGCAGCACAACGGCAATAATAGAGCTGGTGGTATAGGCATGGGCGCACGATCCAAGAGTTCAGGATAGGTGGGAGGTGTGCGAGCAGAAGAGTGGTAGGAGTGTCGACGACTCGTTGGTTAGTGGTGGTATTGGTCTGGGGGATGGGAAGTGTAAGTGTGTTATGTGGTGCAGAGACAGGGCGTCGATGTGCGATGCCAGCCGGAAGACTGGAGACATGGGAAAGACTGGCGCCACGGGAACCCACACGCACAGGAACAGCAATCAAATCGGGCCAGCAAGCTACGACCGTACAGAACAGGACGACGTGCTCCAGGACAGGCGTGTGTGTGTGCATTCTTCTTGTTCGCAAACGAACCCAAGGGGTTTCATGGACCAGCCAGCCAGCCGTCGACGTCCCTCTTCTCGGCTCCATCGCACGCCCTCGCTGGCGCCTGACCGTCGCGCGCTTCTGCCTCCGTGCTGGCTGCTGCACCGTACGTACTTACGGTATGTACAGTGAGTGCAAAAGACCGTCGTGTGTCGGAATATTGTGTCACAGGGGTCCCAGGCCTTCGGACAAGGGCCAAAGCTGCCGGCGGTACCGCGAGACGGTACTCCATCCAGCACAAAGCAGAAGAACCTTCGTGCTGCTGACCGAACCGCCTCCTGGGCTGCTGACGACTGCCAAAGGCCTTGAAGGGCTGCGAGGGACAGGGAGGGGCGCGGCCATCGTGGGCATTCTTTGCTTCCTGGTGTACCTATCGAATAATCCAAGTGCTGCAATACTCGCAGGGAGGCGAGCAGCGAGGATGGCCCTGTCCTGGCCCTGGTCGACTTGGTGCCACACAGATTCTGGTCGTCCGACAGGGAGTCCCGGGCAGATTGCTGGGGAGCAAAGGTCGGAAACGATAGCGACGACAACGGTAGCACGGCTTGCGGGAAGGGAGGGAGAGAGGCGAGGCGCGGGAGGAGAGAATACTTCGTTAAGTCTACACACGCGTATTGGCTTCCGTCTGGATGGAAAGCATGGCCTGGATGCTCACGACCCTCGGCCTTATTTTAATTACTCGGTGCACAGCGCTGCTGCAGCCAGCATGGACTATCCTCAGAGCCCATCGAATGAAACGTCTGATTATGATAGCCTTGGTTCTGGTGGAAGCAAGCAACAAACTACCTTAGCCATGGGCCAGGACGCTTTGCTGGGTGGGAAAACTCGGTGTGGCTGCTTTGGTACAGGACGACTAGCCTGCAGGCGTCTCCTGGAGCCAGGACTCTTTGCTGCAGCACAGCCGTCGTGCGCATCGTGGAGATTCAATTCGGTGGACGACCTGGCTGCAGGCGCATTGACTGGGTGATAATAAGGGCAGCATGTGAGTGAGTGAGTGAGTCGTGCGTATGCTCGCATTCATCGATGGTCACGATGATGGCGATCGCAGTGCATCGATACGATAGCTGGCAGAGAAAGATCAGCACAGCAGCTGTACAGCAATTGCATTGACTGAGTCTGCGATGTTGCGATGCTGCGAGTACGAGTACGCGCACAATTTTCGAGCAAGATGCCGCCAGAGGATGTCAGCCGTATTCAGAGGGCAGTGCAGTACCAGCTCAGCGGTACCTCTGCCCCAAAGCAGAGATCTCGTCCAACAACCAGATCCCAATTCCAACGTCAACGACACCACCACTGACGAGCACCGTACTCCGCCGCCGTGTCGTGCACCGAAACATCGCAAGCAGGTATGTGTATTGAGATGTATATTTAGACGTACAAAGTGCCATCAGAGGACGGAGATGATGGATGCCAGCGGTCATGTTTGAGTCAAAAGTACGAGTCAACATGCTCCCAATATCTTAATAAACACCAGTGACCAGGGGCCCTGGCGACCCAGGCTGGGTTTGCTTTCTCCGGCGATCCACCAACGACTCCCCTCTGCTTCATCCCTTCACCCCCCCCCCCTTCTGCTTCCCCTTCACGCCCTTCCCCTTCCCTCCCACCAGGAGTCCAGGACACAAGAGCCGGACGTCTCACAACCCAAGACACGACCTAGCCCAACCAACGCCATCACATACAGTCCGGACTGTAAGGGATGAGATTAATTCTGCAGTGCGACGACGATAACAATAATGCCTTGCCGACTACACCTCCTCGCAACTCGTTCGCCTTCTTTGTTTTCCATGCCGTACAACGCACCACGAAGCCACGATGCGCATTCCCATTCCCATATTCCGGATCCCTTGTGATGCGCTCAGGAGGCGACACAGGCGAGGCCTTGCTTGACTCTTGCGTGTGTTTGTTCGGTCGTTCGCTCGCTCGTTAGACGGGTCAAGTCGTCGTGCTTTGATCCCAGAGTGGTTGACCCGAGCTGGCGGATTCCATGGTTTAGCTTCCACCAAGGCACCAAGGGTTGTTTTCTTTTTCTTGTGTCCGCGTCGCTCTTTGGCGGAAAGTCACGCACGGAGGGGCTGTCCGCGGTCCGTTCGTACAGTCGGATTGGCATGGCATGGTCTGGCAGGCGATGCGATGCGATGGGATGATGGGTTTGTGCTAAGAGGCCAGCAGAGGCCAGCCACAGTAGCGAGGCCTCTTCTTACTCAACCGTGAATGCAGCTTCGATTGCCGCCACGGGTGCTGAACTCTGCTGGGCCTTGGAACTCTGAGAGTTGAAACAGTTGCCGAAAGAGGGAATTGGTGGACTTGCGCACGATGCAAAAGCCTCTGGGATCGGATTCACGTCTTCATCTTACTGTACGGTCTCCATACGGTATGTAGTAGGGGGCGGTCGGTCACGTACAGGACCCAGAGGGCCTCCCTTAGTCATCAGATTCCGACATCCACCATCCACCATCCATGTGCCGTTCGCGGTGCCTCGTTCCCTCTCCTCCCAACTCATCAATCAAACCCTTGCGTGGTTGAACAAAGTCAAGGTCTTCCTTCTGGTCTTCCTGCACCGCCAAACCTCAATCACCAGGCCATGTTATGAAAAGTCGCCTGACTTGGGGCGCCTTTGCAGCTTTGCAGGCCCAGTACTGGATCATCAGCAACACAGCCCAGCCGTCTCTACACGATTGACAGCTCGGGAAACACCTGGTGCAAAGGATGCATGCATGCTGCTGGCTGCTGTCTGCTGGCGTTCCAGTGGACAGGGAGCCAGCCCGTCTGCATGCCGTTGCTGTTGTTCATGGTGCGGCATCTCCTCTGCCGTCGATACACCCTCCATCCATTTTCCCATCGTGTCCCCTCGGTCGAGGCCTTTCCACCCACTCACTGCTCTACACAGCACACCACCAGCATCCTAGCGCCCATGTGAACTATGGTATCGGTACCGGAAGCCTTCACCGTCGCTCTCCCTTTCCCATGGGCCCTGTCATGCCATCCACCATTCACCATACCGCAATAACCAAAACTGCATCCAGAATCTCGTCAGCATTATCCAGTGTTGTTGCATGTGGTGCCCACGATTCATGCCCACGACGACCAGAACACTTTCTCATCCTCTCATGCTGACCACTTACTCAGTGCCCTGCATGGCGCCTGAAACCCAAGGATAGAGTGCAGTACTCTCCTGATCACGACCACATACCGAGCGACCGATCGAATGCGCCGTCAACCTTGAACCATCATCCAACCTTTCCAGGAGCTGCATCCAAAACCTGGAAACGCAACGGACCTCCACCGATACCTCCGTAGCGCTCAACTCCCACGCGGACTCCATGAGGCAACCTAGCAGACAGGCAGGCATTGTTCATCCAGGATGCCGCCACGGTCCACGCCAGCCAGCACGGCACTGCCTCAATCGAATTACGCCCAACGCCTTCATCCCAAGAAACCTCACGCCTGCATATCGTCGGGCCTTTGTGACCTAAACTGACCCGACCGTTGCGAAAAGGCGTAGGAGGTGTCAACATATCGTTGTAGGTCCGTACTGTACCGTACTCTGTAGGGAGTGAGCTGGCAAGCTGGCAGGGAGTTCTAGTCAGTGGGGCTCGTAGACGCCCGGAAGACGAAGATTACCTTATGCTTCCTTCAACCGTAGTTGCGGCTGTAAAGCAAGCACAAACAAGCAAGCTGCAGCTTAGCACCGCATTGCAGGATGCAGGTGGGTATAATACTCCGCGTCTATCTCTGCAACGGAATAAAGCATCATCTATTTAGCTTGAGGCCCATGCGTGCATGTACCTATCATTATACTAATGTACTCCGTACAGTATGTCACTTACTCGCCCGGTTGGTGTCACCATCATTCCCGCTATACGGAGTAACCATGAGTTGGCTACTTACTCCATACTCTCCAGTTATATCATATATAGCCAGCAGCGGGGCGTAACGGCGCAAGTTACCAAGTCGTCGGTAAAAGTAAAGAGGGCTGGTTCCACCCCACGTCACTTCATCTGTACAAGTTTTCTTTTTCCTCTTTTTCCTGTCTCCTCTTCTCTGATTCACGGCAACTAGGCGAAGCGACGAGACAGGCAAAGGCTCATCTCACGCCGTCACTCACTTCCACACGTCCGTATCTCGGTACCCAATCAAAAAGCTTTGGAGCGATGTGGCTTCTATAGTTGGCTCCCAGGCTGTACTTACCCTTCACAAAGTTTAGAGAAGCAATTCTGACTTCGAGCGCGCTGTATATTGGTCGCGCACTTGCATTTCATCTAGATTTATGTATCGTATCGTATCCGTATATACCCAAGGTACCTAATTATACAAGAGAGAATGTGGGGGGAAAAGCAAATGGAGAAAGTTATCTACTGTACGCGGTACATGCTGCAAGACGTCGTGGCGAGGTATATAGGAGTATCTTATATATATTATTATTATTATTATTATTATTATTATACCTAAGTTTATAGTGCTATATAACAGAGAGCTATATACTAGTACTCTTCTATAGACTGTAGGTAGGTGATAGACGCTATCTATCTACCTATGTATGTATAACCTAGTCAGTCAGTCTACTTAGTGCGAATTGTACTCGTCACCCAACTCATGGACTACATCACAGCCAGCAACACATCGATCAGGCTTCGGAACTGCAAAGAAAATGGAAAGGACAAAGGTAGAAAAACAAGTAAAGAGAAACGACTCTTTAAAAATTATCTACCTATTAACTCAGTATTTTTCCTTGCCTTTCAATTCCTTTTTCCTGGCTGCTTTCTTTTCCGACGGTTAAAGGAAAAGTCATGGATGGCATGGATGGATAGATAGGTGGATTCGTAGATTACACGGTATCTGTCTACTAAGGTAAGAAGAGTGCGTACAGTATTTAGTACGGGGTTAGGACGAACGGGACACCGGGACTCGATGATTATTCCTCGGCCGGAGGAGTCGTGAGGTAGCTAGGTGTACAGTCCAGTGCTGTAGGACTAGTGTCTCAACCAAACGGTCGGGTCGCGTCGGGAATAATGACTGGACGAAAGAGAGAGGCGGGTCTCTCTCATTTACGGAGTACGGTACCTAACTAGGTACGGATGTAGAACTACTTTGGGATTGATGTGTTACCGCTTGAATGGGCTTAGTAAGTGGTGATTTTACCTCGGCGGTTGTAAAGGACATCCTGTACGTACTGTAGCTAGCTCTTGACGACCGTATCGACTACAGTAGTACTGTACCTATGTAGGCTTAGGGGTGTTGGTAACTCGGAGTTCTAATTGAGATTTAGGTTAGCTCTGGGTACGTGAGAGAGGCTTGACTTGACTTTCGGACTACGGTAAGTAGCTCGGAGGAGGTGAGGCTAGGTCAAGGTCCTGGAGGCGAAGTCGGTGGTGAAGCGACGGAGAAAGGTGCTGATGTGGTGCGCCGCTGCTGCTGCTGTTGGTCTTGCTTAGTCTTGCTCATGCCCCTCTTGGATCCAAGGGCGTGGGTATGGGTGGTGCTGGGGTGGGGTGGTGGTGGCGGGTAAGGATAAGTAAGGGGCGGCCGCGGCTTTTGCAGTCAGAGAGGATGGGATTTGTGGGTGCTTGTGGATTAGGGATTAGATTAAGTCGGCATGGATCACGAAGTACAGTACGGAGGAGTATGGGACGTGAAGTGGTTTTGTGGCCCGCTTTGTTGGCTTTAATCATGTCTTGTCTTTGCTCCTTGTGTCGTGTCGCCGCTTCGGGTGTTTCTAAAGTTGTTTGGGTAGGGTCTCTTATGCTTTCTTTGCCTGCTTTGTGGAATGGTGAAATTGGGTGCGCAGAGGAAATTGTTTACTGTGGATTGTGGACCGAGCTTGGATTAGGGATTGTGGATTGTGGTGGGTGAGGGAGTCTTTTGCCATGTACCGAGGTCGCCGCGTCTTGACTGCGCCCTTTGACTTGGGTTACCTGGCTAGGAGGAGAGATTCTACAGTAGTCGTTAGGGCGTTTGGCGTTGGCGTTGCGTGCTGGTAGGTACGGGAGAGAGAGCATGGGCCACGGAGGTTTTCCGTGCCAATTAAGAAATGTAAGTGATTTTCGGACGTGATTTTCATTGTTTTATTAGTGGTGATAGGATGGAGGACTAAGGTAGTATAGATTTAGGAGTGTGTTGATTGAACTAGCTTGATAGTTCAAGTTATTGGCCATTCATTGGCCATTCATTAAGGTAGGTAACCAGGTAACCATAAAGCAAACCAAACCAAACCACTTACTGACGGACGACAAGGAGACATTTTCGCTCCAAAGAATAAGCAAGGGTCTTGTTGTATATGTCGTGTATCAGTATTGTAATGTACTATGCTGTTCCTCGGAAATCAATCAATCAACAGAACAGAATATTGCGGGGGAAGAACTCAAATCAAGCCTCGGATCCGGAGCGGGGCCAGTATAGTCAAGCTAAGTAACAATTCCAAGTCCTGTACCTGTGCTTCCTCCTCTACCGGTGCAGATTACGGTGATCTATGACACAGATATCTTGGCATGTCTTAAGTCCAGACGAAATCACGAAGCTAGAAAGATATAA
This sequence comes from Pezicula carpinea, assembly GCA_026119845.1. NCBI lineage: Eukaryota > Fungi > Ascomycota > Leotiomycetes > Helotiales > Dermateaceae > Pezicula > Pezicula carpinea. The sequence continues at coordinate 306,744 of JALRMK010000025.1, forward strand.
GCGAGGTGTGCACTGCTACTCGACACTAGGTGAGGGAAAGAAGAACACTTAGACCTCCGCGGCCCTTGGGATTGCTTTTACGGTGCAAATTGCAAAGGAGGACCTGACAATTAAGCGCAATACCCGATATTGTCCCTCTCTTCCCGCGGTACTTTGTACGGAAGTAGGTAGGTATAGAGTGAGATGAATATATCGGTAGGGACTCACGAATGTCGGGGTTCGGTCCGCTGCATGACTCGGTAGTTCTATGTGTCGTGCCCTCGGCATCTTTTCCTTTGAATGTTCTTGTTTTTATAGTCCTTTGGATTTACTTACTTGTAGCTTTTGGTTCAGAGTAGGTGGGGTTCCATCTTCATGGGACTTCTGTTAGGACTGGCTAGCTTTTGCTGCAGATCCCATGGTTGGTCATCGTCACTCCTTGGCCCGGCTGTTGGCAACAATTCCAGTAAGGCACTCACTCTACTTCGTTCTTTGCCTGTATGCTATCTAGTTGTCCAGCGTGCAGTGTCTCGATTTCCACTTCCTTGCACAGAGAAAGTCCTTTTACAGTACGAAAGCACGTACGAGTAGCGTCCTTCACACACAGTCAGTAGTGGGCGTCCTACCAGCGCCAGCGTGCCCCTACTGTGCAGGCATCATGCCTCTTGTGTAGAGAGCGGAGGCGGGGTAAAAATTGGGGATGAGGCGTTGAGAGGCTTTCCTTTAGCTTTTTCTTTAGCTTTTTCTTTCCTTTCTCCGGAACCATAAGGCCAATCAATGGAAAGAACCCTTGAGACCCTTGGGACCGACGGCAAGTGTAGCATTGAATAATGGGCGCGTGGGGGGGTCGAGACTAGGTAAAGTACCGTGTTTTCATACGGGGAGCTTTGAAATGTCCGGGTTCTAGGGGTTAGGGTCTTGGGTCTACAGTAGGGTCTAGGTTTGGAACATGGCTAGATCATGTCTGGAACTATCTGTGTACAGCGAAGAATAATTCGCGGGAGCCTGTGAACGGCCTTTGAATGGGAAATTTCGAGACTCGCGAGCTGAAGATGGATCGATTGTACCTGGCTTGGCTTAGTACGGGTTAGGAAGGACGATGGAGAGATGTCTCGACATAGTTCTTAACTTCCTACATTAGGGAGCTGTCGAAACATTCTTTTAGACTGTGTGTTTGTTTACAGTAGAGGTGAGCTAAGATACACGAAGTTGTGAGTTGTCGCCGAGAGCGTTTAAAGTGGAATGCCGACTACGGGGTTTAGAACCGTGGCGTTGGGATTTCTGATTTCTTTCGTTTACGAATTTCTTACTGTAGATGAGAGATGAGAGATTACATTGTCTAAGATTGTAGAGTGGCGAACGCAAACCATGGCTTCGGGATTTCATTCAACTCGTATTCTCACTCGTCTGCTTTTGGTTGGGTTACCTGTTGATGACATGAGTTGAGTCCAGGACACGAGGATGAGAGTTCGTCCTGGAATGTTGATGATGTACTGCAGAGTTGTCTGGGTGCGGGTTTCTGCGTAAGCACGCACGAGAAACAGAGTTGGTGGGAGACACTGGACTGGATTGTATGTGGAAGAGAGTTCACCGCGTGATGGATGGTACGATTATGACGAAGCTCATACCTTTTGATACAGGAGCACGAGGGAAAGAGGCTTGCTGGGAGAATGTGAGGACGAGAGCAAAGGAGTTGAAGTCACAAGTCAGTCAGTATGATGCTACCGTCTCGGTCAGCGATGATATTGGTAGCATCTGAAGTGAGTCGATCTCATTTATTGTTATTCACATGCAGCAATAATCAAGTCCCAGATCCGCACCTAGAACTGTCAGAAATCCAATATTGACTGTGTCCAAAGAATGGGCTCATTCTGAGTTGCACAGCAGCAGTACGAACTCCCTTTCCGTTGAAGGAGGCGTCGTTTCTGCGGCACGGAGGGATACAAGATCTGGAAATCTCGATCTTGTGACTCTGCGCTGTCAATCTTACAGATAACATGTCTTGGATTGGTCGACAGTAATACGATAGTATGCTGTGCTCGCGTACATACTTTCCCTCTGTCTGGAAGTTCCAAAAGCCTGGATTTTGGAAACTGTCAGATATGCTGTCTCACTGTTGTAGAACGTACCTAGGCATGTAGCCGCCTGGCGGCATATCATCGATATGGCATATTCACAAGTTGATAGGTAGGCAAGGTAGGTACTGTAAAGCAGAGAGGTCCCTTTATGTCTCTGGCTTATCTAGGAGATTCCAAGCGACACAGGACACAGGACGCAGGACGCAGGTGAGGTTTTGGTAGAGGCTAGCCTCGACATGACCTTAATCATATGGTAACAATTCGCTACTCACAAGTCGCAGCGGTGAGAAGTGAAGAGGCACGACTTGCATTGCGGTCGGAAACGGACATAACCCTCCGTAATGCGTCTCCTCTCCCTCAATGCCATACCGTATTTGTCAGTGATCAGTGATCATCAGGTTGAAGTTGGAGATGATGGGCATTGATGGCGTTGCTGTGCCTCAGCCCTGTCCCACGGACAGACCACAAGGTATCCAAGAACCACGCCGCAATCCGCAACTCGCCCCTGACGCCCATTCTTGCTCGCAAGCACTCTCTTCCAGATTCCATGATTCCGTGATTCCATGCATGCCCGTACGCAGCCTTCTAGGGCATCCACATCACGTCAAAACTTGGCTCCCAGACCTGAATCTAGACACCCATGCCTGCACTGGCGCCCTGAAGTCCCATCACAATCACTCCCTCTGCACATGGCGCGCACAGCACTGGGAGCCTTTCGACACGGGAAACCCTGGTCTGGAGGTTTGCTGGTAAACTCTAAAGCCATTGCTGGCATCGGAGATTCATTGATAATCCAGGACAGGAATGATAATACCGTACAGTCCATGCTTCCGAACACCGCATGTCGCCTACCTCGATTCTTCTTGCATTGAATGCCTCCTTTCTTCAGAGCTGCATTGCTGGCAACGCTTGGACGACAATGTGGATTATTGCTGTTGCTACTTCGTATTGTTGTGCTGATAAGCTGTGCCAGACAGACAGGCCACGGCAGCGGGAGGGCAGGCCCGAGGCAGGCTTGAGCTGAACTACACGCCACCAACAGAATCTCAAGCAGTGCGGTGGATTGCAGACACGTTCGTGACGAACTTGAGTTGTTTGCAGTTACAAGGGTGCAATTCCAACAGCAACAGCACAAACAAAGCTCGGAGCTGTTTTTCTAAGGAGCATATTCTGGCAGATTGGCATGGCTCTTGCCGTAAGCTTGACTTGGTGGTGGCGCCTTTCGTCCAGTAATTCAGTAAGCGACGTAGAGTATGCAACAATCTACCGGTAGAGTCTGACTTGAACCACCACGGGGCTTTTTGATGTTCACAAATCAACGCCAACAGTGAAAGCGCAGATAGGAGAGGTCTGCGACAAGACCTTGCCGCCTGCGTCTAGCCAGAAGCTGAAGTTAGTAGAGTTCTAGATTTACTCACGACAACCACCTACTACCTCCTTACCCCTCCTCTACAATAAGAGAGACACAGATTCCCCTCAAGATACTCTTTCGTCCAGGAACAATCAACTTACTGTAAGTAGGTATACCGTATACCTGTACTGGACTCCTCTTGCCTATCATCATCAACCCTGGAAATCCTTATTGGCGACCACCGCATACGTATCTCACATACAACCAGGCACATTCACCATTAGTCGGCTCCCACATGCGGGGCTTCATCATCCACATAGTTCTCTCGAGGTTTGTCCTACCCAAGGCGGCGGCAAAAGGGCCAAAACTCACAGACAAGGATAGGCGAGTCCTGGTGACCGTCAGTCAGCTTTTGCCGCATCCAGGCTGCGTTCCGAGAGCATGGCGTTGGCTCCGTATGGGAGGCCAGGGAGTCGAGTGGATGGAGGACCGCGGAAAACGTGGTAAGCTTATTCGAGAGTGTCGAGACTGTGCCCCCATTCAATTACAAACACGGGGCCGCTACTGTAGAGGCCTGGAAGTGCGTCTCGCATGGTTGATTGATGCTCGTTGTTGAGCTAAGCTTCATGTACTGTGATAACAAATAAGCACTGTTGCTTGCGATTGATGATCTTATCTTCGAGGGGTTTGGGGCGCCGTGACGAGGTAATCAACGTACAGGGACTAATAGTGCTACCGCTTCTTGAAGTGTCTAGAATTTGGACGTCGGCGAGCTCTCGAAGCCTGTTGCTTGCCATGCTACCATTATACAGGATACCGCTATCAACGGAAATTGAGCATTCATTCCTCCCTCTGCGCAATGTCTTCGTTTCAAACTGCCGCACTTTTGCAACGAATGCAACACTGGGCCACTGGCATCTCGATAGATCAGTGGGAATGGTTGCAAGGTGGAGTGCAGATGTGGTCTTCGGCGTGGGTCCTCACAGAATCGTCACAATCAAGACAACTATTCCGCAGATCTGGGCCAAAACATGTCCGGTCTAGAAGAAGACCATTGATAAACACAGGACGGTATCAGACATTTCTCGTCCGGAACGATAGGCAATCTATGTGCCAGACCTTGAATCCCAGCTCATCACTAGTTTCTCAAGGTTGTTTGGCCCGTCACAAAACGGTGGGTAACGGTTCTCTAATATCAAGTTTCAATGCCCCGATAAGTCACACACCAATACCAAAGAAGAAATCCATCTCCTTTAATATCCACTTACGGCATTCCACAGTCCACGTCTCGTGGTCCATCAAAACTCTGGATTCAGGAACATATCATAAATGTCCACCTTTGCCGAGCTAGCGCGGATACGTATATCAACGATCGAGTGGGCCAACTATCAGATCAGAGACTATTGCTCGTCATGATTCACTCGGGCCTCAGCAGACTATATCAGCAGGAGATCGGATATCTGAGTCCTCACATTCATGCGGCCTCTGAATCGTCACACCGTCTCGAAAAGCCGCCAGTATCATGACTAGTTGTCAGCTTGCCGCCAGACATCAAATCCGAGCACTGCGAGTGAGAACTTGGAGAAGCAACTGATAAGAAGAGTGGTATGATAAGCCGTATCAACACGGCGGAGGATTAGTAACAGGCTCTAGGTTCCAAAGTGTGATATGGTGTGGTAAGGCTTCTCAGCCAGCGAAAGCCGCACGCAAGAGTTTCCTCCATCCAGAACCAATTTCATGTGCTTCAAAGTTGCAAGCGAAAGCACCCGAGGCCACGGTTCTGGAGGCTGTGGTCCAATGTCACTGCTCACTGGTCTCTATGCGGTCCTTTCTTTGTTCGAAGGTCGAGATGGAACTCGTGGAGCAAGGCGGAGGGATTTCTTTGACTTCATTTAGTTTGCTTCCTATTTAGTATCTCTTACCGGGTCCTACGCTGCCTCAGCTGTTGTCGCTTTCAATAGTTTGTCGTATGCGTTGCAAGCCATGCGTGCGGGTCTTCGGAGATGCATTGTCTCTGGCGATGTGCTCCAATGAAAGAATGTACCTCTGTACGGAGTATAGACCAGTGTCTATAAAAGTGTCAGCCACATCGAGTGAATGCGTACTGCGTGCGTACGTACCTCAAACTTGTGTGTGATGAACGTGCAGAGTCGTATCGGGGAATATCCTCCAGCGTTGGATTCAATCACGACCCCGCAGCCACAAGTGGAAAGGAAGAGAGCACAGCTCTCAGCAAGGCCCATGGGAAGAGTAGCATCGAGCGGACCACATCATAATCCGGCACTTATACAACTCTGCCGAACGATCTTCCCTCTAGATTACATGCCGGACTAGGTCCCCTCGTCTTGAGCTAGACGTCGGTCGATTATTTTGAGCCTCTGACTTTCTGCTGCAGATCGGATGGAGGGCAGGGATGCAATCCTAAGTTAATGTCAATGTCAGTCAGTGTCAACGTTACAGTATGTTTCTTACAAGGACATCCAAATTCTTCCCTGGTGTTACACGAGTAGCGAGCGAGGGACTTACTTCACGATCTCCAGGTACCCTCGACTATAGCGGGACGGTTAACTTGAGCCTCTGACTCTCCAACTATAGATTGCATAGAGAGCACAGATGCACCCCGAAAGTCTATTTATTCTACGACGGCGTTATCCTGCTCGCCAGGACATGCATGCAAGCATTCTTCTCCGATATAATTTCATCCTCCTAAACAAAGGGTCTTTATGGATTCTGGGTTCCCTTGTGTTGGGCAGGATAATGCATCACAGTATCATGAGGCTCCAATTGTTGATCGGATGGCACGGTCCACGGACTGATGCAACCATAAAATTCAATCGAGTGATTCCAGTGGGGGCTGTTACTCCCGTTGCGTTGCTGCCCCAGGTGTGCCCAGCCAGGACCTCTGAATGGCACTCTGTTTGAATACAGTGCGAGTACTTGGCGGATGGCTGGATCACAGGCGGATGTGTCAAAGGCGTCATAATATCATTTGATGCGAGATGCTACAGCACTAGCATCATCCCTTCCCTCTCTGTCACCACGACTCAGGGCTAAACACCAGCTTCCAAAATCCCAAAATCCCAAAGTACCAATCTTCAACATCGTACGATTCACAATTGCACTGACTCGGAGACTTCTGTTGTCTTTCTCCGTGGAGGTTACAGAGGTACTGGCACTGTGCGCAGGTACAATGGCAGTTATCCACGGTACTGTACAGTACATGCTCGTGCAGCCAACCAACCAAAGTATGGTATTTAAGAATACAATACTAGTAGTGACTTTTATACAGTCCTTGGTATCGAAAATCCAACTCAACTCCGCTCCTCACCACCGGATATCCAGGCTTGCCAAGTACCTTTGGCAGAAGCGGTACGGTACGAGTACGGTGGTGCGTGCAATAGCGACGGCGGTAAATCATCTACTCATCAACTCATTATCATCACGATCCCCCACCCCAAATCCGATTGCATGGTTGCCCTGCAGGGCTGCTACCGTAACAAGGTCCCCCTTCCATGTCTCAAATCATCTGGCACATCTGGCACATCTCGCACCCAAACCCTCTCAATAATAGACAACAACTCCGTCTTAAGTAAACCCTCTCCCTCCCTAATTTAGGATCTTCCTCCCCTACTACTTACTGTACTCTCCGCATTCTCGGCTCTTCCTTCCGGGCCGGCCGATCAAAAAAATCAATCAGAAACCTTTCCCCGTGCGTCTTCTTCTTACCCTTCTCGTATTTCAACGCTGGAGACGAGGTTTTTCATCAGAGGCTACGAAGTACCGGACTTGGGAAGCTGCTTTTCTTCGGGGGTCGTAGGGCACGGGGCTTTTGGTTCATGTTTACAGTAGATACGTTCCTTTCTGTTGGGATTCCTGGCGGTATCGTTGATTCGATTCACACCGCCTTCTTCGTGCTTGGATAGGTCTTTGCAAGACAAGACAGATAGACAGTTGGTGTAACGGCGCGGCTCCTTGACTCCTTTCACTGGTTTCTTAAGCCGGATAGTGGTCCTAGTGGCCAGTCTGTGAGTTTGGAAATAGGCCGGTTACCAGTCTATGTAGCCTGTAGGTATTTGACAGCACAGCACATCATAGCAAAGCATAGCACACAAAGTGGAGTGATATGTCCGCCTGCATACTACAAACTTGTGAAGGGAGGGCCTAGCTATCAAATTTCTTTCTGCTTTCTTATATCGAACGTATGGATTACTACTTCCTGTACTGGCACTGCATTACTCAAACCCGAGTATGAATAATGAACCAACGACGAAATAAGGGTCAACTCACTTTCTATCTTGTTTCTTGACCTAAACCCACAATAAAGGTATTAAAAAACGGCTCCGGTTTCTTTTCCTGTTACTCTTGTCCGGTCGCAGGGGATTGTGTACTCTTTGTACTTATACGCTGACTGTCTACAGTACCTAGCTACCTTGTAGTAGCCGAATAATATGTAAGAAGGGAACGGAATCGCGGGCACATTACAAGCAGTGACATGAACTAAGTTACCTTGCCTTGCTTGCTAATTGCTGCTTACTGTACAGTACTGTAAATTGTAATGTACCTCTAAATCCCCAGCCATAGATAGTATAGAGTAGCGTAGTAATAAAGCTCGTGAAAGAAGGAAAGAAAGAATTCACTCACTCTAGGGAGAAAACCCCCCAAAACACACCCGGGAAACCTAAAGGTTGTCCCCCGACATATCAAAATATTAAACGCTCCGACTTCTTTGCTTTGATTTCTGATTGGTGTACAGAGTACCATACACTTCGTACTCTGTACAACAGAAACGAAACCGACCGACTGGCTCTAACAAACCAAAGTGTGTATAGAGCCCCCTCTCCCCTCCTCCTTTCCCCTCGAAAAGAAAACAGAGCCAGACTTTAGACAAGAAAAGGAACTTCAAGGGTGCGAATTTTAACTGTCTTTTGGAAGCACGGAGAAATCACATTCAAGATACCTACCTAGTCCTAGTCCTAGTTCTAGTCCTAGCACTGCCAGTGCTACTATTTGTTTGAGAGTCGCGAACCGTCCTGTCGGGTTCGAATGTCCTCAGGGATCCCTGGGCGGCGGATGTAACGTACCTGCAGAAGAGGGGGTGTCGAAGGTTAGAGGAGTAGGTACAGTAAGAGGAGCTTCTGTGGAGAGGGGAAGCAGGGGAGGGATAGAAGGCAATACTGTAGGTACGGTAATTAAAATAAAACTCTATATGTACGAACGTACTGTACTGCATATCGCTGCCTATAGGTGGTCCGTGTCAAACAAGTTAGTCTTGTTTTTCTTCTTCTTTTCTTCTTATCTCCGTTGCGGATCCGCAATCTTGATGAATAATAATCTTCCATGACCTTACTTGGCTTTCTTAATTATAAGCTAGCTAGGCTGGGACATGCATGGACTGGTACCAGTACTAGGTCTAGAGACAGCCACGCTGAGCTAGCCAAGGGACTAATGGCTGGATGGTTCTTTTCAGCGATTTTAGTGCTTGCTTGTTCGCTTGTTTGTTTGCTTGCTTACTGGCTTAGTTATCTATTTGCTGGCTAGGGTTCGGGATGAAGATAGCTTAGGCATGTGTGTCTGTCTGTTTGTGTAGGGGTGTTTAACGTTCGTGTGTGTACTGTACAGCTAAAGCCTCTATACCATAGCTTTAATGTATAGTAGAGCTTTCTAGCTTCTGACTGGACTGGAGAAAGCAGCAAGGCGGACAGGCAATCAAATAGAGTTTAGGGAGAACGCAAAAGTGCTGATTCACAACATGCATGCATACATACAGTAGTGCGGGTGTTAATGTTTGCGTGTGTGTGTGTGTGTCCGCGTACATCGGTGGTGAACGTGACTCGGTGTTCCCTTTTCTCGGGACATGTCTTGTACCTGTGTCGTCACAATCAGATGCTTCTGAATTCGAAATGGCGGTCTGAAGGCCGAGGTTGGGAATTTGGTTGGGTTCGGTTGGGATGGGTTCTTGACATGATGCTGTTCTGTACTTTGTGATGGAAAAGTTCGGCCGTTTAAGATGGTTGGTAAAGTTTAAGAAGAGGAAGTCTTTTTCTTTTCGCTATTATAGTCGGCATGTATTATTATTGTCCAGTAAGCAGGTACTCGGTGTGTTTTGTCGTAGTACCAGGATCTGTAGTATTCTGTACTCGGTGTAGAACTTGTAGTTAGAGACGACGGCTTAGGTAGCTAATTAGCTGCTTATAAGTCTACAACTGTGCCGTATTACTGACGTGTTAAAGATATTAGGAAGGTATAGCACGAAAGATGCCGTGCCTAAGAGAGGACTTTTTGGTAAGGTTAGACAGAGTGTTGTAGGGAAAAGTAAAGACGTAGTAAACTTACCCGCAACGTTAGCTTAATCAACTGCAAATACTTTTAACTATTCTATATGTATATACTACACAGAGTATGAATTGTAGAGTTGAAGGGTTGAAGTAAGTAAGCAAGTAAGTAAGTACCTTTTCTATAGTAAGGTCAAATAGATGAATTAATGAATTTTGAACGTGTGTTGTCACTGTTGTCTAAATTATAGTTCGGGCCATTAAAAGAATCGACTGTTCTACCGCCAAAGGCTAAGGTTGAATTGTAGAATTTCTTATATAGTAAAGTTAGACAAATACTGTACATACCTAATCGTGGCGAGGTAAATTCAATGATTTATAGAATCGAGTCTAGGTCAAATGATGAGCTCTTCTTGTTTCCAACGCTTAATATCTATCTACAATCCAGCTAGAGTTCCTAAATACTCGAGGGAAAATGCCAAATGCCCGTTTGTAAGATCTAGGTTTAGGGATGAATTACTGCACTATATTTCTTGTTTTAACACTGGAATCTCGATACTTGTTAGGAAATGTGTAATGGAAGTTAAAATATAATGTTATTGATAGTCGAACTAATTGCATTAGTGGCGCCAGTATATGGCGTGGATACTAGAAAGTCAAGACGAAGATACTTAGAAAGCCTATAACTTATAACTAAGCAACTTTTGTCACTCCCTGTTGCGTAGTAATGCTAAGTATATACTAAATGTAGTCTATTTGCTGCCTTCTAGGACTTACTTCCCTTGCAGTTTATATTCTAATATTTTTTAATCCTTGTCTCCTATTTAGACAGTTTAGTTACTAAAGGTAGTGTAAGTGTTACCCTAGTATTTATTTCTGAACCACTTTTCTCTATCTTCTATCACTATATAGACCTTGTCTGCTAACTTAAATATAGCTTTATACTTATATAGAGATAGTTTCCTAGTAACTAACTAAGTTGTTTATAGCTGCTTTAAGTCTTTAAATCGGCTTTAAATAGGGCTAAGTTGTGAATGTTAGAATAAATGTTATATAATTAGTCACGTAATTACTTATAGGCTTAGCTATAGTCTATGAAGCCACATCTTCCTGTAGATAGTCTCTTTCTTATATATATGTAATTAATAAGTTTATATAACAAGTATACTAAGTGAGATCACTAGTCTGCCTATCGATAGTTGATAATGTTAACCGACACTAAGTACTAGGTTAGTAGAAGGGAACTAGTAGACGTACTAGTTCTTTGCTATACATATTAGGAGTTATAGTAGCTTAGAATAACCCACTAGACTACCTAGAAGATTTAACCTTAATATTCACTATTTCTTTTTAAAAGAGAGGATTAATCCTATCTTAGCTTAGTAGCTTACAGCTTTTACTCCTTACAAGAGAAATCAACTTTACTAAATAATTAAATAGAATTAAACTTAGAATAACCTTTCAACTGTCTAGAGTATTTATACCTTGAGAGAGACTATTCAATCGCGTCGTAAGGACTGACTACGTCTTCTACAACTTAAAAACACCATCCTTCTATACAGTTCCGTTATTAAACTCCGTACATTTTCTATAGCTTTAAAAGACTACTCTATTCTACATAGTTCCGTTATCAACCTACGTATAAACACTTTTCACAAATTGAATACTACCTTACCCTGCCCTGCACAGTTCTATTATCAACCTACAAGAGCGCGTTGAGAAGACCTCATAGAACCTCTATGTATAACGAAACTCCTCACAGAAATACCGAACCCTCTATACTTTAAATACCTTTAAGAGCGCGTTTAGAAGACTTCATAGAACCTCCTACTACAACGAAACTCCTTACAGACCTTAACTAGTTAACTACTACGTCTAAATAGATACCTATTTAGCTTACAAGTTACTAAGTATGTATCTTACTTATGTTATTACCTTAACATACTAGTATAATAGCTATCTATATACTAAAAAAGGTATTGTATAGTGAGTTAAAAACTTAAGATAATACTATAAGGTTACAGTATTAAGTAGTAGCTTGTCAGACTTTCCTACAGTATTTAACTATATAACTACTATCACCTGAATTCTAATTATCTAGAAGAACTCTTGAGCTAAAACAGTTCTAAGTTCTAGGTATACTATATATACATTATAAAAGTATTTCCTTACCTCTAGGTATCCTATCAACGAAGCCCCTTAAGAAATTCAAAACTTTGAAACATAATGCTGGTCGGTTACACTCCTTGTATGTCTTCTATATAACTATATATACATCGTACTGAAATTGTGACTGTCTAGTTAAGTACAGCTCTACTGAAAGAAGATTGGTGAGGTATCTATCTCATTGATTCGCGCCGATCTCAGCAGAACTTAAGACCTGAAAGCTCTGGCTCCTTTACGTCCACCAGCAGCCGCAGCCGCACCCTTTGCAGTCTGGCCATTTGCTCCAGCTCCAGCTCCAGCAGCTTTAGCAGCGCCATTCCCAGCCTTAGTAGCGCCGGCTTTAGCAGTAGCCCCATTAGCCCCAGTCTTTGCAGTTTGTCCAGTAGCGGCTCCAGCATTACCCTTACCCTTCTTCCCGGCCTTAGCTGTAGCGGTACCAGTTGCCGATGCAGCGCCAGCTGTTGCAGATGCAGTGCTGTCGATGTTGAGGAGCTCGTCGACGGCCAAGACGCCCTGTTGGTCGACGGTAGTAGCGTCCTGGACGGACTTGACGGCGGCTGGGAGATCCTTCTGGTTCTGGGCGACTTGGGCGAGGACACCAGAGAGGGTCTGAGCAGTCACAATGTTGTCGGGTGTGTTTACACTGGCTGTGGTGTCTGTTTGTTGCACGGCGAAGCAGCCACCGAAGGGGCCGGCTGCGGCCGCGTTGAAACAACGGATGGTGCATACATTTCCAGTTGAGGCTGGGATTTGTGTTAGTTATGATTATTCATGAACACATATCGATTGAGAGATGAATGTGATATGATATGGAGAATGCTTTCTTACCTCCAATGCAAGCCATGTCCTTTGGCATGGTGACAGCAAGGTTGATGTCTCCACCGGTCGAGTCCTTCTCCGTGACAGTGAGGTTTGTCTGACCCGTGGCACCGTTGGCGTTACCCGTCAGGTCCAGATCGCAAGTGTAAGGACCGGCGCCATTGGCATCGACTTGGCGGATCGTCACAGCCACGGTGCTGCCCTTGGTGACGGAAGTGACAGTCTTGTTTCCCAACTGATCCTCTGTGTTTGCACCAACATCGATGTTACCCCCGAGTAAAGTCCTCCCGCACTCGTTGACAACATTGTCAGTGATCTCTTTGGTGTTGATGATGTTGGCATCTGACTTGGTCGTGTCGACCTGCAGAGGCAGACTGGCCGGCGATCCCTTCGATCCCTGAGCGCTGACGATGACTCCCTGGCCGTGAGCCACAGCCAACAAGGCCGGAGCGATTAAGAGCATGCGTAGAAGAGAAGGCATCTTGAAGTGTTGTGGGTTTTTGTTGTCTGAGGAAACTTGACCTGGAATGGTGCACAGCACGACGATTGAAGAAGAATAAAAGAATGAGTTAATGATTACACGTTCAAGAAGAGAATGAATCAGGCCGGCTGGAAAGTTGGAAGGAAGAAAAGATTGGATGAAGAAACAGCTGTGCAACTTCAAGCGGAAGCAGCAGCAACTTATAGATGCATTACATGGTGCGATTTTGGGCATTCTCAAACAAAACACCAAATCCACTCCCAGGGGTCGAAGGTCGACGATGTGTCGCGAGTGATGCGCGAGCCCCCGATCAGACTCTGCGGGCACCCTAACCGTAGTTTCGACACCCAGACTGGGAGCTCGCTTAAGGAACTATACGTGTTCAAGAGGAAAGGCAATTCCACGATATGAGGACCAAACCACAAGAAATCTGTTCTGCAAACTCCTCAAATAAAGTCGCTAACTTTAACTCTTCTATCCCTTACTAGGCCGAGTCTCTACCTTCAACGCAAGCCTAAGTAATCTTGACATTCTCCTGACGAGCACTTGTTCGCAGGGCATCAAGGGGCTCGCATAGTGATGGATGGGTGCGCTACATCACGAATCTCTCTTGCAACACCTCCCGTCGCGTGGGTGGAGTGCCGGTGGATACAGCACGGAGATACGGAGGCGTGCGAGGTGACCCGATGAAGGCGCGCCGAGACCTGGTCCGGCCGTTTGACAGGTGCCCTTTCATCCTCTATGCAGGGGCCAGGGCAAAACGTCCCTCAGAAATTCAGGATGCAGGCAGAGGAGGGCGCTTTCTGTGGTAGAAGTGTGTGTTATATCTTCATGAGTGTATCGGAATAGCCTGTCGTGATGACAGCGTTCTTGCATTTCGGTGTAAGGTAAGTAAGTTCTTAGTCTACCTAGGCGACGAAACCCTACTTACAAGATCGAGGACCTACAGCAATGCGCCTCGATGCATGTACATCGACCCACTAAACAATCTTTCCTCCGGTTATGCTTACCTACTGTATGGATCTTTTTATGTATTTATTTTTGGCCCACTGCTGCACAGCACTTGCAGTTGCAGGTGCTGTGGTAAATCGTAAAGTAGATTGCAAAGGACCTCCCTCCGGAACGAGAGGCTCAAGCTACGACCTCGAGCGAACCCAGTGTCGCTTTGTACGAAAGGTACTTAGACCTACCTAACCAGTAAAGTAGCCCTTTGCAAAGTCTAATATTGATCTGATCTCGCATTCTGTAAAGAGTGACGTACTGTACCTGCGTGGAGGCCAATGCTCTTGTAGCAGCACACAGGGGATGCCGAGATCCTCCATTCCTCCATTCCTCCGTGACTGTAAGTGCCCAAGGGCCAAGAGGTGCGCGACATGCCTTCTTCTGTTCCTTACTACCAGAGATGGCACCTACGGCGATGCTGAGCTTTATATACATGAGTGATAGGCAATTGAGGCTAAAATAAGCTCATGAACACCAGTCAAATACATGGGGGAAATCGCACTTATCTAGTAGATCAACTGGCTGACCCAGCCGTGTGGGAATTGCTAATAGATATGGGAATTGGCGATTCCTGAAGGCAGACTTTATTTGGTTATATAAATGGCTTGATAGCCGGCAAAGTTCAGAGGTCAGCCGTACATACCTGAAGTCAATTGATGGCCAGATTAAGCAATTATGAGGGTTCGTGAGAAAGGACGCAAAGGTCGTGGAAATAAGGGGATCAAGGGAACTAAGGGTGGGTCAGAATTTTGACAGATCCAACTTCCAGTGTTTCTGCATGTGTGCAAGCTTTGTCAAGGGATTGATTTGAGAGATGTGCCAGTGGTTAAGGGACACGAAAAGGACGAAACAAAATTCGAGGATGGACCGTGGCTTGTGCAACTAGATTTTTATCTTCCAGTCTTGCTTGTGATTTGAATTTTCTTCATTTACTTTTCGTTTTATGCAAATGTGAAGGCTTCTACGATTATTGTCCGGACATCCGGAGAAGTTTCAGTTGGTTGAAGCACCTGGTAGTGCACAGTGTGACAGATGACTAAGCTGTAGCTTTTAAGCGAACCTTCCCTTTTTCCTAAGCGTCCTCGAAGAAGTCAAAGGAAACGCATCGAGAATGGCAGTTGAAGCTTTTTGAAACACTTATGTGATTGAAACACTTATGTGATAGAAACCATTATGAGATTCTACATTACTAATACCTGAATGAATTGCCTCGGGCTGTTGATTACTCGACTAGCTTTCTAAGTGTTTCATACAAACACAAATAAGCGAGGAGATTTCGTGGCCGAGAACTTTCTTTGCATTACCACTGTAGTCTGTAACTGACTTCTGGACCTGTTAAGTAAAGCAGCTAAATTACTATATACTCCAATAAGTCCTTGTAACTTAGTTATAATAGTTAAGATACAGGGTCTATGTTATAATTCTGCCCCCACAGAAAAACAAGTCCAAGAGGCTTCCTTGAAGACATCAGATTAGTGAGATTAGTTCTAAGATATACTCGAGCTACAGAAGCACTACTCTGGAACTCTTTTAAAAAGTAAATCAATAGCTGAGGGGACAAGAGAAGAGTTTAGCAGTACTATGTAGCTTGACTAAGGCCTCAAGGTTCCACGGAAACGAATCGGTAGTTAGTATAGACTTCGAGTCCTCGACTACCTGCTATACAGATCAAATGAAAATGAAAGCAAAGAAGTCATGTATGTAGCAGTCGTGGGAAATATTAAGGCTAACCACAACTGTTACTAAGAAACCCTTCGTTATTAATTTAAACAACGTAGAATACTCCATCTATTTCTCGGTCTTCAGGATGGAAAGGCGAGTGGTAGAGTCCTCTAGAATACAAATTAGCACAAGGACGGCGTGCTCGTAAATGTAAGTATAGCACTAATGTCTATTGCTTAACAATAAAGAGTAAGATTGGGTATACTTGCATCACAAACCTAGTAGCGTAGAAGTAGTATGTGACGCCATATGCAGTGCTAACCAGTGAATTGATTATTGTGCCATCAAGAAGAGACCGTTTGATTGCGTCTATATATTTAAGTAAAACGTAAAGCAGTAGCGAAAGCAGCAGAAAGAGCAACATCACATCCGTCTGTTTAGTACACAACTCCAATCTCCTAAACACAGGATTCTTTAAGTAAGATAACTCAATTGTCTCCGCAGAATAGCTTTCCAGAAAATTCTTTAAGGGACTCGATATCATGGCGCTCTCCTAGCCGTTTTCATGCACGCTGGCCAAATTCGCTGCTGCAACTACGTATAAGTTGCGTAACGCCACAGCGTCCAGGTCACAAGGTCTCTCCGGTCTTTTCGTTGTATAGAACCTGACAGTGCCGTTGCCAATTCGTTGAGGGCTGTCGTTTCGCTAATAGCTGCCAATTAAAGACTGGTTATAAATCGATTCAGAATAATGGCACGAGCCAGGGGCAGGGTAGTGATCACAATTCGTGAACTTTCTCTCGCAAAGGAGGCAGGACCTCTGCTAAATAAAGACATAACAATCAGAGGTGCTGGGCCCTAGGTAGAATTCAATTCTCCTCAGCATTAACATGAAAAGAAAAACCGGTTTTGTCATGGCATTTGCTGCGAAGTGCGGCCACCTGTAGAATGAAAAATGTACTAGATGCTACGAAGACGTAAGTTCCCAACATTGTCAAGCGACGAACCTGGTAGTCAAAAGCTCCTTTGCATCTGAAAAGATATCCGCACCGCAAGCCTTCTTCCTCTTCCCGTTGAAAAACATGATTGCATCGAAGTTTGTAGAAACACAGGGAGAGTGAAGGTTTACTTTTCAAAAGAGAGAATATTGGTATAGGCGGCCTACTCGTTTAGGGACGCTATAGTCGAGTGTAGATATAGCACTGGACGTCATGTCGTATAATCTGTTCGTTCCTAGGCTGTGATCTTGATTTGGGACCTTGGTTGGTGTGCAATTAATCGCCTCCCTGCCTGCATGCATGGGAGTTCGATCCGCTTGGCTTGATTGAATCCTCGCACTTGCTGCAGCTGTGGAACCTCCTCACTTAGCTTTGCTCTCCTGAAATGCTATAAACCAATGTAGCTCGAGAGCAAGCTTGGCTCCCGCCTACTACTCAGAGTGCGTCCCGAATTCAGCGTCCAAATCACAAAATACATAGAGTAAGGAGCCACAATTCCTCAAACAAATCTGATTTCGATTCCACCATTATGCCGTTTATTGGTTTTGTGATGTACAGAGACAAAAGAAAAACCCCATTTCATCCCATGATATGTGCAAATACACCATGAGGAAACCCTCCCATCTTTTACACCAAGGTAGGAGGGAGCCCCAGTCTATCAAAATGCTGTATTCATCGAATCCCCTCTGCTTCTCTGAAAGCACACCAGTATACCCATCGCCTCGCCCCAAACACTCAAGTCAGCACTCAGTGATGAGCACCAGTGTCCCCACGGTAACCAACCAGCTTCATTCTACCGATCATCTCACCAACAGTGAAGAACCCAAGCAACTCAGCGGCGACAACACCTCCTGCGGCCATCTGGGCAGTGTTGAGGTTGCGAACGCCGTTTAGAATGCCCTGTGGAGAGGATGCTACCTTTTCGGTGGTCTCGGATGCTTGCTTGAGGAGTTGTTGGGGGTTCTTGACACTGTTGAGTACGCGCTGGAAATATGATTGGAAGGTTGACATGGGACTGCAGGTCGAAAGTTAGCTTGATGTTTTCCGGAAATGCCAGCTTCAGGGAGGAACACTTACGGAGGAGTCATCTGTCGGCCCTTGAAGACTAACTTTGATAGCTCTAATCCGACACGCGCGTAGTAAATCGTAGGGGGAATTTGTCCTGCAAGCACCCATAATTAGCCATTGAATCTCCAAACATCGCTCCACATCCCCAATGACCACCAGAGAGATACCACATACGTTCAATAAAGGCAATGAACCTTCCAGTCCTGCCTCCAATCTTGCCCAAAGCATTACCAACCCCCTTGGCAGCACCCGCAATCGCCGGTCCAGCGGCCGAAGAGACCTTTGACAAACCCTCGGTAGCTTTCGATTGGAATTTCGAAGCTGTCTCTGATGCCTTGCTCGATGCCTTGGAGGCTGTCTCCTTTGCTGCCTCTGCGGTCTTGGTGGTGGTTGACTCAAATCGGCGTGCTACGGTCCGGCCAGACAGCTTGGTTGATTGCCGCAACACGGCGCGAGAAACTGGTAGTGACATGGCGATGGATTATGTATGCGCCCGTAAACCCAAAGGAAAGCTCGCTCGATGGTTTGGGACGGTGGTGGGCGGGCAATTGAGTCGTTGAGGAGAGTGATCGCGCGAGAATGCCACTTTTTCGAAGTTTCCGTTGCTCGGGAAGAGACGGTTAGCGTATCACGTGACTAAATGGGGAAATAAAGTTCCTCGAGCTCTTCGAGCTCTTCCCAGCTCTTACGTCGGATGCTTATGTGGAGTCATGGATTATGGCAACTCAGGATGCAGGAATGAACCGACGAACGATTGATCTAAGCTTTCTTTAATTGCTACTACACGGTATGGTATGTACACGAATAAACGCCTCTATCCAATGCGCCATGCCATGTTCAGTCCTCGCTCTTTATCTGCACCTTAATGGCGCCCGTCTTGGGATCTGCAGCTGTCTTAAATGCTTCGATGGCGTCCTCGAGCTGGTAGCGATGGGTGACGAGCTGCTTCATGTCAATTACACCAGCTTGGACGAGTCGAATGGCCCTGGGCCAGGTGTTGCAGTAGCGGTACTGGAACTGCAGGTCGATTTCGCGCACACTGAGTCTCATGAAGGGAATGTTCATTTCGTTCTTCCCAACGCCAATCACGAACACCTTTCCACCGAACTTCACAGCCCAGATCGCTGCAGACACACTGCTCTCGACACCAGTGCACTCGAGAGCGACTGCAGGCTCAATGCCTCCGAAAGCAGCCACAATTGCCTTGCCCCCATCTTCTGCAGACATTCTGCCGACTTTGTGGGTGATAACGTTTGGGACGAGCTTCTTCGCGAAAGCCAACCGTCCCTCGTCAATATCGGTGATAACAATTGGGCAGGCTCCTGCAGCTTTGCAGCAAAGCAGTGTGATGAGGCCAATTGGTCCGGCGCCACAGATCAAGACTGGGTCTCCCAACTGCACTCCAGATCTCTGCATACAAGCCAAGGATACGCTCAAGGGTTCCAGACACGCGCCGTCCTCGAATGACATATCACCTATCTTGTGACACCATATTGCGGGGTGATTGACATATCGTCGGAGAAGCCCATATACGGGTGGGGTGGACAGGAACTGGACCTTCTCGCAACCGTTATATCTTCCAGTGAGGCAGGGTTCGCATTCGTTGCAAATGATGTTTGGCTCGATCGCAACCCGATCTCCAACCTTGAGATGGGTTACCGACGGATGGGTAGCTAAAATCACACCGGCAGACTCGTGCCCCAGTATATGCGTATCCTCAACGATCATGGGGCCAATGCAACCAGCGTGCCAGAAGTGTACATCGGATCTAGGAGATTGTCAATGATAATTCTCTAAAGGCCGTACGTTCAACTTACCCGCAGATACCTGTGCTCTTGATGCCCACCGTTACTTCTCCCTCCTTCAGAGTGTCTCCCTTCTCAACCTCCTCAAGAGTAGGCTTAGCCTCCGAAACATACAGCTCGTGTTGAGGGTTGGTATAGACACCAATGTTAGCCTTGGAGGGTTTCACCATTCCAGTCACCAATTCTGTTGCCGAGGGACTCATGACTGCAGTCTTGTTGTATGTTTCTGGGGTTTGATGTCAAAGGTGGGTGGGTAGAGCTCTGTACTTGTCCGACGCTGGGGATGATGAAATAATTTAAGCTGTTTCTATGCTTGTAGGGGCATCAAAGAAAGAGATATCATCCGGCGGAGAAAAGCAGCAAGTACCAGAGGTAGAGAGTAGTTCTCCCTTCGGCTGGTTCAACATAGCCATCCGAGAATTATCCCACGTTTCTTTCAAAGTGGTGTTGTTCATGGCGGGGCATCGAGTCGGCTCAACGCAAGCCGATACCAGCCAGACCACGGTGAGAAGCCATTTGTCTGGAGACTTGATGCGCACCAATGACAACCGACATAGCCGACTATTGACTTGCCTGACTCTCGCGACTCCGAAGTTTATCACTTCTATGGCTGAACTCCCACGGGAGCGCATAGCAACATTCTGTAGTAGAAGGTATGTCGGGCTTACCATGTGACAGAACATAGACACCGGTAGTTGGTGTTTGCGACAGCTCTTAAGTCTGGTCGTGTCTGGCATGCTGGGGGTTGTGATGCTTGTGATGCTTAACCAGCGAATGGCGCAATGAGGCTCATTTGCCGACTTCGCTTGACGAACCCCGCATCATCATCAATTCAGATGCGGAGGCCTTTGGGGAACATCGCAACTGAAGCATATTTACTGTCTTCTCTCAAACGGCCTCGACAATTGCCGAAGAGGTGAGTGATCGCTTTCTAGCTAGCAATTACCTTGACTAGAGTATTACACGACACAACTCAGAGACACCTGAAAACAGCCAGTTAACTTGTGACTAGTAGATATATCACGATGGCTTCTCAAACTCCTGTCAAGATAGCAGTGCTTGATGACTACCAAGGGATTGCAGCACCACATTTTGAGAAGCTGAAGCCTCGCTTTGATGTCACCATATTTAGAGACACCCTTCTCCCCTACAACCACCCAGACACCCCAGAAAGCGTCAAAGACCAGCTGGTAGAAAGACTCAAGCCCTTCCAGATCATCTCAACGATCCGAGAACGCACTCCATTCCCAGGTGCTCTCCTCGAGAAACTCCCAAACCTCAAAGTCCTCCATTCCACAGGGAAGCGCAATTTATCACTTGACCTAGAAGCAGCCAAGAAGCTGGGAATTCGCATGTATGGCGCTTCAGGTGCTTCCTCAGCTGATTCTGCAGCGAAGAAGAGGGGCCCGGATAGTACCACGCAACACTGTATCGCCCTAATTCTAGGTATTGCACGGAATCTTCATCACGATGACGCAACTGTTAAAGCCGGCGGTTGGGAGACCACACTCGCCACAGGATTGCCCGGCAAGACGTATGGAGCCGTGGGACTTGGTCGACTAGGTGTTAGTGTCTCTAAAATCCTGATTACTGTCTTTGGAATGAAGGTCGTCTGCTGGAGTAAGAACCTGACGCAGGAGGCTGCGGATGAGAAGGCCAAAGCTGCGGGCTTGCCGGTTGTGGATGAGGATGGTGATAAGACCTTCAAGGTTGTTAGCAAAGAAGAACTCTTCAGCACCGCAGATATTGTATCGATACACTATGTACTCTCTGACCGCTCCCGCGGCCTCGTTACAGCCCAAGATCTCGCGCTCATGAAACCTTCTGCACTCTTTATTAACACCTCTCGTGGACCAATTGTTGTGAACAAGGATCTATTGGATGTTTGTAAGAAGGGAAGCATTCGAGGCGTGGCATTGGATGTTTTTGATCTTGAGCCGTTGGAGAAGAGCAGCGAGTGGAGAAGTGACCGATGGGGTAAGGATGGAAAGTCGCAGGTGCTCTTGAGTCCGCACATGGGATTCGTGGAAGAGGAGACTATCAATCGGTGGTACGAGCAGACTGTGGAAAATATTGAGAGGTGGGAGAAGGGGGAGGAGTTGTTGGAAAGTTTGTATTGAGAACTTGGTTACTAAGATAGAGGCTTTCAGAGCTTGATGTTGCTATGCTAGCTTTGGGGGTACTGAGCAGTTAAAACTGTCATTTATTACTGAGATCACGTCGATGATTACGATCGGACACATCCTTCAGCAGAAGACGGGATGATATAAAGCAAATCCAAACTAAGTTTGCTCCTAGTTACCTTTCTGCGGGCAAGAAGCGTGATAACTCTCAGCTTTTCCCCTTACTTATTGAGCCTATGAAGAGAGACAAAGCTTCTTTACAATCTTTAAAAACTTAACCCTTAAACTTAACTCTAGGATCAAGCGTATGTGTGATTCAGCCTGTGCGTTCATTCCGACTTTGACCCACGCAAGAGTTCTAAGGACGAGATACTCTAGGAAGGCCCGTCGAAACTACCTCCCATCAAAAAGCTATCAACTACTAGTAAATAGTTCAAGTCAAACAGGAAGAAACCGAACATTAAGTCGATTTACAAATTGGGAAACGATAGGCCTGGTAAACACGGAAAGCTCGTCTAAGGAAGAGTACTCTGATGGTTCTAAAGAGGCAATAGAAGACAACGGATTATACCAAACAATAATATATTTATGGGCGAGGAAGTCCCAACAGATCTAATAGATTACCTCTTCTATACACTTCTCTGGACCCTTTTAGATATATAAACCAGGACAGAAGGAGAAAGAAGAGCGAGTTTAGTAATTCGTTGTCAAAGTATCTTTTGCTGTTAAGTTCCCTTTTCCTATTATTCCTTCGTCCTGTAGTTTTTACAAAACTAGTCTTCTATCACGACCTCCTTTTTGGTTTTTATTTGCTTCCTCCTCCGTCCGCAACTGCTTGCTTTGAGATTATGTGGTTCTTCCCTTTTCTTATGTTGAGGTGAATCTTGGAAACGTCTGTAGGGTTCGCGTTGGTAGTTTTACTGTTTTCGTTCTCAATGAGAGGGTGCTGTATAGATGACTTCTATTTTGTGGGTGTTTTGTGCTTGCTAGGTACCTAGGTATATTTTGAGCCTCGGAGGTTGGCATAGTGTAATGTGTGGTCTATTTTTACCTCGTGCTCTTGAATGAACATAAAGTTATGAAATGAAGTTAATGCGCTAAATACAGTAAGGGCTATCTATAAAGTACTTTATATTTAGGGTGAAAGTATTCCGTTAATTAGCTATAAGCTCGTACCTATAGAACCCTAGTGAGTTCCCCAGTAGATTCTCTTGTGAAATCCACCAAATACACTTGCTTCTAGGGAGCGGGGAGTAACAGTCATTCCGCGAGCCTTCCTAGTCTAGAAGGATCCAGATACAGCTGTGGAAGTGCCACCGTGCCAATCTGCCGCGATACGCCAGGCCATACGATTTTGTGGCCTTTCATGACAATGAAAAGGTTCGAGCAAAGTTTTTCGAACCTCTTCATTCAATCTTTCAGAATACTGCTGTCAACTGAAGATAATGCCCTGCCGCAAGACTCCGTCTCCTTGGATTTTCCTTTCGCATGAACTAATGCGGCGTCCTCATCTTCATATCTGCAAGTTCTCGAAGTCAGTCATATATGATATATATGTTGACGTGGGAAAACAGCTATCTTTCAATTGACACTCTTGGAGCATCAATGCAAAGAATGAACGGCTCTTGGGAGTACTCACAGTCCATGCGTTTCGATATAATCAATAACTGGGGCTGGAATGAGATACCGGACGCTCATTTCTAAAAGTTTGTCAGCATTCCAGATTCTCCGACTACGGTGCAACGAAGGATTTTAGTACAGGTTGCATGAGCTCTTCTAGCCCATGATCCTGTTTGAGAATTGAAAGTAATAGCCAAATAACACTCACCTCTTCTCAACAACATTCTGACCTTAGTAGAGCTCACATCATTCTGTACGAGCTGCGGAATCACGTAGATATTATTTTTATACGGCTGAAGTATTCCTAAGGCGTCGTCGATATCGGTACCCGCCCGCTCCTTTACTTTAACTCAGCGACTGCTTAAGCAATATATAGTTAGTTGGAGAATATACATACCACGATGAAGACCCCAAATCGTCCCAAAATATGATGTAAATCGCGCTCGCTCCAAACATTCGGTACCGACATGCTTTGGATAAGATCGGCACCTAGATGGTTCGCAGTCAGCATATGTGTAATTCTGGTGTGAGAGAACCCCCTTTTGGTATTGCGAAGGTGGCGGGTATGTCACATACCTGCCAAAAGGACAATTTTAACAGGAACACGGGTACCATCCGGTCTCTCTGCACCACCTAGTACTTCGTTGATCTCGTGGTTGAAGTGGTCAAGTACTTGGGCTGTCGGTAAATAATCTGGCTGTATAGCCTCGTATGGATCGACCATAAGCCAATTACCTGTGAGATATTCGACTTAGCAACTTCTGGAACAAAAAGAATGAAGTAGCAATTGCATGCTTATGCGCTGCACTATGAGTATCAAACGAGCTTTTAGAAACCCCGAAACTTCTAGACGCATTTAGAAGAATATAATAGACATACTCGTTTGGTCAACTGCGAGTTCGCACATCCGGACTCTGGACACCTATTAGCACAATATTTGGAAAAAATATTAAGTAGACATACCTGTGTACTGATTTTGCAAGGCCGGCCTTTTTGTACGTGTCACTCACAGGTGATAGATATCCCCCCATAATCTCAAACTCGGTATTGAACTTCGCAAAATCGTTAGCCATTTCAAACATGCGCAAATGTAGGTATGTAATTGGCGAAACTAGATTTCCTTTGTTAGCAATTATAGAATTCCAAAAAGTGCTTGAACATGTGACATACAACTGCCGCATGCCACCAGAACGAGTGGTGTTCTGGAGGGGTCGTTCTGTGAAAGTCTTAAGCGATGGCGGGGAAATGTGTATTCGTTTGGTGTCCGCATAGAAGCACACTGCAAAGGCAAAGGGGTGGCCATTTTACAGATCGTGAGGATTTTCAGTGAGTTTTTAGTATGTGCCAGCGATAGCGGTTGCTTTGTACGTCGAAGAGCAGAGGCTCTGGAGAGTGGCGATGTTGTGACGATTTGTAATGTTTTCGCAAAGATAACGAAGCTGTTAGGTTGCGAGATAAGACCGAGTAGTTTGACGTTGCCAAATATTAGGGCTTAGATGGCGAGGTAGAGGTGCTCTTCATGCAAGAACAAGAGAAGGGAAGCTAAAGGTCAATTCTAGTAGGGCGCTTTTAAAAATAGTATTGTGGCCGTAGGTTGCTAAGAGAATAGAACTAGCGGAAACCAGAAACCATTGAACACCGTAGCCGCGGCTAAGCCGGGCCTAAGCCCACTGCGAGATTAAGGTCACGTGAGCCAAAACAGTTGAGAATCTTGAAATGTCAAGAATTCACTAAAACACCTGCACCCTAAAATCAATAAAACTCACGTCGGAGGAAAAGACGAGCCATGCTGTTTCAAGCAGATACATATGCAGGAGAATTGAAAAGATCCATAATAGAACAATTGCTATGTCAAAGCACAACTAGGGTTTTCTTCTATTGACAAGGCTGGTACTGTATTAGTGCCGTCTGGTTTATATTTGTCAAGATTTGAGCACAGCGGCAGGCAATATTGAAGTATTTGATGATGTAGTAGTTGTATTGCAGAACTATAGCCTCCGGAACGTTCAGATGAAGGCACAACGGCGCATTCAAAACCAGATTCCTAAGCAATCCTTGACAATATTTATCCGCAAAGAAATTCAAAATTAAGAAAACCTCTTTCTACTCTGGAACCGCAACAAAGAAAAGGAAGAGAAAGAAAGAGGGAAAAAGGGCAAAGAACGCCTCTCATCTCCTAATCTTAGTTCTAATTCTTAGAAAGTGCACAGTACACCCCAAACACACTAGGAAGGTTTGCGCTTTTGAACTTTTCAATTATTCAATGACTTCCTTAGTAAGGTCGTAGCGAGACATCACTGTATTAAAAGTAACAGATATCTATCGGCATCCTTTCAAGAGGACTTAAGTCAATTGTCCAGGAGAGACCGACGAAGAAAACGTAGATTGCTAATATATGGTTGACAAGATGCTGAGTTGGGAGCATAGCATAGCTGCATAGCGGTAATGTATCTGTGACTTATAGTAGCAAGACGAAACATGATACTCACCTTTACAACAAAGAGTGAGTGATCATTTGACTGTTGTGTTTCAACTTCGAAACCTTTTAATCACTGCTATTCATGTCAATAACTAGCGACGATGTACTCCAATAATTAAGCGAGGAATCCTTTTGTCAATAGCTGAGTATACGACCATTTTAGGAGGCAAGATCATGCCTTCAAGAAGAAACCAATCTATTAAATTCAAAGCTATCATTAAGATGCAATGAAATATACTTTCTTATTTGATAAAGGACGGCAGCTATGCACCTATAATTAAGTACAGGCAGAGAGAACATGAAGGCAAGAGAAACTCAAGAGCCAAGACTTCAAGTCTTCCTAATTCTCACAAAGTTCACCAACAAAGGATGCCTAGCAATTGCGTAAGGCATCGAAATACTTGCAGACCTATTTCAAGTTCTTTCGCGAAGCCGCATGCGCTTCCCCTTCTTTTCTACCACAACACGTCCACTCCACACAAACAACAAGAAAGCGACGAGCTTTTATACAAAGCGCTTTGGCACGAACAACAAATTCCTTGGTATTGGACTCTTCTTTTCATACCATTGTTTCTTCCGAAAACCATCAACATGGCGAGTGTGTCTGGCGGCGCCGACCCCTTGGCGCAGCTATCCACGGAATGCGAGCGCCTCAAGCTAGTAAAGGTCGTTGTAACTGACAAACCTGGTGTCCTGCTTCCAAATCATTGGGTCTTCAGCATCAAGCTTGAAAGCTACGAGCAACATCATTTGGGGATTGGTGATAATAGGGAAGATGCTCAGCGTGCTGCTGCGAAACTGGCTTTGTCCTGGATTGGCGCAAAATTTGGTGGTTCAACGGTATGTACTTGTTCTACTCCTCTTTGCACAAAGGTGTATATTCGACTGACAGCGCTAATGGTGGTGAATAGACTGGCGGTCATGCTCCTGTTATCTCTCCCTCGCCAGCTTCAGGTGCCATCAATACCACATCGACAAGTGGAACAACTGCAGGAGGTGTACCTGCTGGCATTACGGCCAACGAAGCACCCCATGGAACCATACCAGTTTCGAATCAATTTGCGACCATCAATACAGATAGGCTACCTTTCTATAATGCAAGTACTCCAGTCCAGTCTCTCTTTGGCCCTCAGGCTCAAGAGGCTGAACTGGCGTCTTCAAAAAGCGGAATCTTTGGCTTTCCGCGCCATGAGACATGCCAACCTGCGCCACTCTTCAAAGATCCACCACCAATGTCTACGCAGACTCGTAAAATCCTTGCTGGTCCCATTGAATCCACCGCCACTCCTACATCCAGTGGAAGCGGTCTTTTTGGAAATTCGGCGGTAAGCTTCTCCAGCTTTAACGCTTGTTCACAAAGGCTAACTTGGTGCTATGCAGCCAATTCCTTATACTTCTACTCATGCTCCGTCTTTCTTCTTGAATACCCCCACACATGGTACGGCCACAGGTAGCGGACTATTTGGCAGTTTCCAGAATACTTCGCAACCAGGTGGACCAAGTGTTGAAGAATCTTGTAACTTCGATCGTATAAGTGCAAATACCTTCCGTGATGGTCGATCCGCTTCGCTTTCCGGACAAAAGCCCAACCCAACAGCACCGCTGTTTGGCCAGGCACAACCAAGAAAATGTCCACAACTGTGTGACAGTATCTTTTGCGACCACAGAGCCAACCTCGCTGCCTTGGACAATATACAATCACAGCAGCAACATAGCTCTCTCTTTAAGGGACCAGGATCAGGCTCGCTATTTGGCAGCGCAAAACCAAGTTTAACTGCTCCTTCTTTTAAAGAACTTTTTGGACCCGCGGAAAATAACAAGCATCCACTGCAAAGACTTTTTGCCCCGTCCCAGGCTGCCCAAACCTCTCTTTTTGATGGATCTGGAACGAGTTCTCTATTCGGCAACAGTGCCCCAAGTTCAGCACCTTCCGGCGGTGGACTTTTTAGGAACACAAGTGACACTCAACATCGGCCTCAGAGTCTCTTTGGACAGGCACCTGCTATTTTTGGAAAGACGAGTCAGGGAACTGGCAGCAATATCTTTGGTCAAGTTTCTCAAGGTAACGTGAGCAATCCAAGTCGCACCGAAACTAGTCCAGGTCTTTTTGGTCCTGTAACTATTTCGACAAACAAGGAAAATTCCTTCATACGTTTTGTATGTTATCCCGAGTATTAGTCTCCGTTGAATTACTCCAACTAATGTTTTTGAACAGCCATCGAACCCCCCAAACTTTGACACCCATTCTCGAGATGGTCATGGCGTAGGCTTGTCAACTTCAAATAGCGTCAGTAGCGGCGGAGTAACAAACCCGTTCAGCAGTACTATACCAGTTCCCAGTATGGACAAACTTTTCCCAGTCGATGAATTTGACGAAGGCACTGGAAACGTACCTTTCAAAGCTACGATACAGAAGGAACCATTTACAACTCGAAATCATCAAGAATGTTTCCAGAATATAACCCTTCAAGCTCAATACAACAAGTTCTCCCAAGAAGAATTGAGGATCATGGATTATGCTCAAGGTCGCAAACAGAGCACCGATCGTGTTGCACCTGGCAATCCAATTCCGTTCTCTACTCCATTTCACACAACTAGTGGTGCCACAAGGAACAACCAGCCTTCATTGGAGATTTCTTCAACACCGGTTTCTAGCGTGGCAACTGCTGGTGCTCCCATTCATTCTTTTGCCGTCAATGGAAAAACACTGCTTTGCAATAAGCGTTTCACAGTAAGCTTTTGTATAATCCCTTCAGGATCTACTGCATTTGCTTATTTAGTTCATAGCCTGACACTTCGGTCAACTTTGCTACTTCTATCGTAGCTTCCGCCCCTGAGCCTCTTCGATCTGTTACTATCAAGGAGCTCCATCGTCCTGTAAGGCCCCACAACCACCCCTCTTTACTCCTGAAAACTAATTTGGTGATTGCAAGGCATCATTTGAAGAACTGCGGGAGCGAACTTATGCGGACCTTGAAGTGCTTGGCGAGCTATTCTTTATAGAAGGGCGGGAGACTGCTGAGAAATGGATAGCCGAGGCGACGAAATATATCCACGAACAGTACGGCCGTTGGAATGCGACTCAACGCGACTTCGGAGTTCTCGATAACAATTTGATTCCAGCTGGTGGTCTTATTTCAAGAGTAAGTCTTGCATCATGACAATCAGGAATTTAGACTTACCCTACCATCAACAGACATCACCCCAGCACCTCCCTGAGATTATTCTACCAGAGTTTGGCATCCCTGTAAGTTCTCGCAATGTATCCTCCCCTTTTTGATACCAAGATTTCTTCGAACTAATATATTGTTGTGCAGGCCTCACGATCAGCTATAATTGCTCGAGCCACAACACTTCTGAACGACCTCTGCGAAATCATTTGCGTCAAGCATAGCGATTCCGGACACACATTCGAGCAATGGTTGAATCTCATGGATTCTTTCTGGAACAAGAAAGTCATACTACGATTTGGCCACAACACCGCTAAGGATAATGAGTTGAGTTCTACAGTTACAGAGGCTAAAGCAGTTGTTCACACACCAGATACTACCGTGCCAACTACTACAGCTACTACAGTAGAGGCCATCCAGGCAGCTATGGTTCCACTACCGGTGTCGTCAAGTATCGAAGTGTCTGAGCTTAGCAAGGGGGGAGCTGTTCAAGAAGTTAAAGTCACTGAGTCGGACAAAGCAACCCAGACCTCAGGAGAACGCGATGGGCTTGTAGTGGGACCTGTTGATGCTACGGCGGCCGCTGCCTCAACAGCAAGTGACGAAGAAGAAGCAAATGTGTCCACAGACAGCGAAGATGGCGATAACGACGAGGCAACTGTCCACGAGGATAGAGAGACGGAAGCTATCGGCGAACATTGGAGTCGTTATTTGGCAACCATTCTTGAGGATGAAGAATATTAGTTCCATATGAATTAGGGGCGGTTCTATTGGTAACATAGTAGTCTGAAGACAGTGGTGGCATGTGTATCAGAGGTAGATTTCTGTAGGAAAAGTTATATGTGTAGAATTTTCGTCCCGAACGTGTGATATATGGTATGAGTGACTGGGATCAAAATAGTGATATTTAGAGAGTCGATGGCAATTCCTCTGAGGTGGACCAAGAAGGAAGAGGCTTCGAGCTCATTACCCTCCACTCAATGACTTAAGCGAGGTGTGGGGAGGTTCCAAAGTCGACTTTCCGAGAGACATGGAAAAGTCATTAAGCAGAAAGTTATAATTAACTAACCACAGGGTCAGATAACATCCCTCTTAAAGATCATATGGCTCTTAGTGAGTCCTGGAAACAGCACAATAAGAATTTCTCGGACTTTATCTTTATAAGCGAAATGCAGATTCTGCGGTACGTCTTGTTGCATAATCTTGAAACCAAAGAATCTTACTCACTAGTCTCACAGGTGGAACTTGCGAAGAATGGTACATACTATGTAGGTTTTCCTATTCAAATTCGTGGTCAAAGCTGACTAATGTGCCAGTTCAGTGTCCTTTTTGGTGTTCAAGATCATTTTGTGAGATTGCTGGTAATTCCTTACGACGGGGAACTTACCATGCTGGATTTGTCGGAACCTACTCGAGATATCAACGTACCCTGCCGAACTGCCGCAATGTCAATTCTTACTGGAGAAACCACGATGGCCTTCCCATACTTGGTCTTGGATGTTGGGGAAGATCTGGACACGCTTTCAAGGACTCTTGATCACAATACTCACCAAACATCCCCAAAACAGTACGCCAACTAACTGAGTTGTACATGAATCAAGCAAAGTTTTGCGGACGGCGGCTTGTGGACTGCCGAGACCTGTATGAGCATGCCATTGTCGATGTAATCGTCAAGAAGACTTGCAATCAGCGACTGGCAGAAGCTTGGGGAACGATCTCAGGCATCGTCGGCAATTTTATTGTCATTAATCTGTTGAAGCTTCGGTGTAGAATCGTTGTAGTGGCGTATTGAACTGTGGTTAGACCCGCTGAAAAAGTTCACCGAGCTATTGCAACAATTGATTGGGTATTGGGTCGGAAACAACTGTTCGCTTTGTTGGGCACCCTTCTGGTTGGGTACGTGTGCTTCAATTTTCATTAATCTTGTACAGAGGGTAAATCTCTGGGACATGGAGGGACTTCTCGTTTTTGCTGAGAAGTGTTAAGAACATTCTTGGCACTCCCTTCTTTACAGGGATGGATTTCGTGGCAGTCTCTGACGTTCCAAGGGATTATCGCTGCTTGTAGAGCTTTAATCTTGTAGTTTCAAGGTGCTGGTTGTTTGGTTGACAAAAGCTATTGTTGGAGTAACAAGAGGCACACGTTGATGTATTTTTCTGTTGGTAGAACACTTTATGTACAATAGAATAGATTTATGTAAAACGTGGACTTCTGTGGCTGTGTACGAATCCACATATAATTTCATCGGCTTGGGAATCCTGCTCCTGAAGTGGAAGCTTCATCTGAGGACCATTTTACATCAATTCAAGATATGAGAATGGATTAGAAGAACTTGACTCCAACGCAAAAGAAACCATGCAGTCGGGATACAGCCTTTGTCAAGACCTTTGTTTCACTTGAGGTTCTGTAATAGAAGTCTTCAATCCTTTACTCCTCATTCATACAGGCCTGCCGAATGGTTGAAACGCACAATGAAAATGCGACGTGCAGCTTTCGAAGATGATGGGCGAAGTGTCCACTGATGCTTACCCCTTGGATCTATCACTATGAAATACACATAGACTCAATATACCACTACTTTGATAGGCTACTTCCAAGTCAAAATGAAAGGGTAGTTGACGCAGAACACTGTGGAAAGAAGGCAATCCAACCGGGTACAGAATTCCGCCCAGCAGGTATAACACCAGCCTAAAGTCTGCCGAATCGTTGAAGAATCTTTTTCTGCACCTGCGGTTTGATAACCTCAGACCAAAACTGCTTTGCTTTGGCCTCACCCTCCAAAACGACAATCTCAATAAGGTCATCAACATGGATCTTAGTCCTTTCTTTAAGCTGCTCTTGTGAAAACTGTGCATGATAACCCATTAGCGACGTGGGCTCAAAAGAACGATAAAACCAGCCCGAACTTCTTACCTCATCTGTGAGGATTGGGAGATACATGTCAGGGAGACATGTCAATGTTCGCGTTTGAGTGTAGCCCTGCCGAACGATTTGTTAGCTTTCTTTCTTCAAATTAAGAAAGAGACGAGCGGCAGCTCACATTGTTAACAAAGCCTGAAAGAGGAACTTGGTTCATATCGACTGTAGTCAAGAGGACCGGTGGATTGTTGAAACGCAGCGTAAGCTCCATGAAGATCTCAGATTCAATATTTGTCCACCACTGTCGTATGCGCATTTCTGCCTCTCGAATATTGGCTTGCCAGACATCTCGAACACTTATCTCCCAGAGACGGTAGATGTGGAATTCAGCTCTAATCTGCAAATACTGTCGTATAGCCTTGGGTACTTCTTGTCAATTCTCATTTGCAATGGAAGGTTGTTTGGGTCTTACAGGTAGGTCGCAGCGTGGGAGGAAGATGATGCCACCGATTGGAATGTGTGTCAAGACCTACGGAACACCAGTTAGCCTCTATGCACGATACTGGAATGATGTAACTTACTGCAGTACCTATTGGGAGTGGTGTCAACTGAGGATCTATATGTTAGCCAGGTCACCTGCAATTCACCAAGCCACTTACGATTGTTCCAGCAGAACCTGAAGCACCAAAACCTGAAGCACCAAAACCTGAAGCACCAGAACCAGCAGGCACATTTCCCTTCGTCTCTTGTTCATCGAAACCCTGAAGGCTTTGATATCCTCTGCGAACCAGATCATATCCAGGAGGCATGTTGACTGTTTTTCCGTATTCAAAAATGCGCTGTTGAGGAAGTTGTGAAAGGTCGAGTCGCGGTTCGAAAGCATTTGCCGCAATGCAAGATTATGTATACATCATCACATGATTTGTCGCATCCCACAAGCACAATAGTCAATTGAATTCACTAGATATTGTGCAGTTCTTTGAATACAATAAGACAATCTCTCGCGGTCTTTGTAACTATATTTGTCGGTTAACGCTCAAGGACAATGAAGAAGCGAAGCGAGACCTAACCAGCCTTTCCTATAATTCTTAGCCTTGTATATCCCATCAGCCTTCTTCCAAAACATTCGATGGCAATCAGTATCACAGAAATCCTTCAGTATTTTCAACCTGAGAAGGCCATTGTCTTCGAACAAAGCGGTGTTGAAGAGAGACAAAACTCAATTCTGATTGGTATAATTACCTGCACCGCATACGGAGTGACCAACCATTTTAAACAGGGTGGAATTGGCAATAGAAGTATAAGCAGAGTAAAGGCGACAGTGGTGCTACGGCTTTGGCAAGTTCTATTCGTAGATGTGTTGAATTTGTAGGTTGTATAGTTGCAAAATATAGGCGAGATGGTGCAAGCTTATTATTGTCTCCGTGGTCAATTCCATGGCAGGTAAACTCTCAAAAGAGCAAATTGGGGGGCAACATCTTTAGATGGCCACAATAATTTCTATGGTATCTTTGTGGTTAGAGAAAAAGAAAAAGAAGGGTGCGCTAGATCTTGGTTATGGAAGACTTGAAATGGCACGTCGTAGTGTTTCCATTCGACGAACATTCTCGTATCAGGCTGACTATTACGTCGGATTGGGCTTAGAGCAAACCAGACTTGTCTTGTTCAAATTGAATCTTGGTACTCTCCCTAGATAGCCGACAGCGAATGAGTAAACAAAACCATCGTTGGATAGTTTATTTTTTTGTTTTTCTTCCTTATTTTAGTGCGCAGTTTTTCCGCATATTTTAGAGCCTCTCTTACAGTGAATATCTCAGTCAGCCAAAGCGCAAGGCAATACAGAGCAGGCCAATGTGTCCTAATTGGCCTCGAAACTTAGTGGCCTTGAGACCGTAGTGAATGTCAGCCATAGATCTCGCTTAGCGGGAAAAAAGCCTTAATACCTGCGGCTTAGTCGGAGGGGGTTTAGGACGAGGCGTGCCTCGCTTAAAAAGGAACATTGGTAGCCTGTCCTCTACAGCGATCGAGTGAAAAGTATCCACTTTCGTGAATAGTATTTATCGTTCTATTTTATCAGGGCGGACGGTTCTAGTGCGAAGTAACATATGTGGTGATGCTTTGCAGTTCTAAGTTGCAAAGCTGTTCTGTGTTAAAGTATGTAGCACGGGTCTTGATTTCTGTGTATCTTCATGGACCAAACCTCAGATATGCCATAAATGAATGAATTTTCGCGCCTACTCTACAAAAGGCTATCCTAAAATTCCACCTAGCATCCACTCGATGCCACTAATGTCCTTTATTCCGCCTATGCCTCTTGAAGTTGTCCTCCCTCGGAATCCCACCCCAATTATCCCTTGTGGCGGAAAGCTCTCTGGAGAATTTGCAATCCGGCTGTGGGCAGTAGAACCGCACAGTATCTGGTCTGGGATGTTTTGAAGCGATATGCTTCTCAAGGTCAGATTTCAACTTACTGCTGAAATCACAGCCTGAGACGTCGCAGATATTGGGGCGTGTGTGTCGCTTGACGTGCTTGCTGTGGTTTTGTATGTTAATCTCTGGTATTCGTGTGTGTATAAGAATAAATGGGACTTAGAATTGAGGGGAGGAAGACTGTACTTTAGATCACAACGCCTGGAAAAGCTGGCATTGCAGTCTTCGCAGGTATTAGGGAGGATTAAAGGCTGCGGTGTAGGCTGTGGTATTGCCGGCCGTGATTGTGCAAGATGTAGAGGGGGTGCTGAAATTTGGCTATAATTCGAGTGATGTTGGTAAAGATCAACAAAGCCAGCTTTGTCTTGAGACGCATCATGTGACTGCGAAGTTGTTGCGTGTGGTTGTTGCTCTGCCGCAGAAGCTAAATCGGGGTCTTCATAATCGAGACGAGGGGATTCTTGCGAGTCGCCAGGACTCGGTTGGCATTGAAGAGAAGGCTGGCTTCTGATATCCAGCAAACGCGGATCAACCGTACCATCGCCGACGACGTGATAGTAATGTTGTTGATCGACAGATCGATTGAAAGTTGTGTGGCTGGAACTTGAGCTCAGTTGCGCTCCTCCGTGAGGGCCTCCTGCTGACTACCAGTTGGAGACCCACGAGGGTATGTGTTGGTTGAAGGGCGACGCAAGAATCGAAAATGAAAGAAAACAAAGATCCAAAAATTAAATGAGTGTTCGGTGCAGAGAGCGGCACCACGCTTCGCGGTGGGAGAAAGAGGGCAAGAAAAGAAGGATGGCGTGAGGGATTGGTCTCCTTATAGTTGAGACTGCAGCCTAGCGTTATTAGTTGCATGCACTGCCTTCTAGCTACGCTTATGGCGTTCCATGAGCACACCCAATAACAAAGGAAAGAACATAGAGCCGGGGGTTTTCTGGGAAACTGCCGAAGGCCTCAAAGAGATATGCCACCATTGCTGGGTGGCAGGTTGAGGACCTTCCGTACAATATTTCCATTCTATCAGAAGACTGAGACCTGAAGATCAGGTATCCATGCACCGGTAGCCTAGGAAATGCAGAGTCCAATCTTTGGCTTGCAGATCTTAGTATGGTATGCCTCAAAATTGTGCCAGGGGTGCCAACACTAATTTGTCATTGGGCATATTATGGTATGCCTCAAAATAAGCGAGCCCAGAGCCGGACTCAAAGGCATCGAGGCGCCCCCATGAGACCTCTGTTCTTTCCGCAGAAGAAAACATTGACAGAAACGCCACAATCAACAATACAAACTCATATCAAAGTCTCGCATACTCAAAGTTAAATAAGTAGTTTCAAGGTAGAGCGTCCTTTGCGTTGTATCACTATTCCCAGCTCCTCAATCACTGAGTCGGTCCACTTTCTGACAAAAACCCAGAGGATCATGGCTACTATCTTCTGCTGCTCCAGTGTTGCACCCTACAAAAACCAAAGGCTCGCCCACGAGCAGAAGTTTATGCCCTTCGTCAAATGGGCAGCCTACCCTCGAATTGCCCCTGACAAAAGCAACGACAAAGACGAGCAAACCGGTCAAGTATGGCCATTCGCAGTCCAGCTAGTCCAACAAGTCAACTACGGTCCGCTCGAATCCATCCGTTACTTTGTGCCCGAAGGCAATGGCGAGTTTATGGAGATCACTGAGAAAGATCTTGTCGACGCAAATTTCGCTAAGCTCAATGCGTCAGTGTGCTTCCTAGCCATAATTTACCGATACTGAAATATGCATCAGGTATAAGAACTTCAAGTGTGATTTCCATAACAAGTTTTTCGAGGTAAACTTGTACGAGAAGGATCCGGTAAATATGCATCACTGGCGTGCAAATATTGCCAGGCCTTCCAAGGAGATCGACCTTGACGCGAGTAAGAGTTCGTAGTTAACAAGCCACCTGCAGACTTGTAATTTATGTACGGATCGTAAAGCAATGGGAGATTTAGGGGAGGGGGATGTGACAAGACTTTGACGGGGATGAATTTGTCAACAGCCACTCGTTTGGTTCGTAGAGGGCGCTAACAAATATATTGTGCCTTTGCATTGTTGTGCTGCTTCTCTTTCTGCCCTTGCCAGCGACGTGGTGATGATGTTCCAGTCAGCTAAGGCTGGAACAACTCGTACAAACTCTGTAATTAAGAACTCCATGATCACCTTTGTACGACTTACACCGCAACTTGCAGCAAAGAGGTAGCGCCAGACTTCGGCCTCAAAGATAACTACCGGTCGTATTCTCATTACAAAAAACTATTACAACATTCTATCCATATCCATCTTCACTCAGTCCCAATGTATCAACAGGCCAACCGTCTACCCATCCCTCCGTCTTTGTAAGAAAGGAAGGTGCTGAAGTGTACAGCTGCCGCAGAAGTGTGAATATTCACAGATAAAGGATAAAAGATGTTACAAAACCAATGCCAGAACGCCTTGCTCAAATGACCATTGACCATCATTGCATCGAGTCCGGATTCCTTCGGACTTTTGAATATTAACAGCAGCCACCTCTCCTCCTCCGGCTGCCACTCAACGTGAACACTTCCTCCCACTCTCTCATTCCACCAATACCCCAGGCTTGACCACCTTTACTCTTGGGTCTTCGTCTCCTCCGCGGACCTGTCCCATCCTCAACCGTCATACCGCTTTTTATACTCGCGACATCACTGGCACCCCCATTCCAGTTCCCACTGTCACCGTATTGAATGCCGCTCATTGGATCATCTGGATCAATTTCGCCAAGTTCGATTTTTGTGAGGATCATCCGAGCGAGCCGTCCGAAGACTTCGTCCACGTTCTCTCCGGATAAAGCGGACACTTCGACAGATACTGGTATGTTGGCCGAGGATGCCCATTTGGATGCTTCTTCTGCGCTGACTTCTCTGCCATCTGGTGCAACGCTTGCTTTGAGTTGAGAACCTAATCCCATGCTTGTAGTTGAGGCTACTGATCCGCCTGCATTGTACGGAAATGATGAGTCTTTGCTGCTGAAGCTGGAGGGTGTTGCGGGTGGTAATGAAGCGTCTATGAGATCGGAATTCTGGTTTGCGAGATCGACTTTATTTCCTACAAGGAGACAAGTGAGATTCGGGGATGCCAGAGCGCGTGCGTCGTTCATGAAAGTGGGTAGGCCGGTGAATGTATTGTGAGAGGTAATGTCGTAAACAAGAATTGCGCCAGCGGCACCGCGATAGTAGGAACGTGATACTGAGCGGAAACGTTCAGTTCCAGCTGTATCCCATAGCTAGAAGTGCGAGGTCAGGAACCATTATGCGGAAAGGAGGGGATGAGGAAGACGGGGACGCGCTGCATTGCGTACTTGTAACTTTATCCGCTTTCGCCGGGCCCCAGTCCCAACCTTTATGATCTTGCTCGCGAACTCTACTCCTATTGTCTGCGAGGTGAGAACTCTCCATTCGTTCTTCACAAATCGGTGCAGAAGACATGATCTGTGATTCTTTGTTAGTACATCTTCTTGATTGGCACCATCAGGTTTGGTACATACTTTCCACTGCCACTTGGTCCTAGCAAGATGATCTTGGCTAAGTAATCGTACATGCTGCCCAGTTCCTAGTCCTCTAATCAATTTCTGTCCAATTTCTGCACATGTACTGCCAACAAACCTGATCGCGTGCTGTTCCAGTGGACTCATCGCTTGCAGCGGACGAACGGCGTGGGCGCACCATCTTGTTTTTCCGTTCCTGTCTGTATGCGCAGGCCGAGCAGTGTTGAACACGTCGATGCAGCCGCCGTCGCAATACCTCGTCGTCGCTTCACGCTCACTCTGCTATGTTTTCTTGAAAGTTTGATAACGTTGGCACAGTCACTTGGAATCCTGATAAGATCACGTCGGCGTCTGATCAACAATTCTCCGACAGGCGCCACACCATCACAGCCTAGGTACCGCCACAAGTGAAGCAGGGATCCAATTGCCTCGGCATGTGATGATTGACATCCAGGAACCTACCAGGCCAGGTAAGCTTAACTCTTTGAACGTGCAGTTCAGCGGAGATGTGAAGATCCAACACACGAATCATGAAGATTGAAGGGAGAACATTTGTAGTGTCTGGCGGGTAAGTTTCTTCTAAATTCATGCTCCCAAGTATGGTTGGTTAACGCTCTCCAGTGCTTCTGGACTCGGCCGAGCATGTGTTATTGACATTTGCACCCATGGAGGCTACGCCGCCATTCTTGACATGAACGAGGACATGGCAGGAGAGCTCGTCAATGAAATTGGTGGCGGCAAGGCAAAGTTCTTCGAGACAAACGTTCTAGAAACGGAGAGCATCAAGGCTGCCGTCCAGGGCACTGTGCAGTGGGCGAAACACACTAGCAAACCAGTCGGAGGTGTTATTGCTGCTGCTGGTGTCGCCAATCCAGCG
Organism: Pezicula carpinea; assembly: GCA_026119845.1. Classification (NCBI taxonomy): domain Eukaryota; kingdom Fungi; phylum Ascomycota; class Leotiomycetes; order Helotiales; family Dermateaceae; genus Pezicula; species Pezicula carpinea. The sequence goes on from JALRMK010000025.1 coordinate 345,509, forward strand.
AAGGTATACATATCCTCTTTCTATGGTGCCTTCTGCAAATGCTGATGTGATTGCAGATTCTCGACAAGAACCTCGAGCCCTTCAGCATCGAAGACTTCGACTTTGTCATGAATGTTAATGTACGCGGAACCATCGATCTCGTCCGACAATGTCTGCCACACATTGCGAAGACAACGCCAGCTGATGAGGATGGAGAGCGTGGAATTGTGATCATGGTGGCATCCTCAGCTGCTTTTGATGGCCAGCCTGGACAAGTGGCATACAGTGCATCGAAAGGTGCTGTTGCATCTCTTACGCTACCGATGACCAGAGATCTTGCGCGGTATGGAATAAGGGTTGTTACTATCGCACCGAGTCTATTCGATTCCAGAATGACATCCATGATGTCTGATAAAGTGCGGGCCAGTTTGACAAGGGTGATGGAATTTCCTGGTAAGTTCTACTTTCGTTCGTCTGTATGGTAATATCGGTATTGACACAGCCTAGCGAGACCTGGGCGGCCACATGAATTTGCTCAGCTCGTTACTCAGAGCATCGAGAATAAGATGCTCAATGGCGTTGTTCTTCGGCTTGATGGTGGGATGCGGATGCCAAGTAAGATGTAATTCACATTCAATTTTATGAACACGTCACGAGAAGTTGTAGAAATGTTGGGGTTCTCGTGAGTCAGTCATATGAAGTACCCAGGAGGTGTGCTAGTTGAGCTGTTTACCCGACCAATCAAGTTCTCACCATCTAGATACTCCTGTGGTATGGAAAGACATGTTTTTTCCTTCAGTTGAAGATGCCAAGAGGTTCACAAGTGGCGCTTCTTGAATTCGTTCTTCTGGGGTTTTAGTCTAGAAAAAGGCGTCTTCTTTTGTCATTACTCGGCTATTTCCTCTTGTCGGAGACTACTTTATTACAGCAAGCGCGCATATAACATAAATATCGTAAAGTTAGTGTTATTAGTAAGAATACGATAATTCCCGTGGTTGGCTGTGAACTGTAAGTCAAGGATGAAGGTTAAACTAGATACACAAAGATTGATGAACGTCTGGTAGAGGGCTGGAGGTAGATTGGAATGATGAAACGAACCAGACTGTGTTGTCCCTGTGACAGTTCCATTTATGCCAATTTGATGGCTATGTGACGTTATAAGTGAGCGATGGAGACTTCGGTGAGTAGCCTCTTTCTAAATCAGACTCATTCTTTTGTGGAATTTAGCCGTCTACAGGAGTGGCTCATTGAGAAATACTCGAGGCTGTTCAACTATCGCAGTTCGTTACTCTCATCATACAGTAGTCTATCCTCAGTATATACGAATTACCGGCTTCTATTACATATCGCTATTTATCTAGCTATATAGATACTGTGCAGTACAGCTGAAGACATACTCCCCGATAAGAGTCGGAAGATTCAAGCCTGAAAGCGACAATTATAGCAAGACAACACATCATGATATCACAACGCCGCGCAATATAGGTAATGCCATCTTTCCCAGCAGGTAACGTTCCAACATGCAAAAGTATAGTGGATTCCACGGCCAGAACGAAACCTTTTCCTCTTGGGGACATGCGGAAGGACTGCCTCCGCCACTCTGCTTTGGGACGAACGAACGAACAATTGCGCTGCAGAGCGCCATGGACTACCAGAAAAGTAAGCAAAAGTGGGAAGAGGTTTGAGACTCACAGCTCTTCTGGGTGTGGGTGAGGTCGATCGATGGGAGACCTTTTTGGATTTCACTCTTTAGCCAGACTTGAGGATAAATACATTGGCGCAGGTACATGTTCCTCTATCCATCCTGATGTACTTATGGGAAATGGAACAAATGATGGGACTAAACAGAATGGAAAGGAGACATAGGTACCTAATCATCGCTTGTCAGTTGCATGCCCATCGTGTAAACCTCGGGTACCCGAGTATACTGTACTTGAACAGCGTCCGTCAACGAGGGGTCCTCCGAACTTCAGTGCCACTGTACACACGTCTGCAACGCGATTGCTACTGCGGATCCTCGCACGCATCACTTGAAGCCAACGACACGCCGTGCCTAGAGGCGCAACGAGGTCAGAGATGTGCTCCCTTCGTGCCAAGTGTACAAGCTTTCTTTCCTGAGTCCTGGACCTTGGAAGGAATCAAGACCCCGCGCCCTACAATGGGGGCGGCCAGCTTCCCACATGGCTGTGAGCTGCCCGCATACAAATCAACATGAATTCCCAGCTTGGCGTATGGCTGATTGGGTAATTGACCAGGGAATGCGCATGAGATTCGCCATGTTCTAAACCCAACAGACCTATCACCAAATTCAACATCTCGGAGCCAGCCACCGCGTGCCTCGTACGGTAATTATATCTACTCTGTATAGAAGATGCGTACCGACCACACCTTCTCTTCGTCTCCCCACAACTTGCATACCCACGGTACCAAGATGTGCCAACGCACCATAACGCCCATCGACAAGCATTGGACCTTCAAGCAGGCCGACAACGAGGACTCCAAGTTTCTCCCTGTTGCCCAGTTTCCTACCAACGTTCATCTGGACCTGATTGCGAATGATATCATTCCTGACCCCTTCATTGGAAAGAACGAGAACGACGTGCAATGGATTGGCGAGGCTGTCTGGGTCTACAGGACGACCTTTTCTTCCCCAAAACTCTCCGATGACGAACGAAGCAGTGTCAAGGCCGTGTTGGCATTCGATGGGCTAGATACGTATGCTACGGTGGTATTGAATGGCAAGAAGATACTGAAGACTGAGAGCATGTTCAACCCGGAACGTGTGGATGTCACAACTTGTTTAAAGAAAGAAGGGGACAATGAGTTGGAGATCACATTCGAGAGTGCGTATCTCGAGGGCTGTGCTATTGTTGAAAAGTACCCAGACCATCATTGGGGTTGCTGGAATGGCGACACTTCCAGATTGGCTGTCCGAAAGGCACAGTATCACTGGGTAAGGATATCTTGTACTCCATGGATCAAACACTGATAGTAGTTCAGGGATGGGATTGGGGACCAACTCTGATGACCTGCGGACCTTGGCGGCCAATTAACCTTGAAGTCTACGAATCACGAATATCAGACCTTTATTTCACACAAGACGTCGATAAGTCATTGAAATCTGCGGAGTTGGTCACGAAGGCCGATGTGGAAGGCTCGGCATCAGAGGTCAAATTTGTGATGACGTTAGATGGAAAGGAAGTAGATTCGAAAACTGCAAAGGTCTCGAATGGCCAAGCTACACATACTTTCAAAATACAAGACCCTGCATTGTGGTTTCCCATCAGATATGGCGATCAACCATTATATACCATCAAGGCCGTACTCTTCCACTCAGGTTCTCCGGTAGACACACAAAGTAAGAAATTCGGTTTAAGAAGGGCAGAGCTTATTCAGAGATCCATGAAAGAACAACCCGGAACGACTTTCTTTTTCCAAATCAACAATATCCCTATCTTTTGTGGAGGCAGTGACTGGATTCCTGCCGATAACTTCATTCCACGAATTAGCAAAGAGAAATACTATGACTGGGTAAAATTGGTAGCAGACGGAAACCAGTTCATGATTCGGGTTTGGGGTGGTGGCATCTTTGAGGAACAGGCATTTTATGATGCCTGTGATGAGCTTGGTATTCTTGTCTGGCAGGATTTCATGTTCGGATGTGGAAACTACCCTGCCTTTCCCGAGTTCCTAGCATTAGTCAAGACCGAAGCGGAAGAGAACATCAAACTTCTCAGACATCATCCATCTATTGTTATCTGGGCGGGTAACAACGAAGACTACCAATATCAGGAACAAGAAGGCCTCACTTATGATCCTGAGAACAAGGATGCTGAGAGTTGGCTGAAGACCAACTTCCCAGCAAGATATATCTACGAGAAAGTTCTTGCAGATGCTTGCAGTGAGCTGATTCCAGATACTTACTACCATTTTGGATCTCCTTATGGTGGGAAGGATACTACTGATCCGACCGTTGGAGACTTGCATCAATGGAACGTGTGGCATGGTTCTCAGGAGAAATATCAAAATTTTGATAAGCTTGTTGGACGGTTCGTTTCCGAGTTTGGCATGGAGGCTTTCCCCAGCATCAAGACGATAGACTCTTTCCTCCCTCTTGGCAAGGATGACCCAGACCGATATCCCCAGTCTTCAACAATAGATTTCCACAACAAAGCAGACGGTCACGAGCGCCGCATAGCACTTTATCTAGTAGAGAACTTCCGCTATGCCCCCGACCCCATCGAGCAATTCATATATTCCACACAACTCATGCAGGCCGAGTGTCTAGCTAGTGCATACCGTCTCTGGAAACGACAATGGAAAGGTCCTGGCCGCGAATACTGTGGCGGTGCGCTCGTCTGGCAAATCAATGACTGTTGGCCTGTGACCTCCTGGGCTATCGTCGACTACTACCTCCGCCCCAAGCACGCATACTATACCGTCAAGCGCGAAATGGCACCTGTATCCTGCGGCATCACTCGTAAAGAGCATGCCATTCCCGCCGATAAATACACACGCGTCAACATTACACGTACACATAAGATTGAGATTTGGGGCTCCAACCTCACTCTGCGTGACCTGAAAGTGGATGTTGTTGTCAAAGCATTCGATGTCATCAGCGGCAAGGAGACATTCTCGAAAACAGTCAAATCAGATCTCGCTCTTGAAGAAAACCGTAGCACGGAGATCATCGAAATGGAAGTCCCCGTTTCCAAGAAGAACGTAGAAGAGGAAAACCGCATCGTCGTCGCTGCTTATCTCTTTGAGGATGGCAAGCAAATCGCGCGTTACGTCAATTGGCCTGAGCCCCTTAAGTACGTTCACTTGCAAAAGCCGAAGCATCTAACTGCCGAGATCAGTAAAGATGGTAAGACAGTCGAGCTTAGCTCAGAGGTCCCTGTTAAGGGTGTGGCATTAGAGTCTGAGGAGGATGCTGTTGTTTTTGAGGATAACCTCGTTGATGTTGTGCCTGGGGAAGTTCTCTGTATCGGGGTTAACGGCGCGAAGAAGGGAACGAAGGTTGCGACTCGGTATTTGGGGATGTTATAGTTAGTTCGTTACCTTTGATCGTATCTTTGATACGAACCGCAATCTAAGGCTTGTAACCTAGCTTTTCTCGATTAATAACGTGAAACCAGTCGTTTCCCTTTTAAAGACCATCTTAAAAGTACATATCATAACCTGTTCTAACCTACCTATTATAAGGACTACTCTCTCTATAGTGTATGCCATTTATCTAATAGTCTAATTTAAAATTAACCTATATTTTGATACTCACTAGCTTACTGTAGACCTGTGGTGGAGAATGGATCGTTTAGATAGAGCACAGGTAAAGCTGATTGAATACGAGATTCTTGTTGAATCTTGTGAAGTATTTTACTTGGATTGTAGAAATTATGACGGGACTTAGATTCTTTGGCACATGGTTATGGTATGATAGCTAGGTATGTATGTACCTTACGCAGTCAATTGGCACGCTAATACCTGTACTTAGTATGGTAGCACTTAACTAATCCTTAACAGAGAATAAATAAATAACCTCGCCTTACACACACCTAGATACCTACTTCTCGTTAGGTCCCTTAATCAAAACCTTAATCCCCTTCCCAGCCTTCACACTCTTAAATGCCTCCTCGGCCTCCCCGAAATTAACAGTCCCAGTAATCAACCTCTTCACGTCCACCTTTCCCGCAGCCACCAAATCAACCGCAAGCTGATAATCGCCACTGCCGTACCTGAAACTACCGCGTGCTGTAACCTCTTTCAAGCATAGTGCCATGATCGGGAACGTGATGTCGCTCTTTCCCATGCCGCCCTGTACGTAGTTTCCGCCTCGGCGGACCGTATGCAGCGAGGTTTGGATGGATGGTTCTGCTCCGCTGGCGTCGATTACAGCGTCTGCCCCGTCGCCGAGTCCGCATTGCTTTAAGAGGTTGGCTGCGTTTTCTTCGGCCGATACGCGGGCTGGGGTGAAGGTGTGTGTTGCGGCGAAACTGGCTGCGAATTCTAATCGCTGCGGTTGGATATCGACTGATACAATTTTACTTGCACCGTACGCGCGAGCAATTGCACAGCATAGGAGCCCGACTGGACCTGCGCCCATTACTACACAGGTTTGTCCGGGCTTGATCTCGGCTTGCTTGACGATGTGGACGGCGACAGCTAGGGGCTCGATGAGGGCGCCTTCCTGTAGGGAGACATGGTCGGGGAGCTTGTAGCAGAAGTCTTCGGGTGAGGAGTAGAAGCCGCAGAGAGTGCCGTCAATTGGGGGTGTTGCTGCGAAGTGCATGTCTGGGCATAGGTTGTAATGGCCTGAAAGGCAGGGTGCGCAGCGTCGGCATGGGTATCCTGGTTCAAGGGCTACTCGATCACCGACCTTGAGGCTCTTGACTGAGGAGCCGACTTGGACGACAGTTCCGGCGCTTTCGTGGCCGAGGACCATGGGTTCTTTGAGGATGAAGCTCCCGATTGCGCCGTGCTCCCAGTAGTGGACGTCGCTGCCGCAGATACCGGTGTAGTTTATTGCTAGGATGACATCGTGGGGGCTGGTGGGCTTTGGGAGTGGTTTTTCTGAGAAGGTCACATCGAAGGCCTTGTTGAGGACGAAGGAGAGGTTCTGTTGTTTGGTTGTTAGTTTGTGCTTGTGAAGGATGGTGGTGAGGTGGGGGTGTACATACGCTTTTGCCGTCCATTTTTGCGGCTTGCTGGGGATAGACGTAAGGTATACAAGTGCGACTGAATGAAGATATACTACAAGAATGAAAGATGGAAAAATTGGCAGAGATTTTGTGTTTCTCCAAAGTGTGCTGAGGGAAAAGATGAGCTCACTGGGAGCTCATGAGTGATTTGGCCAGGCTCGGCTTACTTGCCCCACCATTGACTTTGGACCCCGCGACCAGCAGGTGCTTCGACGTTTACCCGCGCCAATCAGGGCATCCCATCGAGGAGGTGCATTTAGCCGGCCGACTCCGACGCCATGTGACTTTGGCCGTGCAAGAGAGCTGTGGAGCGGTGGACTTACTGCTGGTTATGCGCTTCAATCGAGTGCACGACTGGAAACGCATGTTCTTTTTCACCATCTGATGGATGACGGACAACGAGGTGTTGAGGAAAACATCATCATGCGGCTCTCCAAGGCAGTGCAGACATTCCATCTATACGTGCAATGAAAGGAGTGCTACCCAAGACAATAAGATTCGTCGTGACTTGGAGACACTTGCCTGCCCAGACTCGATAGCATGATTATCTTTGCCTCTTGCAATCGCCACTAAGCAGAGTACCTAATCAATCTTCTGTCTTGATAATCCTGATTCCTGTTGTGTATTCTAGAATGGATGAGATAGGAAAGTCTGCTTGAAGAAGACAGGTCCACTTGGTACTGTTGCACTCCAACTTTGATATCCCAGGAGATAATGTGAGGTCAAAGTACCATAACAGATTTTGTCCTGAGGAAGGCATAGAGGTTGCAGACGTTGATGGTACGTGTTGATGCGTTTTGCGAAGCTGTAAAGTTGAGAAGAGCAGAACGAAATGATGAAATGATCAAATGCTTGGCGATAGAAAGGGGAGTGAGACGATAAGACGGTGAAGGCTCGGTCCCGGCAGAATATTTTCCACCCTCAAAAAATACGAAGCAGCTTATTTCCAGCTCAGCAACAACCCTCAAGACGAAGATGGATATCCTCAAGCTCCTGTCTCGCTCGACGAAGCCGACAAATAAACCCGGATCCGGCAAAGATGCGATAAAGTTGCCGTCGGCAGGTACTTCCGCCAATCCCCAATTATACCACGATCAAGTTCCCGAGTCCAGAGGGAAGAAGAGAAAGCGCGGAGGAGAGAAAGTAGAGACGCAGATACAAGATGAGGACGATGAAGCGTTGAACTTCTTTGCGCAGAAGGATTCGAATAAGAAAGGGAAGAAGGGAAAGAAGGCGAGCGACGGTGAAGAGGGAGTTGTTGTACAGGAAACGAAACTCAACGAGGCGCAATTGTTGGACGAAGAAGAATGTCGGCAGATACTACGGTCGCATCGATTGAAGCTCACCCTTCTCCCTGCAAACAACTTGCCGGAGAAGAAGATCAAGAAATCGAAAAAATCCAAATCTGGCAAACCGGCACCGAGTACGAAGGATGAGTTCAAGCAGCTATATCCACAGCCTCTTGTGGCATTCGCGGATTTGCGCACGACATACGACATATCAGGTAGGCTCAATGAGAACCTGGTAGAACAGGGCTACAAGATTCCGACGGAAGTCCAAATGGGAAGTTTACCTTTACTATTGCAGCCAAAGACAGCACTGGGAAATTCCACGGAGGAATTGGGAGATGTCTCGACTTTAGATCTGCTGGCTGTTGCGCCTACAGGAAGTGGAAAGACTCTAGCGTTTCTCATACCGGTGGTAAATAGTATCGTGCAGCGAAGGAGAACTAGCCAGGACAAAAGCGCACATGGGCTGGAAGCCGTAATTGTTGCACCTACAAAAGAACTTGCCAGCCAGATTGTGAACGAGGCCAAAAAGTTGAGCGTTGGCACGGGTATTAAGGTCGTTGGAATGCGGAAAGGCATGAGGGTTGTGGCAGCCGAGGAAACAATCGAGGAGCAAGAAGCAAGTGAGAGTGAGGAAGACGACGAAGAGGAGAAGCCAAAGCAAGGGACAGCACAACCTTTGGCCAAAGCCGATATTTTGGTTACTACACCTCTTATTCTGGTTCACGCCCTATCGAAATCTCCTTTGCCTTCAGTTCGTATCTTAGTACTAGACGAAGCTGATGTCCTTCTCGACCCACTATTCAGAGAACAGACACTTGGAATCTGGGAAGCATGCATAAACCCAGAGCTCCGTGTGACTCTCTGGTCGGCAACAATGGGTTCGAATATTGAAGCTTTAGCCTCTACAACCATCCATGAACGACGGCAACGTCTCAACATAGACACCCCGGCGAAAATTATCCGCCTCGTAGTTGGCCTGAAAGACTCTGCAATCCCAAATATCACACATCGCCTCACCTACGCTGCCACCGAGTCAGGAAAGCTCATAGCACTCCGCCAACTCCTCCACCCCACCTCCAAATCAACAGACGGCACACAATCACTGCGTCCACCATTTCTCGTCTTCACACAGACTATTCCGCGAGCCGTGGCCCTTCACTCTGAATTGCTCTACGACATCCCCGCTGAGGCCGGTGGCTCCTCCCGTATTGCTGTCCTGCATTCTGATCTATCAGACTCTGCTCGATCAAACGTAATGACGCGCTTCCGCAATGGCGAGGTCTGGATTCTTATCACAACCGATATCCTATCTCGGGGTGTTGACTTCCGTGGTATAAATGGTGTTGTGAACTACGATGTTCCCAATTCTGGGGCATCGTATATCCATCGTGTAGGCCGAACCGGACGTGCTGGGCGTGACGGAGGCGTTGCTGTGACATTATACACCAAGGAAGATATTCCTTATGTACGCGATATCGCAAATATCATTGCGGCGTCTGAAAAGCAAGCCGGGAAACCACCCAGTGAAGCGAGTGTGCAGAAGTGGTTCCTAGATGCATTACCGAAGGTTAGCAAGGAAGACAAGAAGAAGCTTAAGCTTCATGGTGTTGAGGCTCGGAGATCAGGTTTGAGTAAAGACGGAAAGAGGGATAATGGTAAGGAGAAGGGTGGGAAGAAGATGCAGATCAGTACTAAGAGTGGATATGAGCGGAAACTGGAAAATAAGAAGAGGGGGGCTATTGCAGGTAGCAAGAGGAGGGTACTTGCTGATGAAGCCAATGGAGAGGGTGGAGGGGTTGATGCTACAGAGGAGAGTGAGTGGGGTGGTCTTGATGATTAGGTATGTTGAACATAAATACGGGAATAGTTATGTGACTCTGTTTGGACTATTTGCCTCACTAAGGCTCGCTTAGCTACGACAAATAGCCCCCTCGAGCACACTCTGTAATAGACAACAGTTTCTCAATATAAACAATTGCCCTATATGTTGCTGCTCCACATCTGACCATTCAACAAGATATTACGAGCTACTTTCGGAAAATAAAAGGTCTAACAAATGAACTTCTACTTTCGTAGCAGCTCTGAATTGTCATTTTCATTTAGGCTTAGCAGACATTCTTAACACAATTAGATTGTAATGACATTGTTCAATCCCGGGCCGCATGTCACGATATAATTGATACCTACAAAAACTTATTAGATGAGATAACAGACTAGGAGGAAGATAAACGGAAAGGTAACACACGCTACTAAATATAGTAAATATCTACGTTAAGACCTAATAGCTTCTAGAAGTACCTTGTTTAGCCCTACGTTCAAAACGAAATCGAGTAATAACAAGACATATCTAATTTATAATCAACTTCTATGCGAGCTAGTAGATATAATTCAAGGGTATTAACAGTAAGGTTTTAGAATATTCTTAAATTATAGAACTATAAGGCTAGTAAACAAGATTTCTCATTACTGAGAGGCGAAGAGTTTCATACATCCAAGCTATATCCTATAGGCATATATACAAGGTTGCATACCACTTGCGCAAGATTAGTAAAAACGGTAGTTGAGTAGTTGTTTACTCGTTGGGCTCTTTAGTCAAATCAGTAATTGTCAAACCGTCGGAACATAGGTAGTGGCTCAAGTCAGGAAAAAGAAAACGTAGCAGGGGTTAGAATGTTCGCTTAACAGCCATGCATGCTTCAGCTGAACACTTCAGCCTCAGCCTCAGTAGTAACCTCAATTTCCTTCGTCATCCCAAGATTTACCAGGAGACAATTATCTGCAAGACCAAAACCATGTTTCAAACACGACGTGATGAGCTACTCGAGCACGCTGTCTTTGAACCCGAGCCCATCCGCGCCCGGCTTCAAGTGGTTGAGATGTGGAAATATGCAGGGGTATGCCATTATGACTCAAACAGGGATATACGCTGTGGAATTTATTGATAAGGAAGCAGGTTGAAGAGTGCCGCAGTGATAATTATCGGCATCTCTTAATCCAAGACTCGGAGGTTGGTGACTGGGTGGCGCAGAAAGTATTTTTCTTCCCCTGATACATCTGTACCGTGTATCGTGATGTGGAAGCTTTCTAGATCTTCTAAACGCTTATAGGGAAGATTTGCCCCCCTTGCTCCACCTAAAAGCAACAGTGTTTTGGAAGGTGGTATAAGATTAATGTTAGTGTCTCGCCTCTTTCCATCCATTACTGTAAGCTTAGGTATGTATCGCTAAAAAGGACAGATTCTGCGAGCGATGCTACTACCGACCACCTGGCTTCCGAATGAGTAAAGAATCCTTCATCAAAATCGAAAAAGTATTATGCCTCCCAAAAACAACATTACCAGGAGCGTTCAGGAGTTCGGGTGTCTTCTCCAAGCACCTCGAATTTTCAAGCAAAGAAGAGCAAACTTTGAAAAGGATTGGTAAACGCGCTGTTCAAAACATGTTCCTAGAAACTAGAACTAGAAATATATACTAAAAGCTTATTAGGGATCGTAATAAAACTCCCTCAGAAATACAACATCGGCAACGCTGTTCTCTCAATGTCCCATGACATCTCATCCGGTATAACAACCGCCCTAATCTTCGGCTTCAACCTTCACTATCACCAAATCAACACCAACAACGCACTCCTCCACCACCCGCTCCCGGACCTCACAACTCTCCCAGAATCCGAATTCCACAACCTACAACAACAAGCACCAATACAATCTCTTCAAATCTTAAAACATCTTCAATCTTGTGTCAACCTCTGGAACAGCCCTTGTCTCCTCCCTACAATCGTGCTGGAGAATTACATGCAGAGATCCGATCTATTCGGTACCGACCTCGAAGATCAGATCACTAAGTTGGATAGACAGACAGGTGTTTCGTTTGCAGGGAGGGATGTTTTACCTGAGGAAATGGCGATTAATACCTTGGAACTTCCGAAGGAGACAATTGCTAGGATGACGAAAGAAATGCATACTCTGCACACGGAAATTTTGTTCTACGGGAGAGTGGTAGAGTGGACTACTGATTGTGCGAAGTTTCTTGCCGAAACGACGAGCGGCTTGATTGGGTGTTTGGAAGTGCCGGTGGGAAGACGGAAGGCGTGGGATAGGGGGAATAGAGAGGTTTTGGAGAACTTGGAGTTTATGGTTGTGGGGTCGAGGTGTACGTGTGGTCATCAGGATGTGATGAAACAGCGGATTCAATCACAAATCAATATCGTGAGTCTCTCTGATATCTCAGTCATTAATCCCAACCAGATAGTTTCCTAACACATCTAACTTTCTGACAAGTTATACTCTTTCGTTGCTCAAATTGACAACTCTCTCAACGCACGTATAGCTGTTTCGTCAGCCCGAGATTCGAGGGCAATGAAGACTCTGGCCGTCATCACCACCATATTCCTCCCTGGAACCTATACGGCAGTAAGTATATGTCTCCAGTTCTTTGGTATACTCTTCTCTAATAGAAGAAGACTTTGTTCAGCATGTCAATGTTCTCTTGGAATACCGCCTCTGACTCTTCCGGGAACGGAAGTGATGTCGAAGTATCAGCGTATTTCTGGATATACTGGGCGGTGACAGTCCCATTGACATTGTTAGTAATAGCGATTTGGCGAGCTTGGTGGGTTTATCAAGAAAGAGTATATGTGAGGGAAGTTGATAAGGCTGTTCGGAAGATGTGAGAGATCTGAAAATAGTTGCTCAGCAAAATCAAATCACAAATATGATTACACATAATCTAGGAATGATACCCAATTGCCTTTCCAGAATGAATACTGATTCTTATCCAGACAAAGATCCTTGCAGAGAAATACGAGATATGCCTAAGGATGAGATGCTTATAGCGCTTAATTATCCTAGTCTTCATCCGCAGGAGAGTTGCAAAACTTATTGATCGATAGAACTAAACAGCCAATTAGTCGCTGCCAAATTCTTTTAGTGCATTGGCGCTCGTAGTCTGGACTGTGCAGTAAAGGAACAGCTCAGAAAGGAATGCTTGAACTCGTTAGGTTGTCAGCATAGTAATGGAACTGTCAATTGAGAAACTCCTAGATATGAATTAGCCTGAGACAAAGCTAACCCTTCAGAAGAGTGCACGTTTGCTTCGTACATTCTTATTTACGCCAAGAAGTGTATCACTATCCATCTCTCCAACAATTGTTGTCCCAACAGAAACTCCTTTTACTTTGTAATATGAGGCAACACGGTCGCTTTGAAGCATTGAGATCTCAATGGAAGAGAAGGGTAGTTCGTCACAACAAGCTTCAAAAAGCGTTTGCCGAGTATTATCAGGAGAATTTTCGTCCCAGCGACCCAGTGTATGCTGCCGATCGTCGGTGAAGGTTATCATCAACCGCAAACATCTAAGCGTTGAAGTACCCTCATTTGAACTTGGATCACGACCATACCCATTATGCAACCTGATCCTGTAACTGGATTAGGTGGAGAGATTGGGGAATACACGGACGGCGGTCCAGAGTAGGTGACACCGAGACTAACACGTGTATCCAAATATATGCTAGTTATATCTCTATATTACAGCCTACTTAGACACTCAAATTCTCGATAATGGGCCCTACTAAACGGTGTAACTCTGCCATAACTTGTTCCTAGCTGCGTTGCTTGTCAGGAATTACTTCTTGAGTTTTCCAATCCAACGGTTTAGTTGGTAATATATAAATATGACTCGAGTGAAGTGAGGGTGGAGGGTTACTGAGACATACAGTAAGTGCAACATGATTTAGCTCAACGGCCAATCCTATTACTTCGTTAATTGCCACTTCTTCACTCGGGCCCGCAATCCAGATGTGGCTGATAAACTCGTCTTTCCAAAGTTTGAAATGGAAGGGGCATTTGATCTGTTTGCCAGTAAATGGTTTGGAATACCGCTCTGGGTAAGTATTGCTTTGGAAAACACATTCAAAGCCTATAATCCTCAGCCACGTGTCGTTCGGGATCGCTGATGAGAATGTAGTGATGCTATACAAGCGACGACCTTTCATGATGAATAGTATGTGCCGCACTGACTTGAGAGCGGCTTTCGACTCCGTCCGACGATACTCCCACCACTCTTCTTCATAATAGCTTTCTTCTGGGTAGATATCAGACACTACAAGAGCTGGATTCCACGTGAAATCAGAACCAAATTTTGTGTTGAAGGACGAAGGGCTGTTTATGGTTTCGAAATCAACCTTGAATATTTCATCCTGAAAGACTGTTAAAGAGACGGCAAGGAACGAACAAAGAGAATGCCCCATACCTGGCCACGGAATGAGATCGTCGCGGAATTGTTTTCAATTTTGCTAAGCCGATACCACCGATTTTTAGGCCAAGAAGGTAGTGTACCGAGCCAAGCTGTCTTTCTCCCTGCTATGCAAAATCTCACGGCACTCGATCTAAAGGATCCTTTAACGCTTTAAATGCTGCTAACAGGTGATAGTAGCTCAATCTTTCCAGGACAAGTGGAAGAGTTCAAAGGCTCCTCGTGGATACAACTGAGGCAAGGGGTACCCATTTTCTGACTTCTGACATTGTACGCGTGCAATTTGTATTCTCCAAGTTGTATACTTGATGATTGGCCCAAAGATGTTTGTTCTATATGGAACTGATCTCAGGAAGATGAGAGAGCGTAGATAGCATTCTTCCCGTCCAATAATTCTTGTACAAGAATCCGAATATGTGAAGTCCCAGTTCAGTTGTCAAATTTCTGATAGAAAGAAAGACGTCCATTTCCGGAGTGCTCTCCACTAAAGGCAGCCTTTTATGTGCCAAGAAGACCCAGTACCCTTGGTCTAGAGCTTCTGGTTCGTATAGCGACGTCTCGGGAAGATCGACAATACTTTCAACACTGCGACCTCTCTTCGGAGAAAGCATCATATTGTACCACACTTGAGTAGGAGAATTGTTTACACCGTGGGAACACACGGTTCAGCATAGATCATGGATACCAAAAGCGGGATATCTCTTAGTTTTGCATTCCCAATCGTAGAAGTTCCTCAAAGGGATGGTTATGACCACAGGCTTTCTATCGGTAGAAGGCGCGTTCTGGGGATATGCATTTGCATTTGCATGGAAGTGTCGATCAGTTATGAATATTTCCACAGAGTCCGTCATGAGAGCCATTGAATATGCATCTTCTATCACTGATACTGTTAGCCTATAGTGCGAGTAAACCTACCTACCTAGTCACAGGAGGGAGCTCACAAGCTCGAAATGGCCAATCTCGACACGAAGTCATCCTAAGTGCACACCTGCCCTCCTCCTTAAGTTCATAAGTTGGATATATTTTTCGTTCTTTGCGACCCAAACTTGCCGCAGATACTGACATGGTGGACTTTGTATAGGTATAGTATCCAAAGCAGACTAGAGCCGTTAGGACGTTTTTGTTGTCACAGATCACCACATGTTATGTGTAAGTTTGGCGTGCCGTAAACGCCCGTTGTGTCTGTGCCCCCTCTTCTCTTACCGGTCCCAATCATCCCATCAACACCGAGTAGGTAGATAGGTAGATACCTAGGTAAGGTAGAGTTGTGGTTGTCCTTTGTAATAAGCCGCATATACCCACCCTTCAATGGCAGACTAATGGAACAGCCTATGTGACTACCCTTGCAACTAAAGAAATTTGCTCTTGTAGCTAAAGAAATATTCTCTGCCATGATCTTCACCCCAAGCATCGAAGGCTGCAGAAGTTGAGTGGAAATACAATTTAGACACACTAGAGAGGAGATATGAGCTCGCAGACAACATCGGCTTCGAACGATTGAGGGACTACTTCGCAAGTGAAAGGAGTGATCAACGTCTAGCAGAGCGCTGAAAAGGCATTCCAAAAGGAAATGAGAAAGCGGAAGGTTGAAGACATATACGAACGATATGGTCCCGGAAGCCTACCAATCTTGCTGCTTATCTATGACCGAGAACTTGCTCTTAAAGACCTGTTCGTAGGATTAACATGCCACCTTGGAGGCCAGAGTAATGGAGCTTAGAAGTCAAAGTCCTTTCAAAGGTTCAGCACAGAAGACATATACTTTGTCCAAGTTTTCAAGCAGGAAGATACGATTGGGAACCTGATAAATACTGCCTATAAACCTGATATACTCAACTAAGGCTTCAATCCAAGTACGACCACCAACCAGACTAACGCTGTAACACCAGCACCAGAAGTTTGGGGTGCGTAGCAATCAATGGTGAATAATGCCACACCCAAGAATGCTTAGCAGCAGCTCAAGCGATCCCAAAACATCATGGCGTTTCAATATGTCTAGCTGGCTGGGAACCTGAAGTATTACAAGTGCCACCAAAGATAGTCCTTGCATTGCCGTGCATTGCATCGCGATATCAGATTTGAAAAGCCTCTGAGCAATGTCAACCTTGGACATCTCTCTTGCAATTGCAATGCTAGCTCCTCAGAACGACGACCAACAACCAGCACGATGATACGCAGTTCTACGAGAACTCTCATTGTCAGCCTCGTCTTGGCAGTCGTGTTTCTGACTCTCTTCCGCTGGACGCGATTGAATGCTGAATACCTACGAATTGCTCCAATAGATGCGCCATTTCGATCTCCTGCCGCTCAGAATCCTTCCTCCCCAAGCTCGAAATCTCCGCCCTCTGCAAACCCAGAAAAACAGCCCGAAGCTGCGAACAATGGCAACAGTCTCAGCGCGAAGGAAGCCTTCATCAGAGCTGCTGTGAGAACCGAGCTGGCAGGACCCATTGACCACTCGCCAATTCAATCGTTATGTGCCAGCAGCGAATGGCGGGAAGATGTTGTGTTTACATGCGATCACATTGCGGGCGGGATCGGCAACGTTCGAAATCACCTCCTCAACTGCATACGGTACGCGATTGAAGGAGGCGGGTCCCTTGTTATGCCAGGAATCATGCGGCGGAGAGCAGAGGATATCTCAGAGATATATACAGACGAGTGGCAGGATTTGAGCTACTTGCTCGACAAGCCTTGGTTCGAACAACAATTGGCAAAGGGATGTCCAGAGTTGAAGCTGTGGGACGCAGTAGAGGATGTGCCTGGTTACTTTGGGGGCAAGGTGACTGACAAAATTGGACTGCTCCCTGGGAGCTTGGACAATTGGGTTCCCAAGAGTGGCTTGGCCCACCCCGAGTTTTGGCGTGAATGGTTTGATAAGTGGCTGGAGCAGTACGAGGAAAAATTAGAAGGGAGCATAACACACGTTGGACTCGGACGAGCATATCTAGAATATCCGGTACGTCATGATGGAGATGGCTTTGTCCGAGAGTTTGGGAAGATCTTAAGAATGAGAGAAGATACAAGGACGCTGTCTGCCACGGTGCTGTGGGGTTTGAAAGAGAAATTCTTCAAAGATGGAGGCATTGATCCTGAGAAGGAGGTGAATAGCGAGGGTTATTTTGGAGTTCATCTCAGAACCGAGGCAGACGCCGTGAAGGCATGGCCAGCGCAGGACTGGAAATATCAACGCTACGACGTTCAAGCCGAGCTCTCGATAGAGGAGATCAAAGACTCGAATTTGACAGTCGTCTATGTAGCAAGCGGAAACGTCACCGAAGTTAAGAGATTGGAGTCTGACATACATACAACTCTAAACAGCACCTCAGTATCCGTTGTTACAAAACATGATCTTCTCACCGGAGATGATAAGAAGTTGCTGGAAGATATGACCTTCGATCAACAAGCGCTGGTAGATTTCATGATTATGGAGAAAGCATCAAAGTTTGTGGGAATTGGGCATAGTTCTTTTGCGTGGAACATTGCCTTGAAAAGACATCTTTTAGTGCCAAAAGAGAAGGGATTTCTGGATGGCAAGTTTATGCTCAGTGATTCATTGAGCCAAATCTTTGGGGTCCCTCGGGCGTATCCGGAGTATGCGAGCTGTATGTGGCCTTGATCTAATGAGCATGCATAGAAACGTAGATTTGACAAATGAACTTGGGTTGGGATTGGAGTTTGGTGTTTCAAAAAGTTCAGAGAGCCATCAATGATGAGGAGTTCTACAACGGCCTTGGGGAGGCTATTTTGTAATCCTTTTATTGTACAATGCAACCACACGTTGTCCTTCAAGCCTGCAAAGCTGCTGCGAAATCTTTCGTTTTCCACTAAGAGAACTCTACAAGCGACATTTCTTCGCACCAATTCCAGATTGAAATCAATGCGGTCCACAAGTCTTCTTTGCTCCCCGCCCTTTACATATTCCTTACTTGTACAGCAATAGACATGCTTTTCAACCCCCGGCAATTCCCGGCCTGGAGTTGAAACTGGCATTTTATATTCTCGTGATGATAGGTTGTGATAGGTTGGTCTATTTGGAGGATTAATTTGACGGGCTTTATTATGTATCTAATGAGGATCTACAGCTTGGAGGTTGGAGGGACAAGGTTTACTTCTTTGTTCCTCGTTTTCCTTTTAATTCAAGAGAGTTCTAGGATTACAGTTGTTAGTAAGTCCAATGCTGTTCTTGCGTACTCTCGCACTTTATGCCACAGTGAAATACATCTACTGCCCTTTATGATAAGTAGCAAGCGCACCATATCCTTGCCGACACCTATCATTATCCCATGCTTCTGTCCACTTTATCTACCTCTTATTTCTCCTTGCTGTGGAATCAACGCATCAGGCAGAGATACCTTTTCGATCTACGACCCAGCCCTCAGCTGCAACATCATGCCAAGCCTTTTCAACAATTTTCCTGATGTTGAACATTTGGGACTCATATTGCGGCTCATACGGTTCGAGTTCGACGACCTTCATACCCAGATTGGTGAGTATCTGATGTATATACCTCTTCCACTCACACCCCCTGACCTGATCTGCACTGAACAAGATCTTTTCGGAATCGAACGTCCAGCCTGTTGCTAATATACGCGCTTGCAGCACTGAAATTTTATGCAACAAGTCGACTTTCTCCGCCAGGACACCCATTACATACGATATTGTCGCTGTCCCCTCGGTCGTAAATGTATGGTGGATCTGCTGGACTCGAGTCCGGCACATCGGACAATTTGATATCTTTCCGCCGTCGAACCATCTGGCGAGGCACTCTTTGTCGAAGACGTGGTTACATGGCTTGGCTTGTGCTGGATTGCTCACGTCCATGAGACAAATGCTACATTGAGGAGCATCTCCATTTTGGTATGCATAATTAGGTGGGAATATTGGGCCAATCATTTGATCGCTTTCCGTGGCTTCTTCTCTTTTTGCGATTTCGTGTTTCTGCGTTGGAGTGTTAGGGCTTGAGAGCAATCTCCAGACGCCTATAGAGATTTTATCGATGAGGCCTAGTAAAACTAAGGCGTAGTGCCTCAGAGCCACGAAAAGCAGTTGGACGATTTTGAATCCAAACATTTCTAGATTGTTAAAGCTTTGGTTTTGTTTCCTTTGGAGTTGTCGCTGATAGAGTAATTGTGGTGTTGGCTTTTCTGCTTATAGGTTTTTTTATATTTGCTCGAAATGTGAGTGTATCTGTAGACTTAGTAGCACTCCACTGCCTACCTAAGCTTGAGGTTTTAAAAGCCCACCTAGCGAGCTAAGTGTCTTCGTCTCGCTTAGTGCTGTGCTATGCCCATTGCCTTACTCGAGATAGGCCTGCAATTGCAAAACAACAACAAAAATTCTTAAAAGTAACAAATGAATGAAGTTGTGCAAGTGGAGATCACTTTACTTTCAATCAATGATATGGAGACCGACATGCAGTGACACTCTCCCATTCCCTTCTAAAATTCCGAATAACATCAATCATGCCCCTCTTTCTTTTGCATAAACGAAACGACTTTACTATGTGTTTCTTGCTGTCAACATAAAACGTTCCACCTATAGCTTATTTTAAGGATGAATTCCTCTCTCCCGCAAATTATTAACTTCCAGCGCCCGTAAGATTTCCAACTAAGAAGCGGTTATACCACGAGTGAGTAAGGCAACTTCGAATGTCTCTTAATTGGCCGTAGTTGTGATTCGGAAATAATTTCTCCATCCTAATTCTCGTCACTCCTCTCTCTTTCTCTTGCAGTGCGCATTGGGGCTGGCATCATTATTATTGGCGGCTTGCAATTGCGGGGAAGTTCCCCCTTCTCTTTACTTTATAAGTGAGAATGCTCTATATTTTGCTGTGTCGGCTCGAATTCTTCTCAATTGCAGGTCTTTATGTGGGGACATTTGGATCATATATATCTCTAACCCCTTGTCAAGTCTGTCTTGTTCTTGAAGAAAGTAAGAGGGGAGGTGGTTGATTTAGATCTTGCCGTGGTTGGTTTTGGATATTTGAGCTTGATACAAAGCGGGCCCTGTTGGAAACCCGAAATGTGTTCCCTAGCTGAAGAGAATGGCGCGGTGAGAACCAAAGACAGAGATTTAGCATTTGAGTCTCCTAACAACCTGCTGAGGATCTCTTTCCTGAACGAAATGAGATGGGCCCTCTTGCTCTGTGCAGTTATTGCTGCCCGTTGAATCTTTCTGGGTCGCTCGTGAAATATATGGAAGTTGTTTTTATTTTGATGGGTATGTTTTTCGGTTCTATAACCCTCTGTAGCTCTATGACTAGTTGTCCTATATAATTCTTTGTCAGAAGTGGAAATAGAGAATGGAGATGTTGAGGTAGTGCTTGATGGTTGTGATTGAAGCGCGAGGAGGAGTGGATGATATTGGTTCTCGGCATCTGCGTCTTCAGTTTTGTGCCTAGCATGGGTAGATTGAAGACTCTGTTCGAGGTCTTCAGACAAAATTTCAGCAGGGTAGGAAGGTTCTTGATAGAGGGAATGTAGAAATGCCTCTTCTCTTCTGCATCTTCTAGCAAGCTGTTGACTGTTTTAAGAAATAAAAGGACAATGAATGTGCGACTTTTTGTTGTAAATTCTCTATGGGTAGATAGGTTTCTGCGGCCAGATTTTTGCTTCTGGTGTTTCATGTAGTACAGTATAGATTATAGGAAGGTTCAACTTATATTGGTTGGGAAGGGTCTGTCAATCTAGCTCTATTATCTTCTAGACTGAGTTAAAGCCTGACTTATCAGAGAGAGCTAGAACCTTTACACTTAGTGAGTGCTCTTTCATTTTTCCAATATATGGTTTTGTTTAAGTCAGGGACGGTTAAAGTTGGACCTATATGCCACTAGAACGCCGGTGAGCTTTAGACTAGTGCGAGTGCTCTTAAGTTTTGTTAGATAATGCGCACATAAATACAAGGTTAATATTTCTTCACACGGTAAAAGGACAGCGTACTAGAGGTATAAGTACTGTTTCTTATCTTGCCTCTAGTTTAGATTACAGCTTGTATAACTGCTCTTTAAAGACGTAAATCATAGAAGTAGGACTAACTAGGAAAACGTTTATAGTAAAGTTACTAGTTCTCTACAGACCTACAGATTTTAAGATCTAAAGTCTACTAGCTAGATATATAGTATATCCTTAGTGATAGCTTAAACTCTTATATATCTTCTTGTAGTTATTATACTTTAGTGCCTTATAGCTAGTAGTAACTTCCTCTTTAGCCTATAATAAAATCTAGCCCTAAAAGTAGAATATTCTTAGTATTAACATTTAAATACCTCTTACTTTCTTTCTCTTAAGTTCTTTTCTTTTCCTCCTTAACATAATAATCCTTAGTGATTTTTAACGTTAGAACTTATAGATAAACTACTTACTTTAATAAATATCACTATAATAAACGCTTTATAATAAAATAACTATGTTATATTAATCGAAGTAGAAGATATAATAATCCTTCTATTATAAGCTCTCGGCGACTAATCTAAAAGTAGACTCTAGAATCTAAGTCTAATATATATGTTATATTATAAATCTAAAAATATAGTTAATTTCACTAACAACAAGACCTTTAGTATAGCTAGGATATTATTTTATAGTATATCTATTTTTCTTAGTTACTCTTATAAACTTCTTACTTGTTCTTATAAGTATCTTAAACTACTAAAGTTTACCACTTTACTAAATAGCGAATAAAACGATTCTTAGCTAACTACATAGAACTACACCTAACTGTACCTATAACCTAGCTATATAATATAAATGATTTTAGGGTAGACACGACTAAGTACTTAAAGCTATTCGACAAGTTACTAGATATACATCTAGGGCTTCTCTAGAGTCTAATAATCACTAAGATAATTAAGGGTAAGACAGATAGAAACAAGTATAAAAAGAAGGTTTTAGCTAAGGAAGTAATATAAGTCTTACGTTAGGAGTAGTGTAGTATAGTAGTACTAGAACTTTCTATATAGAAGTACTAGTAGAATTTAATAGTATATTAGTTATTAATAACAATTCCTTACCTAGGCCTTAAACCTTAGTACTTTACAAGTAAAGTATATATATCTTTACTTCTTATACTCTTGTTCTCTTTGTCTCTCTCCCCTCCCTTACTACTATATATATAACCTAGGCTAACTAAATAGGATAACAGCTTAAAAGCTTTATTCGAGTAAAGAAACGTATACTTATAACCTTAAAAGTCGTCTACCTCTAGAACTTAGAGTATATAGTTTTAGGTTTATACTACTTAATAAAGAGACAGTAGTTATACTAGCTATAGGATAGGAGTAATATAGAGTCTTAATAACTTACCACTAGTATAATAAAGAAAATAACGTGCTAAGGGGAGAGATTTCTCTATGTGAAAAAGAAAGACTCGTTAGGATAGTAAGTAGGTTTGGGAAACTAGAAATATATAGTCTGTTATCTAGGCCTAGAAATATGATTTAGAAAGAATTATAATTGTAAGAAGATATTCCTACGTAGACTATACTTTGTAAGGTGAGTAAAGGTGCTAGTAGACATATGTTTATAAAAGTTTAGATATAGTAGTAGAAGGTTAAAAGTTTGTTAGTCCTTGCTTACATTTAGTCTACAAGTTACTATAGAAGGAATAAAACGAGATAGAGTGACTTAAATCTTCGAGTGGTAGTAGTAAAAGGTTGAATTCAAGATACAAGATATAAGATACATGTGTAAGAAGATTAGATAGAATGTAACACCTTGGTATAGTATTATATGGTAGTAGAGCGACTACTTGAGTAGGTTTCAATTATATACAATACTAGATTCATGATTACTAAGCTGCCTTGCCTAAGAGCAGGAGGTGCGTTTCACGACACTATAACATTGTACAACACATCGCTTAAAGGTAATGTGAACCACTGCTAAGTAACTGAAGCTGACTATAGTATATACAAGAACACTGCGAGTGTTCAGCACTAGAAGCGCATGCTGTAACTTAAGATTGACATAGATGATCTCGTGCTAGAGGGTTTCAACGTAGGGCATAGTTAAAGTGCTAGGATTTTCAGGAGCTTTTGTTAAGATAATCTTCGTAAGTATATGCTGGCTCAGACTCCTCGCTTATTTATGTACCTTTCATACTATTGCAAGTCTGAATATTTCTAAAAACAGCCTACGTGGGACAAACGGATATGTAAAACAGTCATGTTGAATAAGGTCGTTAGTATTTAGGGCGAATATATCTCTGATCATTGTTGCGCTTGGCACTAGCGGAGCTGACATCAGCATTAGTGCGGCACAGTAACTCACTTCTCTCCCTGAATCCCCTCGATCTGACCCCACAACAGCAAACACAAACCCCCGAAACAATGTCCTTTCCAAGGCCCTTCGAAATATCGGTCCCAGAAGACCTCTTAACCTTCATCAACTCCCGTATATCAACAGCCCGAATCCCTCCAGGACAAAGCTTCCCCGAAGGACAAGAATGGAAAGATGGACCACCACCCAGCGTCATTGAGCATTTCCAGACGTACTGGAAAACGAAATATGACTGGCGCACTATTGAGGCAAGGCTCAATGAGAAGTTGAAGATGTTCACCATGCCGATTGAGGAGGCTGGTGAGGAGTTGACGGTGCATTTTGTGTGGCATCGAAGTGAGAGGGAGGATGCTATTCCACTTTTATTCCAGCACGGATGGCCGGGAAGCTTTTTAGAGGTGAGACTCATTCTATAAACGGCTTAATTAAATAAAGATTGAAAGGATGAATAGGTTGAGAAAATCATTGATCTTCTCACTAGCCCATTGGATCCACAAGCACAAGCATATCACGTTATCGCACCTTCACTACCAGGCTTTGGCTTCTCGTCTGCTCCGAAGAAGCCCGGGTTCACACCTAAGGAAATGGCTGCTGTTAATCACAAGCTTATGCTTGAGCTTGGGTATACCACGTATATGGTGCAAGGGGGCGATTGGGGAAGCATCGTATGCCAGCTCATGGCAATTGACTTCCCAGATCATTGTGTTGCATGTCACGTTAACATGGTGGTTGCAGGATTACCTAGTTGGTGGAGACATCCTTTGGTGTTTGCAAAAGTGATAGCATGGGCATCATTGCAGAAAGAAGGCTCTATGTTTCACCGATCCCTTTGGTGGACGAGGGAGGAATATGGTCTGTCTAAATTGTTCTTCCCTTGGTATGGTCAGGTTTTATTGACTACTTAAAGGGTATGCCGAGATCCAAGGCACGAAACCTCAGGCTCTGGCTTACGCACTCACGGATTCTCCATTGGGAATGCTGGCTTGGATCCTCGACAAGATCCACGTTCTAATCGATGATGACTTCCAATTTGACGACGAAGACGTCATTACCTGGGCTATGGTAAAAGCTCCTTCTCATCTCATCGCTACCCTAACTTGGCTAAATTCTCTCCAGATGTATATCATCCCCACGCCGGCAGGATCCAGCCCCATCTACAAAGTTTCCAAGAATGCCGCTCTGCTGCAAAATCTCATGCGGGACTGGGTGAACAAAATGATCCCGTCAAAAGTCGCTTTTGGAGCTTCCATCTTCCCGAAAGATGCTCAGTATGCTCCGAGGTGGTGGGCTGATTATACAGTGGCGAGCAATATTGTCTTTTGGAAAGAGCATGAGAAGGGCGGACATTTTGCTAGTACGGAGAAGCCGGTGCAGTTGGTAGAGGATATTAGGGACTTTACTAAGTTGGTGAGCAAGGGGAGTTTGTCGAAATTGAGGGAGAGGAGGAAGGAGATGTGAAGTCAAAGATACCGCAGGATACAATTCGTTTATGTCTGACTTATTGAGTCGTCGAATGAAATAAGTGCTTAGGTGGGTTATCTGTATATAAGTTAATCAAAACTGCTTGGAGTTTACAAAAAGGAAAACAGACTGAATAAGGTAACTAACACCTTCTACTAATTTGAAATTTCCATACCGTAGAAATCAGAAGTGAGATTTTCTATAACAGGAAGTGTTAATATTACTTATGTTACCTTGGTAACAGTATATTATATAAACAAAGAACTAATACTGAGTAACTAAGCACTAGATTTAAGGATCTAAAACCTAGTATAAAAATGAAGACTATATATTCTATTCTTGCTAGAAGTATTATAGCTAATATCTATAAACAATAGAAATAAAAGTAACTATTCGTTATAATAGAAGTATAACCTTAAAACAATAAGACGATAGTATAACAACTTTCAAACTTACTTAGACATTACTCTTTCTAGAAGATAGTACTATACTTCCTCGTATCTCTAACTCTTATATATTCTAAAGTCTCTACTTATATTTATTACCAAGTATTTATTACCTACTTATTAATAACTAGAAGTCTATTATTAATTACCTTATCTTAAGAAGTAATTAACTACTTTACTTATCTATTTTATCTATTTAGAAAATTCTTATAATTCTCTTTATCTTAGTTCTATTAGTATAAGACTCTAGAGATTCTTTTAATAGTAGTAATAGATATCTAGTAGTATTTCTTTCTACCTAGATTTCTACTATAACTAATACTCTAAAGTAGTTACTAATACTCTTATATAAGAATACTTATAAACTAACTAGTAAGAAACTACTAATTTAAAAACCTAAGAAGAGATAGTAGATAAGAAATAAAAATACTTAAAATAGTAAGTATATAGTATTAATAAAGAGAGAGAGAGAGAGAGTCTAGTTTTCTAGATATACTTTTTATATAGATCTTATATCTAAGTTAGCTTAGATCTAGTATAGGTTTTTCTCTCTCTTTATTCTTATTCTTATATTTCTATTTCTAGAAAGTTTAATATCTATAATTTCTTAGTGAGATAGACTAATATATTTAAGAGGACACAAGCAGAGAAGTTCTAGAACAGACAAAGGCTCCTCTATATCTATGTTATTAAGAGCCATAAAATTCTCCACTACAGGTCTCCCGTAGCAGGAATCCCAAGCTTCGTCAAAAGCGCCGTAAAACCAAGTCTCGTCCATTTATCTCTCTCCTCTTGATCAGCGACCCAAACCATGCCTAGCATACCAGCACTATTTATTCCCAAGCCCTCGAGTCCCTTGATTGTTCGTGGGATGAGAACGATCCACCGTTTCACCATGACTAAACTATATGCAGCAGGAGCCTTCGCTTCTCTCTGACTCTGCCTCGTCTTCTGGAGTGCTTTCTGATATCTCTGGAAGACGTCACCTGCTGTTGCGGTTTCTGGGATTCCAATCACCCAGTTGATGAATGGTATGCTCGGTACGCAGATTGGCTCATCTGTATCATGTCATTTCAGCAGACTGCATGATATCTGCAGATATCAAACCGCCCTTTTCACTCACCTTGAGACAACTGCACCTTGTCAGGAAACATGTCAAACTGCCCCCTCCCCGGCCGTGGAATAATCTGTAAATGCTTATGGCCCTGACTGGAGCCAGACTCAACCCCACAATTATACAGTACCATCTGCTCCTCGGCCTTGCCACCAGCTTGAAGTCTCTCTACAACAGCCCACGTAGCAGCAACATCGTCATAGTCCAGATTGGAGGTCTGCTCCGCGAATTGTTTGGGGTGCAAGATTAGAGCTGGACGGTGCATGCAGTATTTGTTCAGCTGTAACATGTGCGAAGAGCCGAGGGCAGAGATGATAAAATCTGGGTCCGGGTTGGCGAAGGGGTTGTTCTTTGCCTCTTTGCGGCCGGGATCGTTGGCGGCCAGGATGGGCTTCTTTTGGAGCACTGGCGAGAGGCGGAATTCAAACTGAGATTTGTTGTGCGTTATTAGTCTGATTTCCCATTGATCTTATGCTCCAAGGAGAAAGAGAAATGATCAATCGTACTTGGAACCCCTGATACTCAACGTATTCAGGCTGACATTCCTCGTAGAACAGCTCCCCGTGTGACCTCAAGTCGTCGAATCTCTCCAACGCTATTCTGGCGAGATCGGCTGGCAGGGAGGCGAAGGAGGCCATTGCTCATTATTCCGAAATCTACCGTTGTCTTGTCTCTCCAGTATAATAAGTGCACTGCTATGGCGTTAGTTAGGTATGCGGGCAATTCTAGCATCTTGGCCTCTTCAAGAGCTCAAGACCGTTGAGGTGGTGGATGACATGTGCGCATGCCCAACTTCGCCACCGGCAGTCTGCTGTCTGCAGTCTCCAGTCTGCAGAAGGTGGAAGTGAAACTACCTACCAGCGCCTACCAGCGGATAGCAAAGAAGCTGACACAATCGAACAAGATCTCCACGGCTATAACTCGAGAACTAAGACGAAGAGGATTACGGTATCGAGGTGATGAAGTCCGACTCAAGACCTGGAAGATTCTTATTCTTCCAATTCTCGGTTAAAAAAGGGGCCCGCCGGCCAATCATCGGCTTCTTGGTCCAAGCAGAAAAGGTGGCATGTTGAAGAAAGCAATTGAATGTTTGAATGACCTTGCAAGCTCAACGCCTTGATCCAAGTTCCCAGAACGACCACTTGAGATAAACAGCAAGGTCCAGCCAACGAGTCTAATTATTACAAAGCCAAGGTTGCGTGTCTACGCTGTACAGGAGGTACCTAAGTAGTAGTTATGGTGTTGCAAGGCAGCTCGAAAGAACCTTCCGAGAGCGGCAACCATCCGCGTTTTGCCCCATCACCCACCCACCCATCCATCCCTTCTTTAGCTCGCTCCACCCACAGGCCTGGAACATATACCGACGCAAGGGAAACTATCCAACAAACAACCAGGCACTTTGGCGGAGTGGTTAACGCGAAGCCCTGCTATATGATCCGTTATATAACAGTACAGGCTTTTCCTTCGGGAGCGAGTGTTCGAATCACTCAGGTGTCGGAAGATTTTCATTTTTTGTTCTCCCTTTTTATTTTTATGCTCAGGGGTGTTTTCGTTTTTCTTTCTTTCTTCCTGTTTTTTTTTTGAGAGTTCCCTCCCGTCTTCATTTTCATTCTCATTTTCATTCTTTTGGCCTGTACGTGAACCTTAAGCGAGTTTTGATAATACCTCTAGGCAGTTCCGAAACCCGTTCCCGCCTTTCTCCTATTAATTCTACTGTGCCTATCTATATGCAAGCTACCTGGGTAGGTATAAAAACAATAATAATCCACAGGGAGCAAGCTGGTACATCTGAATCGCCACATGTATCTGCTGCCTCAAAATTTGGACCTACTTAATTTCATTTGAACTTTAGGGTGACTTTTGTACCGTGAGTGCGTGAGTACACCTACGGAGCTGTAGTTGAAACCTAGTACTTTCGTACCGTGCCGTATGTAGTCCAGTTACACATACCTAGGTAGTTACTTACCTTGACGGATCTTTTATCCAGACAGATACAACTCAACATACCCCACACGCCCCAAAGGTCTGTCCGTCATGAGCCTCAGCACGAGCTCGGCTCTTAGACATGATAAAATCCCTTGTCTGATGCTACGAATGATTACCTTACTGTCGAGTTGAATTTGGTTTGCTAACCGGGACTTAGAAGGAGCCTTGCCGGATAAAACTTGGCAAGTAAACTACAAGACAAGACAGGATTGTTGGGGAAATAACAGGTGTGTAAATGCATAGTCGAGTGTTACCTAACTTACTAGCGATTGATGCCTCTAGGCTATTAGATAGCTATACGTCTCGGGGACGGAGTCAAGGCTCCGTGGAAGACGTGAGATACACACCATGCAGATGGTTGTCGGGCAGACAGTAAATGTCCAAACGTCCGGCGAAAGGTCACCTAACTCTGTTACCAGCAAACAGCACACGTCCAAGCACAAGTCCAGATTACCGATATCGAATATCCAATCCATGGTAAACTCGAGGCAAGTGTTGTGAAATTTTCTTTCCATTGTGTGACGACGCTGTCCCACCTAGAAAGCCAGTCAACAAGAAACTAGCCAATGCAAGCCAAGGCTCCTCCGAAGAGGAAACCAGCCGTTTTGATATGTAGATATGATGATACCCTAAAAGGTCTCGTCTCGTCTCCTCTCCTTCACCCATGAAGACCGAGCTCAATCCAAAGTCTGTCGGTATGAGAGCATCTAATAATGCTCGCCGACTCTATACCCATCCATATCACATAGGGGAAGAAAACCCCCCCTTTGGTTGCGTTTCAACATGTCAACCAGTCCATCAATCCATCGAATCATAAAAAAAAACAACAAAGAAAAAGATCCCGCCCTTCAATTGGACCGAGAGTTTCCTCCGCAGAAAAGGAAGAATAAAAAAACGTATGCATGCATTTCCATGCGAAACCTCAATCGCCATGCCATTTCATAAAAGAGTAGAAGTAAAGAAGCCCAATGATCCAATCCGTATGCGTGGGATCTGTATGTACTCCGGAGGAAAAGACCTAAACGCCAACGCTGAAATTCGCATGTACAAAGTGTGTGCTGGTGTGATCCAAATATGCAAGGCAATGATCGCATCGAATCGCTCGCTCGCTGATGGGGTGTAGAGTCTTGCGGCGCGGAAAATGGGAAATGGGGGGAAATGCGAAATGGGTCGTCCGGAACGCCTGTACGGTAAGAAAATGCTCTCCTTCTCTCTTGTACCGTGCTACTATGCCTCTCCCGCTGGGACATCTTGTCGTGTTGCCGAGTCGGGACGATGATGTTCAATGGCCTTTCATCCGCAAAAGCCTTGTACGTAACCACATCATAAATGTAGTCCATGCCCCGTGGCTCTTCTTCTTCGTGGTATGCACTGCTGTCCTCCGCTTCCTGGGCTCCTGCTCAGGGACGTCCTCCTCGCCCAGCCAAGGTGCACTCTCCAAGGGCATACTACCATGCTCCCTCGCCCTGAAGCCCTCGTCCTTCTCAGCCTCGATGGGAATGGACAGATCAGACTTGCTACGCTTCGACCTGGCCTGTGGACGGTCACTGGCGGAAGATCTGCGATGTCCTCGCTCAAGCAGACGTGCTTCCTTCTGGTCGGCCTTTTCTCGCTTGCGGATCTCCTCTCGTGCAGCCTTTTCCTCCTTGATGCGCTCCTTCTCCTCGAACCTCCGCCGCGCTTCTTGGATTGATTCGCTGCGGGGTCGGGAGTCGACATCGGAGCGAGTGCGCTTGCGGAACCCTTTGTCCATTGAGTTGCGTACGGCCGAGATGGGCGACATGGTTTCTGCGGAGAAGGTGGGCGAAATCAGGTCATTCGAGTGCAGCGAGGATGAGAGGTTGGTGTTCGACTGCGAGTTCCCTAGCCGGGACCCAAAGGAGCCCTTGGTCTGAATGCGGAGGGTTTGTTGTAGGGGATTGGAGGTCATGGGAGACTTCAGCGATGGGGGAGGTGACCGCGCCGACAAGTTGGAGGTGCTCCGAAAAGTATGGCGTAGTTGATCTTGACTTTCCAGCTCATCTTCGGTAAGCGCGGGACTATCTTGCTGTCGCGAGTATTCACTGTCGTGGAATGAGGAGGCCTGGTACGAACCTCCCAGCGGCGGTGTGTGTGGACGCGGCGTCTGCTGGAATGGATGCACAAAGGATCCAGCTCGCAGGCTTCCGGTCGTCGCGGTTGAGAACTGCGAGGTGCCGCTGGTGCTACGATTGTGGTATCCGCGCCGCGCATGGTCCAGAGAGCCAACATCACGAGCAGACCGAGAGCCCGTCCCGTACTCTGCCGTGTAGTTATAGATCCCCAGGGCATCCTGCTCCGCGGCTGGCCGGTCCAGATCAATCGAGTTCTTCTCGCTCCCCGTGAGCTTGCGCAGGAGCGGCTTTACGGCCTTTTTGTTCCTCGACTTGCTGGATGTTGGGCCATTGTGGTAGCTCGACATGGTCGTCCCCCCTATTCAGGCGACAATGGACTTTGCACCTCCTTGTCAACTTCGCATCGCTGCACCACAGGCCTCTCGCAGAAGAATATCGGGAGATATAATCACGATGCAAAAGACCCGTCACAGCAATGGGAGATGGATGGGCGCGCGGGCAATGGATGGTCGCTGGGGGGGGTTGATGCGGGTTGGAGGTGGTTTTCGTTGATAATTTGGTCGTCGTCACAGATAGATGGGACAAACACTGGCGGTGGGCTCAGCAACAGGATTGATTCCCAGGCCCAGGCTTAATTCCGCAAACATCAGCCTCGCCCTCGCTCAACCAACTTTCTGCTTGGGCGGCCGCAGTGTTTCTCTGGCCGCCGCGAGCTGACTGGCTGGAGCACAGCGCCGAGACGCTCCATACGCGACCCCTCCACATTCCGCCGGGAAGGCCGGACGAGCCCATGGCCATGGTGTAGGAGGTAGGTAGTCAGCAGCACGATGTGGAGGAGGACGACGACGAGCAAGCACAGGACGGGTCAAAGAAACACGAGAGATGGCGGCGACGACGACGACGACGACGACGACGACGACGAGGAGGAGAAGGAGGAGGACCAGCAGGTTGGAAGGAGCTCGAGGAGATGACTTGGCCAGCGCAACTTTAGATCTTCGGCGGGGGGCTCAAGGCGCGGACAAGTCTAATGGGTGTGTCCTGTATTGGGTCATTGGTCAGTACAGCACCGTCGTCTACAGAAAAAGTCACGGTTGGTGCGGATGGGGGCACGATCAGCATGGGCGGTGGCACCGTGGGTACGGCGATGGATGGCGGAGAGCCATGTCCGAGCAGCTTGGCAGAAAAAGAGAGAGACAGAGCACTGATGGGGTTGTGATTGAGCCTGGAGTTGAGGCTGAATGGGAATAGATGGGGCGGGTACGTAAGGAGGCCTCGTCTCCATGTATGATGGGTGCTGGACCCCATGTATGTTCTATGCCACAGAGAGTCTTATTATTTCCAAGCTTGCCGTTGAGGAGGACGACTCTTTCTTCCGCCCGTACATACCAAGTGCCGAGTAATGGAACGTCCGAGTCAGACGGAGATATCTCCCCAAGTCCCAATTCCCCCCAACGCAGACGACAGTGCAAGCGGCAGATACCTTGAGCCCTTCGAAATATCTGCGCGCAGTGTTGGTCGTCAACCGGGTGCCTCTTGTGGCAATCTGAAGCGACGAGACGGTCCTGCTTATGGAGTCTTCTCTCCGCGCGCCGTGTATAGGTACTTGGTGCTGTACACATGTATCGATTTGGAACAACTCGCAGCATCTTGGAAATGGACACTCCGTGAACCCAAGCCTCAGCAGCCGTTCCGTTGATTCAATCCAAAAGCCTCCATCCGCTGTACTCGTGGACCTGTCCCCTTTCGAACCGTGGCGGTCCTCTTGGTCGCTCCAAGTAAGTCAAGTAAGTGCTACCTGCCATATGAAGGAATCCTTATCCACTCCTTGATGCGAAACGGCCATCTGAATGGCTCGAGGAAGGGATTTGGGTTGGAGATTGGATGGAGAGCGAGGATCACAGGAAATGAGTAGATTTTGTATCTCGATGAGTCCCGTTCTCCTCCGTGCCTCCGTACCAATCGATCACTTGCATATAGCCGTGTCTCCATCGCGTTGTATTATTGAAAAAGGCTGCTGAGTGGGCTGTGCTTTTATATAGCAATTGCACTAGGACAGGATGGAGCATTGGAGGCTGTTTGGCATGACTTGAGCCTAGTCTGGACACAAGAGACTGGACTACTGCGGTACTACTTGTCATGTACTTCCTCTCTCTTATTTCCTCTTCCTCTTATTCCCACTCATTGGTATTGGTACGTACCTAGCATCTTCGTATAATCCCGGAAAGGGCCTACGAGCGGCTGAATCAGATCACATAATGCGCTTGGAGATGAGTTCAGCCCACTTTGTCAAGGTGGTTCTGGTCTAGAACTGGGACACTGGGGGTTCTCTTTGCGGGCTCCATTCATCGCCGCATGTTCTGTAACTCTACATGACGATATTCAGATCTTCCTTGCATATGTTGCATTTGAACGTGCCGATTCCACTTCTCTCGGCGGATGTCATTCATTGCTAGTTATCGTAATCCTCTTCCCTTCTCCTGCAGGGGACTAGGTTGCCGGGATGCACACAGTCAATTAGCTCCATCGTGCGCACAGAAGGCGGCGTCTTCGAGGAAGAGAAAGAAGAAAAGAAGAGAGGACAAAGGCTTTGGTTTAGCCCTTGTTGCTTCTAGCACGAGGAGGGTCGGGCTGCACACGCCACTTGGTGCTCCTCAAAGACATCCACATCCACATCCACATCCACATCCATCTTCGTGTGCGTCCAAGCTTCCACACTTTCTCCGGTTGAAGAAGAACAAGACTCGTCCATGTACGATCCAACGGCCCTCTGTGCAGTTGTGCAGTCGATCCTTCTATGGGGAGACAGCGTCGTGCTTCCGGACCATGTCGAATGGGCGGTGGAAACAGGGCGTTGCAGCCACCTCGCACGAAACAGAGATGAGATGAGACGCCTGACGCCAGTTGAAGATTCTTCCGCTGCTGGATATCGTCAGAGTTGCATCTCCAGAGCAGATCCCGGCTCGAATAACCGGTTGGCTCGTCGAGTAATCTTCGGCCGGCACATTATGGAAAACACAAGCTTCAGGATATATGGAACCATGGATGGACGTACTCCGTACTTACTTGGACACCCTTCTCCACAATCGCCGCGCTTCGCGATACTTGTGTTGCTGTAAGCCGCCGCCGCCAGTCAGACCAGACCAAGGAGGTGACTCGCTTGACTCGGACCTCTGTTTGGTCGAGAGGGCAGGAGAAAGCGCTGCTGCTGCTGCTGCTGTACGACTCTACGGAGCTGGCCAGCGGTACGGGCTGTCCGGTACAAAGCAGGAAAGGGACGACACGACGAGCCTCCAATGCTCATCAGGACGTCCAGTGCAGCGACTGGTAGGTTCCGGATTGTGGCATTGTGCGAACCATCAACCATGGCTCACTAGGCCACGGCCACTCCAGCCACTCCAGCCGTTATTGAGCCACCAAGAGGGAAAAACACAAGGGAATAATTACTTGTCGTCTGTCTCAGGTCAGCCATTCGTGCCTCGTTCTGCCTGGCTTGCTACCGGGCTCCCCATGATCCCATCCCATTCTGTGCTTGCGTTGCGCCATTTGGGGCGTGAGGGGAGCCACTCGCCGACCAAAGCAGCTTAGGCGACGACTCTCGGTCGCGAGGATGAACCAACCGCTGGCAGGATATCATCGCGGCTGCAGCGTGAACATCGCTTCTGAATGTGAATCTTGGCTGCTCGCAAGCATGAGCACGCACCAGGAACAGATAATCTTAACCTGGGAATCCCTGCCGTCCGAAGCCGAAAAATGGAGAGTCTCTCTCTCAACTTCGTCTTCGTCAAGGACGGCGAGACGAGGCAATCCAAAGGCCTCGTCAAACTGGCTGAACGGCGCTCCAACGATGATGATGAAGCGCCTAGTTCCAACTCGGAGTACCTCACATAAAGAACTAAACTACTCGGTCGTTGCATACATGGCGTCACCCTGCAAGCATTTGCATGTACCTCTCTGATTGCGGAGACCACGGTGCTTGTGGATTTCGGAGGAGGGCTCTACGACCTGCTGGCTGCTCATTGCTGAACATGTCCTCCTGCTCCTGCTGCTGGCTGGTCACGGCAGCACCGTCCGTATGTATGCCGTCATGGGCATCGTGTGTCTGTCGCATCATCGCGACGGCGCCTCGATCTGATCTCCAGCGTGTGTGGTGCATCCCGAGAAGGCTCACGACCATGTTTCGCATGTCTGCCGGCTTTCTGATTTCTGAATTGTGAATTGTGACAGAAATGGCCCATATCAACATGCCTATATAAAGATCATCCACTCGCAAAGAGGCTCGTATGGCCATTGACGAGAAGATGACCACTAACCTTGCTCACAGCACCCTCTGCTGCCGCCGCCGTCGTCTCTGGCTCTCCTCCCACGCAATTCGGTCGGCAGGCTCCTCCACTCCAGTTACGACCCTGGCCGTCATCTAGTCGAGCACAATGGAGAGACACGGACTCTGATCACCGGCGGGGCCTATTGGCTTTCTCCTTTGGCAGCTGCAGAGCATCGCAGGCCTGGACGAAAGGCCTCGTCCCATCACTGATTCAATGGTCATCGCCGTCCACATCATTGAAGGGGTCGACTGGACGCAGAGCGTTGAAAGCTCCGAACTAATGCTGATGGGGGCGTTCACAACCGTCCTGATCAAGCGCCTTGCAGGACGCGATTAAACCCTTGTACCGTCGCAGTTCTTTGCGCAATTGCTCGTGCTTGGTGCAGTAGTTGGCTCGCGACATGACAGTAACTTTCGTGTCGTCGTCGCTAGTCGTCGACTAGGAACTGGGGCGGAGGCAGTCGGGACTAGGGCAGGGCTCAGGGATCAGCATCGTTCTGGGTCTGGCCGGGGGGTGGCATGACATGGATATATTTGTCGCGATGGTTCAGGCGGAGGGCAGACGACGTGGAGGAGGAGGAGGAGGAGGAGGAGGAGGAGGAGGAGGAGGAGGGAATGGGACTTTGAATTGCAACGGGGGCATGATGAGGATGGTAGTAGCTGCTGGTCGTACGTACCACGGTGCGCCTCGTCCCATGAATGACTACGATGGCTCTTCGGCCAGCCTGCGCTCGCCTGACTGACTCGGAAGTTGAGAAATGGGGTGGCGCCAACCAGAAAAGAAAGATGCTCTGTCTCTCTGTCCATCGCGCTTCGCTCTTCTTGGGGCCCGCAGCGGAAGTCTGGTCGCGCGCGCTCCACTCTCCACGGTTCCACGCTGACTACTGTATATGCGCTCGCACTGCTGCTCACGCCATGCTCTGGAGCTGCTCTCCATAATTTGCACCATGCTCTGGATCCACGCAACCAGTCGACAGCCCCTCCAGCCCCTCCAGCATGTATCTGCATCTCCATCTCGATGCTAGCCCTGGCCCCTGCCCCCTCCCTCGCTCTCCCCCCAGGCGGCCTGCCCTGCCCTGGTCGCCCGCTCGTGGGCCATGACTAACTAACCGACGACGCTCGCGTCTGTCTGCCCTTGCCTTGCTTCCCTGGGTCCACGGGCGGCGTCCTTTGGGATGGATGTCTGATTTCACGAGGTGGGCAACAAAAGGTGACTGATCGTTCCGCGGTCGCAGAAAGCGGAGCAGCAGCCGAATCCCAAGCCTTGTTCGTCTCTCGCAGCCTGTCGTGGCTGGAAACGGAGGAAGAAGCTAGGAAGCTAGGAAGCTAGGAAGGCGAGGAAGGCGAGGAAGCTAGCAAGCTAGCAAGCTAGGTACGTTTTTTTCTCTACATGCTGCTGCTGCTGCTGCTGCTGCTTGCTGCTTGCTGCATTGCACATTCATTTTGCCTGCCTTGCCCTGCCCTGCCCTGTCCTGCCTTGCCTTTGCCTTGTCTGGCCTTGCCTGGCTCACTCACACTCACACTCACACACACACACATCTTTCTCTCTCTCTCTCTCACGCGCGCTCTACCACCACCACTACCACTACCACTACCACCACCACCACCACCACCACTACCACTACTACTACTACCACCACCATCGACCACCACTCACCTCTCACCATCACCCGACCTCCCTAGTCAGACTATATAGTCGACTCAGCACCCGGTGGAGAAGGGGACTCCTCTTTCTGCCTTGTCTCTTACCAGATATGATCATATTATTCTCGGCGCCTTTCGTGCAGACTGCAGTCAGTGTGTTATGAGGGTATTGTATATTATTCAATTGAATACAAGTACACGAGGAGAACGGTCTTTCTGGTCTGCCCATCTGCCCCTCTGTCCTCTCTGCCCATCCTTCGTCGTGTCGCTCAATTCGTCCTTCGCTGTTTTATTACCATCAGCCTCGTCGTCGTCGCCGCCGTCGTCCATCGGCCGCTTCCATCCATCCATCCTCATCCAGCTCTAGCTCTCCTGTCGTCTGCTCTCCTCTACTACTACTACTACTACTACTACTACTACTACTACATCTCTACATCTGGGTTGGGTTATTCGCGTTGCTCCCGTGCAGAGACGCCTCCATCCAACTCATCCCCATCCAATTGGGCCTGGCACAGACATCGTTGCATTCGAGGAGTTTTGTTTTTCGGGCGGCCCATTTTGAATTGCGATTCCCATCTTTGTTCCTCCAAAACCCGAATTTCCTCGACGTCCTCCAATCTTTTTTCCCCGCCGCCAATTGAGTACACTCTCGACGAGGACCCCGCCTCTCGCTCGCGCCCAAATCCCGAAGGAAGACCGCACGTTCTCTGCAGGCCGATATACTTCCCGCCGTCACCATCTTGGCATTCCGCAGCCACCTCCGACCCGAGGAAGAGGGAGAGGAAGCGGAAGCTCACGACCACGGCAATCCCATTGTCGGACAGAGAGACAACACCGTACAACTCGTTTGGGGCTCAGGGAATTCTGCTTCGACACATGACCCATCTTCAGAGCTTTTTCGCCACCTCCAGAAGAAAAGCTCGGTCCGGCCTTCCGCCAGATCTCTTGGATCTCCTACGCAGTTCAGAGTTTAGCTTGGGCACATACGCTTTCCAGGAGGTCTCAGAAGACACACAGACGCCATGGCGGGCTTTTCATTTCTCGAGCTGTTGAACGGGTGGCAGTGGACATGGGTGGTTATGTTGTACGTATCCTCCACTCTGCAATGACATTGCAAGACATATCCCCGCACTTTCCAGGAAAGCTTGGGTTCCCGTCTGTTCGCCTTTCCTTTTCTTTTCTCTTGATGCGCTGGAGAACGTCCTTGCGCCGATTTCTTTCGCTGGGGTCAATGTGACTGACGTGAGCCCTGTTGCACAGCGTCCACCGGTACCTGCGACTGATTGTCAACTGCATAAGCCACTGGACATACAAGTCGGTGCCGATCCCAGAAAATCCCAACTTCACATCAAAAGACGTCACGGTGATCATTCCCACGATCCACAACGACTTTGTGGAACTCACCGACTCCCTGAAGAGCATCCTCGCGTGCCACCCATACGAACTCCTTTTGGTGACCACATGGGACAAGTACGATGGATTGGTCAAGTTTGCCAAGTCGCTGGAGGCATCAAATGTCCGAGTGTTCCAAGTTCCCATTGCAAACAAGCGGATCCAAGTCTGTGAGGCTATTCCCAAAGTCAAGACTCGGATCACCATCATGGCGGATGACGACGTCACGTGGCCACGCCACATCCTCCCCTGGCTCCTGGCTCCTTTTGAGGACGAGGGGATCGGTGGAGTTGGCCCCTGCCAACGTGTCAAAAGAATCCGGTCTGGAAACCCCGTTCCAGCACGCATCTACAATTGGTTGGGCGCCGCCTACATCGAGCGCCGCAACTTCGAGATCTCGGCGACGCATGGCATCGATGGAGGCACTTCATGCATGTCGGGTCGCACATGCGCCTTTAGATCAGAGATCCTCCGGAGTGCTGATTTCTTGGAGGGCTTCAAGACGGAGCGATGGGGCAGGTTCCAGCTCAATGCTGATGACGATAACTTTGTGACAAGGTGGCTGGTCAGCCATCAGTGGAAGACCTGGATTCAATAC
Organism: Pezicula carpinea; assembly: GCA_026119845.1. Classification (NCBI taxonomy): domain Eukaryota; kingdom Fungi; phylum Ascomycota; class Leotiomycetes; order Helotiales; family Dermateaceae; genus Pezicula; species Pezicula carpinea. Next base: position 384,059 of record JALRMK010000025.1, read on the forward strand.
AATCCACAGTGTGAGATTGAGACGACGCTGGAGAACAACCCGTTATTCTTGAACCAGTGTCTGCGTTGGGCGAGAAGCAATTGGCGAAGTAACTTTACGAGTCTGTTTACCGAGAAGCATGTTTGGAGGTAAGTCGACGGAGAGTACCTCATATCTCCCCCCTCCCACTTACTGATACGTGTATGACAGCCAACAACCATGGTCGACCTACGCCCTCCACATTGCAACCTTCACCTCGCTAGCCTTCGTCACCGACCCTCTCATCATCTTCGTCGCCTACAAGGCTCTCCAAGACGGCGTCCTCGCTTACCAACAATACGCCATGATCAGCTTCCTACTTTTCATGTTCTTCACCAAAGTCGTGAAGCTAGTTGGGCTCTTCGTGCGCGAGCCATCCGATATCATGTTCTTGCCTGTATCCATTCTATTTGGATACTTCCATGGCCTCATCAAGCTCTGGGCACTAGCTACACTACGAGTGGTAATCATTCTCCCCCACTCCAAATCCTCCAGGCAGATATCTAATAGAGAGACAGACCTCGTGGGGCTCGCGAGCAGACGGCGACGCTAATGATAGCGCAAGAATGGCACCCCGAGCTCGGCGCAGCGAATCCATAACCCTGCCACCAGGCAACCACCCAGGCCTCATCCGCTTCAACGACGAAAAGCCGGACAAAGCATCCTTCGACAGCGACTCGACGGCCGTCGAAGAATTTCACGATGCAGCCTCAGACTCGGATTTAAGCTCCAATGCGGGATCCTCCTCTTCCTCGGAAGACTCACTGGATTCGAACGAAACGTACATCGATTCGTATTCGGATTCTCACGATGAGTTGATGAGTGATGATGGAGAGGGCAGGTAGAAGATCATGGACGCTAGTGCAGCATTAGTCCTTTGCTATCTACCTCCCTCTCCATCTCAGATCCTGGGTACTGCGACCCCACTGGATCTTTTCCTCTCTATCTCTCTCTCTCTCTCTCTCTTTAGACGCACGCACAAACAAACTTTTACGATTCTATGATGGACAACACGAAATGATGTTTTGGGATATTTTTTGGCACTCATATTACAGTTGTATCTGGCAGGCAAGCTTGCAGCGGATTTTTGGAACTTGTTTTTATGGCGCCGGCGGGCACTTTTGTCGCGAGTTTGGTTTCTGGCTTCCTTTTGTGCACCATTGCATTGCGGTCCGAAACCTTGCGGTTGAAACAGCACGCAAGGTACACATCTTTGTATTCGTCCTCCGTTGCGGGTTATTTTGCTCCCGCCCTTGTTCTCTCATCGACAACAAAAAAGTTATAGGGTATCGGTTGTGTGGTGGTGGGCAAAGACTGTTATCCTTCTTCAAAAAACGTGTTCTGGGAAGGATTTTTATCGGGTTTTCTTTTTTTCATCTCGACTTTCAAAGAAAAAGGAAAATTCCATCATGGAGGAGGTAGTTATATACTCTCTGGCTTTTTTGACTGGGAGGAGGGGGGATAGGACTCTCTTTTTCGTTGGGGGTTTTTACTTTGCCGGGGTCCCTCCCCTTTATAGATGAGGGTTGCTTTTCTTCACTTTCTAAAACTCTTATAGGTACCTAGATGATGGGAAAACATCTATTAGATGATGAATACTGAAGATTAATTACCTTTCCACGGCTCAGTCACCACAAGCTGATATCCTCAATGGAGCACAAACAATCAGACAACCACCTCCTGAATCCTCATCGGGACGCGCCATGGCCAAGCCCGCATCATTCACTCATTCGTCCGGAAGCAACCTTGCTGCCTCGATTCACCAAATGCAATCCTCCAAAAGCAACGAGCGCACGGCGGCCAAAGACAATATATTCTGCTATGCCCTCTGTGTGGTGTGTGTGTGTATGCCTGTAAACATGACGGCAGACACCACCCACCAACCCCCACCACACCACACCACACCACACCTCCCTCATTCCCATTCCCATTCCAGGCGCTGGTGCAGTGCAGCGCAGTGCAGCGCAGTTGCAGTGCAGCATCCCCAAAACAACCCTGGACAGCATCTCCCTGCCCTATCTCGAGCATGGCTACAGTACTGACCACACCCACCCTCTACGCATTCGTACCTTGTTTTTTTGTACTGTCAGGACCTCCGTGGCTCCCTTCCCCTCCATGACTTCTTACTCCCCGTGCACCTCCCTCCCGGGCTCGCTAAACAAAACCCACGACTCCGATTCCGATTCCCCATCAATCAGTATCACTCACTATTACCCCCAACACAATATAACACAAGTCAAGAAAGTCATTCACTCACTAAATGACACGCTCCCTCCCCCACGAAACCACTCCTCTGCATACGGCACTGTACACTCACTCTCTCTGCTCTCGCTCGCTACGCTCAGGCAAGGAACACCCAAGACCTTCTTCGAAGACCAAGGGTAAGCAAAACCAGGACCAAGTCGAAAAGTCAAAGGGTCAACTTCGCTCCGCTCCGCAGGACATGTAGTACGCATGCACTGCAATGCGCTGCGCTGCAATGCGCTGCACGTTCGGTCCGCACGAGACTGAAGCACAATGGCGGGCAGGAAGGAAGGGAGGACGAAGCATGAGTGAGGAGCATCATCGCGCAAGTAAGTACTTCCTCGCAGCATCCTTCCATGCCACCAGCAGCAGATGCAACTGCTACTTACTGCATGCAAGTCACTCTTCTGAGCAGCACGAGCACGAGCACGAGGACGTCGATGTCGACGTCGACGAAAGAGAGGTGATGCGGTGGAGGGAAGATAGATGGACGGGAGAGGAGAGGAATGGAAGTTGCCGCGGATCCTTTGTTGCGGTCGGTTTGGTTTGGTTTGCTATGATTCTATTGGGCTTTTCTTTTGTTTTCTTATGGCTTTTGGGGATGGTGGGGTCGTTGGGACTGTGGACTATTCATTGCGTGAAGTCTCCCTGTTCTCCCTTCTCTCCCTCATTCCGGGACGGTTTTATTTTCCCTTGGGATTTTTGGATTTGGCTTTGCTCTTCGCTTTGGATTTGGGGGGAGGCGTGGTGCTGGTTCTGCTTTGATGTACGATGATGATGTTGTTGTTGTTGTTGTTGTTGCGGTACCTAGATTTTGTGCATCGGATGTGTGATGGACCGACTGATTGTACATACAGTACATACATAGCTTACATGACGGTGTATCTACCTCGGAGAAAATTCTGATGCTGCAAGGAGACAGAGACGTCGTACTGCCTGCCTGCCCATGGACAGGCAGGTAGGTAGGTGAGTACGAAGAGAAAGTTGATCCCATCTGATGATCTTTGCTCCTTTCTCTCTCTCTCTCTCTCTCTGAAGTCTCGTTCTGTACACTGACGAGCGGGATCCTTTACTTACGACGGTCCCATGGTCGTCCGGAAGAAAGCAGGCAAGCTAGCAGGCCAATACGTTGTCGTTTTCCCCTTTCTCCTTGCCAGTTTTTGTGTCTTGGTGGTATTCCATCTTGATTTGTTTCGGTACCTACCTACCTTGGGTAGTAAGTAGATACTTGATCTATTTCTCCCTCGGCTGTATTCATTTATTCGTTTATTCGTTTATTCACCGTAGTAAGCTTAGGTAGGGTAATTAATTCCTTTCTTTCCTTTCCTTCATGCTTCCACTCCCGTCTTGGCTTTTCATCCTACCTACCTACCGTGTTTCCTTGTTCGCGTAGAGAATGGGGAGGTGTTTCTTCCTGGAATACTTGGTTGGGTACTTACTGTACAAGACCCATCCATCTATCTCGTCTTATCTTCTTCCCACTATTACCTACCTACCTCCCTTACCGAGCGATGTTTGTTTACCTACTTTATGTATCCTAGGTAGGTAGGTATCCATTACCAGCCTACCCATCACCTATCCTATCCCGGGCATCACTCTTCCTCCACGGCACGTACGTATCAATCACAATTCACATATCACAACTCATAACTCACAACTCACATTTCACTTCTCTCTTCCTCGCATACCTACCTCATCACATAAATACATCCGGATCCGGTACCGTAAAGTGTGGTGTCAGTCAGGACTACAGTATCTATACCTCGTCCCAACCGGAGCATTCTTCAGCTCCGGTGGAGGTGGACGATGCTTGCTTGCACACGCTGTACCTACCGTTGGTACAACAACAACAACAACGAACCTCTCGTTCCGCAGTCCGCAGTACGCAGGCCACGGTTGAGATTCCTTGGTAGCCGTGACCTTTCCCCCGAGCCGCTGTCGTGCTTTTGCATGCGCATCTCTGCATCTCTGCGGCCGTGGATGGTAGGACCAGGTAGAAGATGATGTAGAGAATGGAAAATGATATGTCCTATAGAAGGACTGCATTTGGACTGTTTTGCGGAGTGTCGTCAAAGGTACAATGGTACTTACGAAAGGTACTCTGGCTACATTGCTCTTCTTGCCTTGCCTGGTTGGAGCTTCTCCTGTTTCCGCTCATCTCTTTGGTTCGGCTTGTTGAGCCGGTTTGGTGGTCTGGACATGTATGTATTGTACATGCATATGGCTGGCTGGCTGGCTGGCTTCATGTCCCTCGAGTACAAAGTCAGGTAGTCACTCGTAACCCCGACGAACTCCTACGAGCCAGATACGTGCATCCCTTCTGGACGGCGTGTGTTAGTACCAGACCGGCTCCTACAGTAGCGACAGAAGCCACGGCAAGCCACACTTTCAAGGGTCTTACTCGCTGCCCGGGCTGGCTGGCTAGATAGTCTACTAGGTAGGTAGCCTGGGCAGAGAGAGTGTGTGTGTGTGTGTGAGAGAGAGAGAAAGTAGAGTACCGTAAGCGCATAACGGGGAGTCGAGTGCTTCGCCGAAGCCTCTATTCACATGTCTCTCATTCTCTTCCTCTCTTGCGCGCGCGATCGTCTGTTTGAATGGTCTTGTCATCTTAGCCTCTTAACATCTGAAAGAACTACTCGTACAGTAAGTCTTTCAAAGAACCTAGGCTTCGTCTAAAGTTACGGAAATAATCAATGGATGATGCATCGTGAGGCCTCAAACGAGTTGCAGAAGCGGTGGTAGTAAGTAGTGTTTCCAATGACATCGCTCGCCTGGGATTGTCTCTGTGACAGTACTCGCTCTGTACGGGTACATATCCCACCTTTGCAAAGGTCGGCTAACGAAAAGAAAGGGCTGTGATGGATGGCATGGCATGGCTACACCCCACCATACTGTCCATACATACATACCCCGCCTTGAATCATCTCGGCCTACAGTCAGTCAGTACCTTATGGAGGATTCCCTCTCACCATACAGTAGCCACCAACTTGCCCGTCGGAAAAGCGCACATTGTTCTTTATCTTCCTCCTCCTCGTCCTCCTCCTCCGCACGCAGTGTGCAGTGTGCAGTGTGCAGTGCAGCGCAGTGAAAGCGAAAGGAAACAACCTACAAAAAACACACACCACCCACCCTCTAACAACACGTCTGTCTCAAGTCTCCAGAGTCCAACCATCCAACTAAGCAAGCAAGCAGCCCATTGTAGAAGAGCGAACCACGCCACACCTGTGCTCCCTGACTCCGAGCCCGCGAGCCCGAGACCAAAGCCCTCGCTACTGTTAGTCGCAGCAACGCAGAAGAATACAGGACGACAATAGCCCTGGCTTATGACATTCTGACTGTTCGAACTGCCTAGACAGACTGACAGATTGACAGTACTTCCGTACCTCGTCTCGTGCATCCAGGACGACTTACTCGCTAGGCACGTACATCCAGCACTAGACCACGACGACGGCGGACCTAATGCACGTCGCTCGATCTGAAGGGACCTGCATGCAGATTTACTTTCCACCAGCACCGTGCTACAGTATGCTACCGTGAAGTACAGTAGTACAGTAGTACAGTACAGTAGCACGAAGTCCCTAGCAGCCAAATGTACTGTACAGCGTCCTAGTTAGTAGTTGGTACCACCCATCCACCCACAACCACAACCATAACCTGGTGTGCATTGCATTAGTCGTGACGACCAGGATAGCCCCCTTCCTTCCACTGACTGTATCCTTCCACCCATCACATACTAGAAGGACCACCACACTCAACAACGCTCATCCATCCATTCATCCATCCATCCATCTCTGCAGACATCTGCAATCAAACACACAACCCCCTTGGTCCAGAATCAAGGACGACGAGGAGGACGAAGAGGAGGTGTGCCATGGCTCTCTCCCGCCATTCTTGCGATTTCCCTCCCCCCTTCCCGACTTGGATATCAGACGCGATGCAGAATACTAGATTGGGCTCGTCGTGGCAACGGGTGTCCCGTTCGGTATTATTGGGATGATGCCTGTGTCGATGATGACCGTGATCAGCGGCATCTAGACTATGGAGAGCGAGAGAGAAGAGACTGTGTCCCCGTCTTGCGCTCTCTGCTTGTCTTTTGTGTGGGCGCGGCGGATGGAGAATTCCTTATTCCCATCCCCTTTGCTTTCCTTTGTGGCTATTCCCGTGCCGAGGAGTTATACATGGGAAGGCCCGGTACCAGTACTGTCCTGCACAGGGCAGGGCATGGCGCTTGGAAGACAGACTGGGCTTGGGACGGGAGAAAAGTCGTGATGACATTTCGCATAGCCGTGGTGGCATGGCATGGCATGGCATAGCATGGCATAGCATAGCATGGCATATATTACAGGAGGTACGGTACGGGACAATGGTCTGAGAAGAGTATGCTCTCTATGCTATGTTATGTACAAAGGGTGCCGTCCCGTACAACTACTAACGAGAACTACTACTGTACGAGGAAGGGTGGGGGCCGGACCGGGAGAAAGGAAGATCCGGGATCATGGAGTGCAAGACGGTCCAAACAACAGACAAGATCGAGTAAGCTACTGGTGCTACAAGAACGTAGTATCTACCTACTGTACGACAGTACCTCCGCGCGAACACCAACACTACGGAAGCTACATCAGTTCACCAACTTCCTCGCGCTTGCTTGCTTACCTTGCCTTGCTTACAGTGCCTTGCTTACAGTGCCTTGCTTACAGACCAAGTCCAAGTCCAGGTCCAAGTCCAAGCACCAAGCCTCTACCACCACCCGACCAACCCACCAGAGGTAATCAATCGTACAAGAGAGCAAGGTAAGTCATCATCAACCCCAAGCTAGAAAACACAATGCAGTAGTCTTCCTTTCCCGTAGCCAAGTTCAGGGTCTCCTCGTTTCGTACGAAAGGTACCTACCTACCACTACCACTAGACCAGCCGCGCAAAATCGACAGAAGCGTCTGGAATCCAGGTGCCGGTGTGGGTGCGGCCACCCAGCCACCCACACACACACACACAGACGAAGAGCATGCACTTTAGAGTTCAAGACTCGAGATCTCGAGATGTATAGCCGGTAAACTAGCAGGGCTTCGTGCGTGGTGCTTCGTGGTCGGGAAGGGTTCTGTGCTGCTCCTGTACAGTACTTGCTTTCGTCCTAGTAGTAGTACGCCGACCTACTTTAGCACGGCAGAACTTGTGGACGGAGAGAGCGAGGCCAGACGACTACTGTAATCGATCGATCGCACTTGGCGGTTCTTGGTGCTGGTAGAGGTCTCCTAGTCCTGGACGCGACGGGCATGCCATTTTGCATGTGAGTTGTCTGTCTGAGGAGTCAAAGTCAGCTGGAGAGAGAGAGACAGAGAGACCGAGGGAAGAGTCAGGAGTCAAAGAGTCAAGACATCTACTACTGCACCCTCCAGAGCTCTTGAAACAAGCTCGTCTTTGCACCCGTCCTGTCTTGGTCTTGGTCTGGCCTGGCTTTCTTTCCTGCTTGCACATGAAAGATGAATGTGACCATGACGGTTCATACCCACTACACACCACGTCGAAGAGCAACACACCAAGTAAGTCGAGGAGGATATGTTCCGTGCTAAGTAGTAGTCGAGTGTGAGTTCCATGATGGAATCACCACAGGGGTTCGGTCCCTTATACGAGCGACAACCATCCATCACCTACCTGCTTCTCCATTCCACTTGGATCTGCTGCTCCCTACTTGGCTGTAAATCACATTATCCAAGTCGACACCGATGAACTGCACGTGGGGAAATCGAGGTAGCACAGATGACGCTCTCTGGTCCCAAGGCTGCAAGAGGCCTGCCGTGATTGTGTAACGTGTAACGGCGTTACTTCCCTTTTCCATCCACTATTGCTAGGACTGCCGTCCCATGGTTGATACCCCTAATCCCTCCACCAGCCTTCCATTCCGCCCCTGGCAAACCGATGGGGAAATAATGAAAGATGCTTACCTACCTATTCTCAAACGGGTAGTAGTTTGTAGACCTTGCTATACGAAACGCCACATATACGCGTGCCGTAGAAACATCAACAACGCCTTCGCATAAATACTGCAGGAAGCAAAACGAAGAAAAACCTGTCTTACATTTCGTGCAGCCAGCCCGCGCAAAGCTATTAGAGGAACTGGAAGCTTAGAACAACGATACAAGCCCATTAGACGAAGTTACACGGTCCTCCCCTTCCGCAACACACACTCCCAAGCTTACCTACCTACCCATTCATCCATATGCATGCACCTCTTCAAAATGGAATAGTTTCTCCCGCAGATGTGAGTCTTGGAACGAGGGTGTGGTGCACAACATCATGTGGATGGGCTGATGCTGCCTGCCCTGCCTGTCTCTCTCCCGCTTCCCAAACGTGCATACGTGCATGAGGTGTGCGTGTGGATGGGGCGCCAAAAGCTGAATGATGGCTTAATTTAGATGCCGCTAGTGGGAAGAATCGTGATAAGAACCAGTGACCAGAAACAAAGGTTGTGCAGGGAAGGGTAGTTGGATATTGAAAATGCTATGGTGAGGGTGAGGGATCTGCGATGAAGTTGAGTGCTGGCCGAGATCGGGATCTTGGGAATTGGAGAAAGTTGGATGTGGCAGGAGTTGCTGAAGCCATTGATGGATAGATCAGAGGTTCATCCTGTGTAACAGTGTGTAACAGACAGATACATAATACTTGGGAAGACCAAATTCGATCCTAACTTCGTAGATATCATGGTGACCTCCAAGTTTCCGTATTGCTTGGTCACTTGCGCTCTTGTTCACTTTTCTTGCCCCTTCAGTCGACCCTCCCAGCTAAGAACAGAATGTTCTCTTTCACGGCATCAGTAACAGGTCCCTTCCCAGTGTAGATGTACGCAAGCAGCTCACGCCAGACCTGCGGATGCGGTATGGGGAGATCGATTACATCTCCCTTGCGGACATGTCCTGAGAGCATCAGGGCCGCCAGTACGGGCAGATAATGGAGTGCATACTCGACATCTGGAATGTTTGCAAGTCAAATCAAGAACGGGACCAAGGCAAGTTGTCAACGGAGAATGAGCAAGGGACTTACGAATTGGAACAGCTCCAGAACCAAGGTCTCGTCCAAGTGTACTTGTGCCTCCAGTGCTTTCTCGACGCGGATCATGACTTGGCGTAGCTCCACTGATGGATTGACGGATACGGCTGGATCTTCTCAGGGTAACAATACCACCAACAGAGTTCCGACTGGTGGGTTGCTTTTGCACTGGTGGAATACCGGAACGCAAATCTTCGATGTCGAATTGCTTTTGGATTAAGAACGGCTTTCGCTCTTTATCATTGGGGACTACCCGTGCCCTGATCACTGTGTACGTTGAGGAGTTGCTGGAGTTTCCGCCACCGCCCGATGGTGCCATACTTGGACGACGAAGATGCACTGCGTTGACAAAAGCGTCGGCTGTTTCTGTATTGCCTAGGTATACATGTCCCCATGTCTGGAGGCGATCATGGGCGTATTGAAATGGAATGGGCCCGAGAATATGTGCTGGGCTGCTTGGACTATCTCTCAATTGCCATCGAGTTGCGATTGCCCCAACTTTGGTCAGCTCGTTTTGCTTGAGCTGACTTTGGACTGGCTCTTTATCTCGTTCGGTATCCTCTGTCTGGGCCTTTGCTGTGTCTGGCATCTCTGGCAGCTGTGAAGCTGGGATTGACAGACTCACATTGCCCATACGTGTCGCTAACCCTTCTGGGTTGACCGAGTGCCTTCTCGGGTGGTTCTCATCTACCTTATAGATACCTGGTACCGCATGATCTCGATAGTATTCCTGTGCTGTGAGTATGGTCGGGCTGGGGAGAGCCAGTGACGCCTTTCTTAGAGCCGTAGCGGAAGTTCGGGAGATAGGGGGTTGGTTCTTTCTCGAGTGATTAGTCGCTAATGGCTGTAGATCGGTGTGCCGTGGGCGAGAGGTGGCTGTGACCAAGGCCATTTTAGAGAAGAGTATGTAGTACTTCGACTTGAGTTGAAAAAAAAGGTGATTTTGTTGAGACGTGAGTTGAGTTTTGAAAATTTGATAGGAACTGGGGCAATCAGATCGATATAAATCGTGGAATCTAAGGTCGTCCAGAAGGAGCGCGGCTCTTTGATTGGCTTTGAGAGATTTCTGGTGGCTTTTTCACAAAGAAACTCTATGCTTCAGTTTGTCCGAGTCAATCTCCTTGCCGGCCCCTGCCTACAGATTGCAGCAGAGAACAAAGAAAATCAATGAAATATGAAACAAAATCTGCAATATTACTGAGCACACGACAACTTTGCTCGTAAATCTGCACATCAAGAATGACGCTGCACGAATCATTGCCATAAGATAGCCCAGGGATGGCATTGGAGTCATACATGAAACCAAATGCAGCTGCAGAAGACTATCCTAACCAGCCATAGCAGAATATGGACATTTTCTGCCAGGAATGAAGATGTTTAGATGGCAGAACACACAATCTGGAACACTTCCCACATTGTATCGGATCGTCGTTTTGCAGCTCCCGAGACGATCCCACCAGATTGCAACGCGTCAGGCTTGAGTTTCTACCTGTGTGATCGCCACAGGCTGGTGATTTTTGAAAAAGAAGGGAGATGAAGTCTCAGTGGAGATTTGGATCTCCAAAAGAATGGATGACTCGTTATTGTTGACAAAAGTCTCCATAAGCGAGACTTGGTGTCTCGTTGGACCATACGGATTATGGAATCAACTGTTATAGGAAACTATGTCGCGCGCCGTGGGCGAGAGGCGAAGCCATCTGAAATATCAATGTTTTAGAGAAGGTGATGGTGACAAAAGGTTGAGAATGGAATGAAAATGGGAAATGTAACTACCGACGAAGATAGATGCGGCCGCCTCGCTTCATGAACCTTGACCTCGGCGCATCAATGCTGTGTTATGAACTGATAAACATGAACAAAAACAAAAGAACACGACTCCAAAGTCGTCCTTGGATGTGGCCATCCCACCCGCCGCAGAACAATTATTCCTTTCATCATGTCGCCATCTTTAGAGCAAAGCATGGCTGCGAGCTATAAAAGCCTCAAAGAAGAATTTGTGTCGAACCTGACGGGTGGAGAGATTGGAGAGATCAACCTCGTCACAGCCGTAGCGCCAGTAAGCTCCTCTCCTCCCCTTGCGCATGGAGGCGTCGTGTCCTAATACACTGAGTAGGCAGCTGTGATTCTGTGGTCGGTGATGCAGATGCGACAATCATTCTTCAAGATATACACGCCTCTTGCCTTCGCTGTCGACTTCTTGCTCAATGTTGGAGCAATTCTGTTGGCGACGACCTTGTACGCAGACACGCCTCTTCTGCTAAATGCCCTCCTCATTACACCCGCTGCTCTCGTGTATGTCCTGCCTCAGCATGCCCCGAAGCACAAAAAAGCAAAGCGCCCCGCAGCTGGCCAGAAGAAAGAGGCAGTTCCTTTGAATCCTCTCCCGATGAAGCCGTTTCTCACCACGTACCGAGGCGCAATGATGGTCATAACTTGTTTGGCAATACTGGCAGTTGATTTCCGGATATTCCCCCGAAGATTCGCGAAGGTGGAAAACTGGGGAACCTCGTTGATGGATGTTGGTGTTGGATCCTTTGTCTTTTCAGCCGGAGTCGTGGCTGCACGGCCAATCCTCAAAGAGCATCTGGCAGGTCAGACATCAAAGCTCAGCACACGTCTCTACGCTTCCGCGCGGCATGCTCTTCCTCTCATTGTGTTAGGATTCATAAGGCTTTACAGTGTCAAGGGCTTGGATTATGCTGAACACGTAACCGAGTATGGAGTCCATTGGAACTTCTTCTTCACCCTCGGCTTTCTCCCGCCGTTCGTCGCTATCTTCCAGTCCTTGTCCCAGTTCGTCCCATCTTATGCGGGCTTGGCAATTCTGCTTGGCGCTAGCTATCAGGCGGCACTCGAATTTACCGACCTGAAGGCTTTTATTTTGACAGCGCCTCGAACCGACTTGTTTTCCAAAAATCGTGAGGGTATATTCAGTTTCTTTGGGTACTTGGCCATATTCCTTGCAGGTCAGGCTACTGGCATGTATATCATCCCAAGAAACACTTCTTCAACAGCGGCCAAAACTGGAGCCGAACAGAGGAAACGCCTTTTGATGACTCTGGGTGGTTGGTCTGGTGTCTGGATATTGCTGTTTATGCTTGCATCTGACTATTCGTATGGGCTAGGACTTGGCGTATCCCGCCGTCTAGCAAATCTTCCGTACTTCCTTTGGATTTCAGCATTCAACACAGTACAGATTACGGCTTTCTGTGCCATCGAAACATTGTTCTTCCCAATGGCACATAGGAGTACAGATGCCAAGACGGAGAAGGAGACATACCAGATTTCGACTAGCAAAGTTCTCGAAGCTTTCAATAGAAATGGATTGGCAGTCTTCTTGGTGGCAAATCTATTAACAGGTCTTATAAATATGACGATTCCAACATTACACGTCAGTAATGTTCAGGCCATGGGTATCTTACTGGCATACTCTGCGACTTTGACGGGCTTTGTTGTAGCCTTGGATGCGTACGACATCTCCATCAAATTGTAAATCAAAAGCCTGTCAAAAGATCAGATGCAAATTGACTTCCGTTATGCACCAAGACCTTTGCGAATTTGCAGGCTGGAGTCAGTCTTACATCTAGTCACACCGAAGCGTAACCTTACCTCAATGGAAGTGCGCATCTCGACGGAAAGTTAGGTTGGAAGGCTGGAACCCTAGGGCATGAAATCAAGGTGGAACAATTGCAACTGGAACAGCACCCAGCTGGTGAACTGGACAACCTGGTCCTGGTAACAACCTGGTGAACACTTAGCCTTGCTGACCTAATCACAAGGCTGAAAAGCACCAAGCATCATAACAGCCTTTGGGGCTAAGATTCTTCCCGGTCGGAGATCTCCCTGGCTGAAGGACGGAGCTTTTCTGCGCACATCAACTTTGATCTTCAACAACTTCTGACCAGATCTAATCTTCATGCAAGGTGCCGGAAACATCGGATGATGAATCGCAGTTCACCGCGCCGTTTGGTCAGGCGCCAGGAAATACGGTAGTTCGAAGTTCGCACCGCGGACAGACGGATCTGCACGCAGCCGTCCAAGCAGGCGAGGTCGAGGCTGTAATCTGTGTCCGATGTACGCTCGTACCTGAAGCCATTCCTTCTTCGTCGCATAGGTACCGGTAGCCGTTGGTGTCTGTACACTCCAGCCTATCAACGGCATCGTATTGATTGGTTCTAGGGCAGGTACTACTGCCTACTGGTACGCATAGTACTCTATTTGGGAGTTCCGTCGTTTGGGTCCTCTTGAAATGTGCTGGCTTTTCTCAACTTTATCCTGCTGTGGAACTACTCTCTGTACAGCACGCGCACTGGACAGGCCACTGAGCGAGCTCTGTAAACTCCGACGAGGTAGCCAAATCAAATGATTTGAATTTGATGGAAAGTGGCAGTCTCAGGTCGTGGCCCTGCAATTTATCCGTCTGCACGATCATCGAATATGTGAGTTGCACAAAAGCCTCTTCCTTCACTGTCACTACTACTGAGTTCATTGACTTTTTGTACTATCAAACTTAAACCCCTCTCCGGTATGACCTCCCCAAAGGTACCGTGATCACGTAGAGAAAAACACTCTGGAGGAGAGACACGGCGTTCAAGTCTCGCCCTAAGGTAAGGTGAGTTTAGAATAGTCATGAGTGCAATCCCGAAGATCAATCAATGGGCCGAGCTTGCAAGGATGCAACGAACACTCGCATACACACGAGCGCCTCATTTCCGGAATCAATGCAGCATGTTTTCTCTGCCAGCAGAACACAAGATACACAGGATGGAGGCAGACGAAGAGTGGGTTGAGCACAGGCAATTGATGGCACATGCAGTCACGGCGTCGCCGTCTTGCTTGAATGGAAGCAAATTGCATCTTGGGACGGGTGATGTGAACAGAAGCTTTCTCAGACCAATGTTTCATGGGCATCCCAGCTGCTCTGGAGGGAGAGGCTCGGCAGCCGTCGAAGAAAACCACAGACGTCAACCGACATCAACAGGGGGGAGGATACTGGAGAAATGCCACGTCAATGCGTGTAAACAATGTTTATGCCTTTGTTGTTTAAACGCGCCGTGCCTCCTCGCAAGTCGAGGACATCTCGCAAAGCGTTGGGTGAGGGGAACGCGATGGGCACGGCGGTGGAGGTGGTGAAGCAAGGACACCTCCTCGTCAGACCTAAGGTCCAAGGGGAACGCATCGTAGGGTGGTAGTAGTGTCGTTGGATTAGATACACTTTAGTTCCCTTGAGTCGCGAGTATGAAGGACTGACTTACGAATGAATGCTATATGCCTGAAGAAGCCCACTTGACGGGTTTCTGGAATCGTTTCCCTCCAGGTTTTGCTTGTTGCCAGCGATGGAGAGCGAGCTATTGACTCTTATTAATTCTTGCCATCCTGCGTGGACGCGTCTGGCGTCCTGAGTAGACAGACTTTCTCTCGCCTCTGCTGTCTGAGCCTGTTTAAAGACAAGATCACCGCGCAAAGGTCTGTCTGTCACCGACTATTCATTCCCTACCTACGAAGTCTTACCGGACTTCCTCAACTCCATCCCAAGAGCAGAGCCCAAGGCAACGTTTAGCCTGACTGGCAGCTCAGGCACCTCACCGCTCGCACGACCATAATTCTCGCGCATATCCCGACAATTCGTGTTGCAGTGAAGAAGAGTGGCAGCAGGAAGTAGGTAATTAATTCGCAGCAACCAGAGGCAAGAAAGAAGTGAAGGCAGCGGCAAAAGCAAAAGGACAAGCCGGCGTGTTTGGCTTTTGTGACTGCTCAGACCAGGACTCGATCACCTCCATCACGCACCAGACAGACGCATCAGCCCTTCGCCAGACTTCGCACTGGGCCAGTATTGGGGCCAGTCCAGTTCGCACTACTATCTTATACCAGTTCTCCAGCCTCCACTCCCCTCTCATCTCTGGCCTGCTCTCGTCACGTTGGCAACCGGCCGCTGCCCCCTTTTCCTCAAACATCGCTAGCTCCAATCGAGTCGCGAAAAGGAAATTGCTGCACCAAGCAAGGACTCCTGGCAAGTCTGATCAACTCCAACCACCCGCGACAAACTACCTCAGTAGTCCGTACTCGATCCGCCGACAGCATAGAAATCTGGATAGCATCACTTTTGCGCAAGTAAACAAACCTTAGCCTCCCCCCAAGGTACCTGATTAAGTGCATCAGCGAGTCGGCCGCCCGTCGTGGCCCTCAATTGCGCGTTGGCCCTCGTGCATCCATCCCCTGGGGAACCGCAGACTGCGCTCTGCTCGTTATCGGACCTCGCCCATCATATCAGTAGCAGAAGCTTGACACGCCGCGACTCTCCTACCTATCACAACCCTCCGCTGCCAGCTCCATCTCTTCTGCCAGCACACCAACCATGATAGCTGGCCACGGTCATTGGTGATAGAGGCGACCAAAACTCGCAGGATTTCTCTCAGGCAACCTGTCCTGTGTTTGTGTGTGCTGCTGCTGCTGCTGCACCCGATCCCAGAACTGGTTTTCCCATTTCTGCGAGGTTCACAGGCTCTGGCATCGCTTCTGCACATCTCAGAGACAGCTGCGACAAGCTCCCTCCACGCTTTTTGCCCATCTTGCGCGCAAGTGGGAAGATGTCTTCAGCCGCCTTGCAGACCGCGCCGCATCAACCAACCTCCATAGGATCTCAGTCTCCAGTAGCAGCAACCTCTTCAAATGGCCGACCCTACACGGCGGGCTCGTCGCAGTCACGCAATGACCCCTATTACACACAGAATTCTACATCAAACGCGTCTCCATCCTCATCCCGACGACCGTCTCGAAGACCAAGCGGCAATGGCGCATCCGCACCGAACAACAACCCGCAGAATCAACAACAATATTATTCTCCGACTACTACGACCTCGACGACTGGTCCAACCATAGCTTCGCGGGGTAGCAGTTCGTCGGCGGCAGTCGCAGCAGCTCCCTCGGGACATCCTACAATGTCTCCTGGGGATCATCAACGCGGCGTTCCACCAGTCGTGTCCCCGAGAACATCCTCAAATCACCGATCTGCAACGGGAGAAGGGCGGACTGGGAGCTCAAGAAGAGCAGCAGCATATAACGATGAACGGCCCCCACGGACTGGTGATGGACAGAACGATACACGGACACAGCGAACGAATGGACATACAACCGGGGGCGAAAGGGACAGAGGTAATGATGAAGGCGGAGCTGCACGATCAAGGCGGAGGGCCCAGCAAGCACCCGAAGTTTCATTACCGCACAGATCGGCCAGCAACCGGGAGTCGAGATCTACACAATCTCCATCCGCGAGCAGGTCACAGCAGCAGCAGCCTCAGCCGAGCACACCCACTGGCATCTCGAGGGAACCAAGTGAGGTGTTGAATCGGGTCGTTGTGAGTAAGCCAGAGGTAGATCTAGATCGCGAGCGAGAAAGGATGGCCGAGGCGGTGCCATCTTCCCCAGCGACCAATTCAACACCAGGCGGCATGCCCAATGATGTAGTTGAGGAACCTCGAGGGCCCCGTAGTCGACATGACCATTCTGCGAATGCCGGCAAACGGGAGAGGAATAGCAAATTTGGCGAGTACTACTTGGGCAACACTCTGGGAGAAGGCGAATTTGGCAAGGTGAAGATGGGGTGGAAACAGGAAGGTGGCGTGCAGGTAATTGGATCCCATTAATTACCCCCAGCCTGTTGAGCTAACATGTGCATCTAGGTTGCTATCAAACTCATACGCCGGGACACAGTGGGTACGAACCCTACAAGGCTTGCCAAGATCTACCGTGAGATCGCCATCTTGCGCGAAATCTCGCATCCTAATATTGTCCGACTGCACGAGATGGTTGAGACGGAGAAGCAGATTGGTATAATTTTGGAGTATGCATCTGGAGGAGAGCTCTTCGATTACATTCTCAACCACCGATATCTCAAAGACAACGCAGCTCGAAGGTTATTTGCTCAATTGGTTTCTGGAGTAGGATATTTGCACAAGAAAGGAATTGTCCACAGAGATTTGAAGCTAGAGAATCTGCTGCTTGACCGGAACCGCAACATCATCATCACCGATTTTGGGTTCGCCAACACCTTCGACCCCACCGATGAGCTGGGTGATGAGATTGAGTACAACCTTTCTAGTCGGGACTATGTCAAGCGGATGGAGCTGGACAAGATTCTTCCGGGTGGTGTCCGAAGAGGTGATTTGATGCAAACGAGTTGTGGAAGTCCCTGCTATGCAGCTCCAGAACTTGTCGTCAGCGACTCTTTATATACTGGTCGCAAAGTCGATGTCTGGAGCTGTGGTGTCATTCTGGTAAGGCTCCCCTGATAATTTATGGTTTTTTATTTACTAACATGTCCTCTTCCAGTACGCGATGCTCGCAGGCTACCTCCCTTTTGATGACGATCCAGCAAACCCGGAAGGCGACAACATCAACCTCCTCTACAAGTACATTGTTTCAACGCCGTTAACATTTCCCGAATATGTTACCCCTCATGCTAGAGATCTCCTTCGCCGTATATTAGTACCTGATCCACGAAAGCGTGCAGATCTGTTCGAGGTCGCTCGTCACAGTTGGTTGAGCGAGTATTCTCACGTTGTTGGCTTCATTACCAGCAGTTCCACCACCACTGCGGATATCGCCAATACTACGGTCCCATCTGAGGAGGAACAAGGAACACCGCTACTAGCACGAAGTGCGTCTGTCAGGGAACCATCCAAGACCCAGAAATCCCCACCAACGGTTGGCGACCTTGCCCGGAAACATGGAAATGTGGACCAGGAGGCTGAGGAATATGCCCATCCCAAACCGCAGAAGGACAACAAGCGCAGAACCGTGCAAGTCGAATATGTTGCACCCAAATCACAGACTCAGCGAGGTGAGCCATCCCATGCCGCAGCTTCTGGTTCAAAGACTCGTGCGCGTGCTGGTAGCAATGGTCCTGTGGAGGTTGATTCAAGTCGACCTGTTTCCAAAAGGACTACCTCAACGGAGAAGCCATTGCCCCTCGATCCACCACTATCTCGTGGCGGAGATGGCCAATACTCGAGACGGCCTACCAGCTCACAACGCCAACAAGGCATGGCTCCCCCACCAAGTTCTGGACGTCAGGCACCTCGTGCCGTCTCCGATGCTAATTACATGCAACCTCCAGCTGCTCCGCCATCGATTGCAAGACCTAACACTGGTGGGTCAATGGCTTCAGCTGCCAGCAGAGGCCATCTTCCGACTCGTGCATCCTATGGTCAACCTGTGGCACCTACTGTCGCTGGGACAAATGCTCAAGGTCGCATGACTCAACCAAAGAGCAGCGGCAATAATTTCAATTCCTCGGCCCCCAGCTCCCAGGATGGGCAAGGATCAGAGTATGGACAGGCCAGTACCAATCAAGTTCCTACCAAATTTGCCAAAGTTGCTAGTGTCCGGGATGGTTCGCAAAGTGAGCAAAGTAGCAAGGGCCACAAGCGATCAAACACTATTGGTGGCATCTTCAGCAGAACCAACTCGATCTTTGGTAGGTCGAATGCAGACAAGCAAGAGAAGCCCAACAAGAAATACCCACCTGTGAGCATGTCGGCAGGACTACGAGACGCTGGTGCCGGTGGGGATACCCCCAGACAGTCAATTGACTCTTCTCGCCGATCAATAACTTTTGGTTTCGGTAAGAAGAGAAGTGGAAGTATCACCGGGGGATCACAAACGACCACCCTACAGGACAAGCCAAGAAGGTTCTCTTTGCTTCCGGCGTCGTTTTCACTCAAGTCGATTGGAATTGGGAAAGAGTATGGATCTCCAGGTGCCCCTCCTTCGGACGGTCCTTATGATCGGCCTGACAGCCGGACTGACTATCTTGACCCTCCGCAAAGTGGAAGAGGCGATACTCGCAACATCAGCGGCAGCACCGCTGGACCCCAATACGCTGGAGATGCAGGATACGACCGAGCCCGTGATAGCCCACAACCAGACCGCCGGGGAACCTCAACTGCAAGTCCCGTTCAGCAACATCGCCGTTATGCCTCCCAGCAACAGTCCAAACAAGCTCAGTTCCTCCCACCAACCAACTTCCGCCAGGCTGAGTCTGCTCTGACTACTGAATCCGAGTCCTCGCTCAACGACCCAAACCGGGGTGGCCGCAGCCAATACCCAGCCGGCTTCAATGAATACGACGATGATCGTCCCCGACCTGCAAATTCCCGTTCGGCTCGTGGTGGTGTCCTCCAAAAGAACAACCGCCGGTTTGCGGATGCGTATGAGGAGGGGAGTTATGGTGGCAACTCTCATGACAATGCAGGGAGCAGTGGAGCAGCGAGGAAGGTTATGGATTTCTTCCGTAGGAGAGGAAAAGATAGGAGTGATCGGTAATGAACAGGTCATTGTCTGAATAATATCTCAGCATACCCTCAATTCGGGGGATCGGTGTTTGGATGGGCTCTTTTGCTTTTGCTTTTCTTGTAGATTCCTTTCTCTCCGACCGTCGGTTGTGGTTACATTTTTCGACTGTTCAGTCTGTTTAATTTTTGGCGTAAGGGATGGAGCGTAGCGCGAACGTTGCATTGTCGTTTATGTCTATCTGTTTGCCTGTATTGACTTGGTTTTCTTGTGTTGTTTCTCTATCTCCCTAGTGTTGTGATGGGATGGCGGGTGCTGGAGTTAGAGACCTGGAGTGAGGGGCGGAGTGACTTAGTGCGAAGTAAAGATGGAGAAGAGCAGACTTGGTGGCTCGCTGTTAGGAATGAAGGAGAAAGAAAGAAAAATATCGTACATTACCATACACCGTTTAGGGTTTAGTTACTTATTGCCTACACTACCTACTACCCTACATTGTAATACATTCAATTCTTCTCCGCATTCAATTGGCTATATTGTTGGAGAAGTGTATTTTGACCTCGTAGGACTGTTTCTACTACGTTATTATCCTATCACCTCCTTCTTTCTTGCTCTTCTACGTCTTTCTCGATAGTGGAGTATCGATTGAATATTCTTGATTCTATTTTTTAGACTGTCTTTGCTCATCACCTTTTTAGCCTACGAGGTAACATGTTATAAACTTATAAGATTAATCCTCTTATCCTCTCCTGTGTCTTTAACTGTTTCTTATAATAACTTAACACCCTCTTAAGCTTGTAACTTGTTTCTCTAAGTACTTTTATACAGTGTAAAACATGAATAAATATATTGGTTAAGATATGTCAAACCAGGTGACCAAATAGCTAGGTAGTTTAAAGTACCTTGCTTAACCCCGGATTTCTCTAAGCACAGACCGACGTCATTAGCTTCTCTCGCTTCCATTTCTGAACAGCCGCCGCATTGCGAGCCAAATCCAACCAACCCCAGCATTACTCTACAGTACACTCACTCCCTTCGATGCCTTTGCTACCCTTAGTCTCTACACGACATACGCCCTCCAATACTAGAATCTAATGCGCAATATGTCTGCCTCTACAGATTCGCACAATCTCAATGATAACAGCGACAATGATCTCCCATCGCAGCAATTGCGCAATGAGTTGAAAGAATCTGTCGCGCATGGCCTTAGAGGGAACGAGAGGGGAAGGAGACCGATGCTTACACATTTAAATGCTGATACGACTTGGCTCTTATCAATTCCTGTTCCTATTGATTCTGCCAGTGTTCAGTCGCAATGGCAATGGCAATCGCATTGTCGAGAGGATCTGTATGCGCCTCCTTACCCTTCGCCCACAACCACCTCATACCAATCACCCTATCCATCTCCACCAAATATCTACAAATCGCCATACACACCATTTGTGCAGACGAAACCCTACATCTCACCTTACTTACAGCCTCCACCGAAAGCGAAATCGCAAAAGAGGAAAAGGGAGAGGGTCTATTATCATGTGTTGATTGATCCGTGGTTGAGAGGCCCGCAGAGCGACGTTGCTGCTTTCTTTAGTACGCAGTGGCATGCGGTCCCTAGTGCATGTCAGAGTATTGGGGAAGTAGAGGACTGTATACGGGAAATTGAAAGAGTTGCCGCAGGCGGAGAAGAGGACCATGACGAACAAGATTCGCATGAGCGAACGGAAACAGAAGATGACGGGGATAAGAGACGAGACAAAAGTGCAATTGATGCAGTGGTTGTAAGCCACGAGTTTACCGATCATATGCACCAAGACACGCTCCTCGAAATACCCACCTCAGTACCCGTCTACGCAACAAATAAGGCCGCCGGCATAATACGAAGCTGGAAACACTTCGAGAGTGTTCGTGAAATTGCCAGGTTCACAGGTGATTGGAGAGAGAAAGAAGAGGAAGGTGATGGCTTGCCAGACTGGCTAAGCATATCTCGTCTCGCATACCCTGGCCGTGACCTCCTCTACTACCACTCTGCTATCATGATAACCTTCACCCCCAAATCCCAAACCCAGCCCCAAACCATAAACTCAGCAGCGCCCACAGCTGAAGCAATAATATACACCCCCCATGGCATAGCGCCCTCGATTGTCGCCCCCGTAGCCTCAGCATCTCCTCCGATAAATACACTCGCTCTCCTACACGGCCTCCAAGATATTCAAATCCGGTCCGGCAGTTTCCCAGGCGCCGAATGGTTGGGTTTTGGAGCCAGTGGCGTAGGTGCCCAGTTGAATATGGGTGCACATAATGGGTTGATGCTGCAGAGGTTGGTGGAGGCTAGGTATTGGATTGGTACGCATGATGAGGTTAAGAAGGGGGGTGGGGTTGTTAGCTGGTGGTTGAGGAGGAAGGTCATTACTGTTAAGGAGGCGCTTGAGATGGAGATGCGTATGAGCGATGGTGGGAAGGGTAACGGGGAAGGGGAGAATGAGAATGAGGATAAGAATGTGGATGGGGAGGAGGGCTTGTTGGAGGGGGTGAGGTTTGTGGAATTAGGGAGTGGGGAGAGTTTGGTTTTGGAGGCGTAAGGTTCGTTTGGCTCGGCTCGGCTGCTAGGTTGATTTATATACCATTTTCTCTTATGCTTCTTAGAAGGAGGAACGACTGAAAAGAAGTTGGAAAGAACCCCAAAGTAGTACTAGAGACCTGCGACCGTTGCAAGCGCAGGGAGCAGAAGCACTCATGGTTGAAGGACAAGTGGACCAACCTCTCTTGGCGGTTCTGGATCAAGGCTTCGGAGCGTACCTTGCGAGATATGCCAGAATTACCATGTGGAAGAAGAACAGCCACTCAGGATCATTCCAGTACTCTAGGTCAGTATCAATGAGGTCAGGCAGCGGAAGCAGCAGTCCTAACGTAGATGTTTCAAGGTACCAACTATTCACGCGGTTCTGCCTATAGTTCAGAGAGTAATCGCAAGTCCAACTTCTGGCTGCATCGACTAATATATTATTGCCTTTGGGCCTTGGAATTTCATCTCTTATTCAGCAGCTCGAGTATAAGAAACAAGCAGAATTATAGTACACCGCGCTCGAGTCTGTTCCGTTCTTTGATCTCAATGACCCGACGCCAAATTGATAACAGCTACATGAGTAGCCGGTACTATTAGAAGTCGTTGCCTCGATGCTAAAAGACTGAGAGTAATTCCTGATTGTTTGTTGACAATAAGCTCCGCATTATTGAACGGAATTCTGTAGTGGTTGGTTCGGCCTAAGGATTGCTTTGTGGTCAGCCCCTCTTCTTACGTCTGCATATTAAACGATGCACGCTAACAACATCTATTCGAACAGTAACTGCAAGCACACTATAGAATAACATACCACATTTTGATTGGGTTTGTCCCTCGCTGAGTGAAAATTCCCTGTACACCGCAATTTGTCGCATTGGCCTGAACATCGATGGCCCGACCGCAGAGGCTACGCTTTGTTAAAGTAGCTTGGGCTGTTGCTGTTGTATAGACGAGGAGCACAGCATTTATCATCGTTGAAAGTCGCATGATGATGATGATGATGATGATGATGATGATGGCTAAGATATTGATTCACTGGTGGTCAAGTCCGACCTACTGTAGTTGATGGCTCATATGGGTTGTGTCTCAGAGCAGGAATTATAGGTTGGCGAGAAAAGAGGTGTTGTGGTCTGCCCGTGTCTGTGTGTCTTTCTCATGGGCCGATGGGCGGTTCCCCTCTCACTATTCATCTTATCAAAGCCATGGTGTAATTCGTGCGCAATAACCTTGTGTCAATAAAACTGTTTGTCTTGCAAGTGGTGTTGGAACCGACAGAACGGTACGAAAGTTACAATACGCCACGGAACCCGCAGGGCAGCCGCTCGATGTCCTTTTTAGCAGTGGTCCGAGGTGCTGAGCCCAGTGTAACCTCAAACCACCCAACTCTGGTCTCCTTACGGTTGTTCCTGCATTACCTTGACCGATAGTCATGTACATGCTTGGACCCGTCCTGGTATGAGCCGAGCAGCGTCTTCGAAACTTCTAGAGACAGTGGCATGTCTGCATTGGACTACTACATCGATGTCCCTGATCCTATCGACGATGAAAACTATGGTTGGAGCGAACTTTGAGATTTTAATGAATATCCAATGAAGATTTAATGCAGTTCTTGCTTTCTGTACGCAATCAAACCCATGCTCCCTCTGATTATGGTTTGCTATTTACTAATTCTAGTATTCATGATCTAGGCAAAAGTTCAAATGGGGTTATAAGAAGTCATGGGGTAATAGTTGGGAGTGAGTGTTGCTACAATATGCTCAAGGACCTTTAAAACTGATTCCCTTTGCCCTACAGTAAGGTGACAGAGCAAATTTGGGTAAACATCAAACTAAATTGTAATCTTGACGAAGATTTACAGCCTGCCCACAAAACATAAGCGTATCGGCAAGCGAATCATACACATGCCAGGAAGCCGTAATACAATTCCGCATCTCTAGTTCCGGACTATACAATCTTAACAACAACCTCGATTGTAGAAATATCACCAACACCACTATCTGTTCACCCATGTCATGTCCCCTTATGGTCGCCAATACCTCTTGGTTGAAATCTTCGTCAGTGAATATACCGACATGGCACTCGCAGATTTGTACTCCTACAATAATTATACCGCGACCAACTTCGTGACTCAGAATGATACTGTTTATACTAGGTTAGTAATACTTCTTATTATCTCCTTGTTTGCTTAGGGTGTCAAGTACTAATACCTACTATACCGACCTATTTAGACCTGCTATTCAGATCTATCAACCAGGAACTTAAAACTCTAGACATAGCTAGGCTTGAAATGCTTAGACGATGTTTTATATTATCTATTTATCTTACCAAATTTTATACTATCTATGCATTCACTGTTTATATACCTTAGAGGACGTCTATAATCTATGCGAGGTTACTTTATACTTGCGTAACATACGGTAAAACCCAAAACTGGAGTAATAGCTAAGACAGCCTTATACCACATGCTGAGGTCATGAATAAAATTGATCATCTGATTATATAGTGGAACACATAAATTTTCTATATATAGCAATACTAATCTTAGGGCTAGGAAATTAATAACACCCCAACACTCGAGGCTCGCCGAGATTCTCGTATTCTTGGACGGCGTCTTCCCACACTTTCTCGCGATCTTGGTCCTATACTGCTTGTTAGAAATCGTCTGGCCATCTATATATCCCTATGAGAATAAGTTTGATTTTGCGGCGCTGGGGGGAATACTAGTGTTAGCCTCGGATCAGACTTTGTAGCACTTATACTCTGGCATTGCACCAAGAAATTCGTCTTTTCATTAGAGATAGAAACTTACCAGCCATTCATACGTATAGTCTATATACGTTCTATAGACCTGACTGTGATCTAGCGGGATCATATCAAGTGCTTTAATCTTGTTTAATTAGACGCGGAGCTAGGTTAGAGCATGGCAGGGCTAGTATTTTCGATAGAAATCTAGGTCCTCGGGACATTTAAGAGGCGTGTTAGGCGGGTTTATAATATCTGGCCCGTCGGTGCCTAAAATAACTTAAATTATATCTATAAGGTGAATGTTAGACGTTTGTCACAAGACACAAGCAGGAGCTATAAGTCTCTTGTTTCTTGTTAATGGGTTATAGAAAAGGAGCATGCTTACTCTCTTACGTGTCGAGCATGATAATACTAGATTCTCGGTCGCCGGCTGCCAGCTGTACGTCCTATAGTAGCACCGAGCCCTCGACTGGATAGTCTAGCTCATGTTCTTGACTTGGCGGCGTATGTCGACTCTGTCGCAGGCTAAAGTCTTTAGTAATAAAGAAAATCCAGCTCGCTTTAAAGAGATTAACTATAGCGCCTGTTCGTCCGGTTATACTAGGTAATCGGCGTATTAATAATCGAGCAGCTTCCGACATGTTGAGCTCGTCGTATAAATCTTGATTAAGGGCATGGCCACCTTCTAGAGGCCATAGGATTTCGTCTTGATCGACGTTAGATAGGCTTATATAGTTTTAGATGATCTCGTTGATAAGATGTACGATTTCGTCCTGATTATATGGCGTCCTACGGTTGTAGAGCGGAAGCCACGAGGCTTCTAGAGTAGAGCCGTCTAGGATGACGCTAATATCCCCATGGAATTGGGACGACATGGCAAAGGAAGTTGACGAGGGGTTTGTAGGCCGAGGGCGAACCGTGTGGGATATTGGTTGTTGGTGAGGGTGGTGAGGGGTGAGTAGAAACAGATAGACGGCGACACTCACTGACAGGCCGTTTAGGAGGAGTGATGTGAGGAGACTTCGTGACATGCGCCGTGGCATGTTGACCAGCAATCGAAATCAATACAGAGTGCCTGGGTCCTTCGTAGGCCTTAGACGAATCAGTCTAAGACTAAGAGGACAATAGACGGGGAGCGCGTACTGTAGGTACTGTAGGGTGCCCTGCCTACCTATACTGTAGGTCGTACGATTCACTTATAATCCTTGAAGTGGCATCTGTAAATAACTATACTATACGAATATTCTCCTGCAGGTACCGACGGAGTTTCCTTAAAAAAAAAAGTCTGTCTGTAAATAGCCGGTATAGGCCTAAAGATGAGGAAACTACATCTATAGAGATACAGGGCAGAGTAGAAGCAAAGCTTATTTTGTTTGGTATTTTGTTAGGCGCTACCGCTGAGAATCCGCGATAGCTTTATTATAACCTTCGTCCTGTTTTAACCTTTAATAATCTAATAAAGCTAACAGGTATAAGAATTACCTAAATAAGACTTATCTCTCTCTTAACCCTTGTATAGATTTATAGAATAAGAATAATTTTAAGTCTACTAGTGCTTAAATATAGAAATTATAAGAAGTCTTATATTATATATAGTTTCTATTAAAATCTAGATGTAGAATATAGAAGAAAGTTTAGAAGCTATAGTTTTGAATAGTAAGGTAGCGAGAGGATAGATTTTAGATTATAGGGTTTATATAGAGAGAGAAGAGAGAGAGGTAATTATCTAGTATACTTATAAAAAAGTTTATATAAATAGCGAAGGGTAGAAGAGTACTAGTAGCATATTAACCAGACTATCTACCTATAAAAGTTTAGATTAAGGAAGACTTTCTAGAAGTCTACAAATCTACCTATCTCTCTTCCCTTATCTCTTTTCTAGATACCTCGTCTACTAACCTACTATACTATACCATACCGTTCCTCGACTCGTCTGAATCAGCAAGAAGGTAATTAGATTACCTACTTATCATCATCATTCTCACAATCATAAATAATCAGTCATGCCCTCACAAGAGAAGCATCTTCGCAGCAACCAAACCAGCCTTGCTCGTCACCGAGATCACAATCATCGTCTGCACCAACGCAGGACTAGTCCTTGGAATCCACGGCCCATCACGAGCGGATGTCGGGTACGCGGTGCTCAGACGCCATGTCTCTCCGTCAACAACAACGCCGTCTTGTAGTAGTTGTTGTCCATTGATATGAACAGTGAGAGATTCAATTCCAGATCCGTCTTTAATCTGGATGCTTCCTTGAACGCGGATCTGAGTTTGAGATTCCGAGATCCGCTTACTACTCTCCGCGACAATCAACTCCGGGACCGTGGCCGTGCCGGCTACAACACCACTTGCAACGCTCTCGGCCTCATCCGAACCTCTTTTGTCCACGAGGTAAATGCTGTCGGACTTGAGAGCAGGTGTCAATGATGGCGGGACTCGATATCTAGTCGCTGCCTCAAAGGCATACCCATAACGAAGGAGGTTCATATCATCGTAAGCTTTCGTAGCCAATGTTAGGTTCACCGGCATTCTAGTATCGGACATGATTCCCATGGGGACAGAGATCGTCGGCACGCCGAGATGACGAATCGGACGGTTGCCGTTGGAATACTTGATGCCATTTTGCCAGGCCTGAAAAGATGCTTCTTTATCTACGTCTGCGTTCGCGGGACCGACGTCCCCATTCGCCGGGAAGACAATGGCGTCTAGATTGTTGTCATCCATCCACTTCTCATACGTTTCTTTGCGAGCCTTCTCGAGCGCTTGGAGAGCCGCTGGAAGATCGGGAAGAGCGAATACCGAGGCTGCTTTGCTTTCGGACTTGGGATAGGCCACCATTTCGGCCCAGCGCAGTTGATTGCTTGATTCGAGGGCCCCGAGGAGCGTTCCGGGCATGAGTGGGAATATGGAATCGGGGTTTACCGTCGAGAGAGAGCCGATATCCGGTTGGTTGTTTTGAACGAGGAAATCATCCCATACATGGGCCACGAGCTGGCATCGTTCAACTGCGGGCCATTTTGGCGGGAGGTCTTTGACGTTAACAAGTATCCCATCGTGAGCCTTCGCCTCGTAGACTTCGACGAGTGGGAAATCGACTTCGATGACGGTTGCGCCGCAGACTTCTTCGAGGTCTTTCCTAGCTCTTTGCCACAGGTCTAGCACAGAGGCTCGAGTGTGTGTTTTTATGGGGAGCGGGTTCGAGCCTCCGATGTACATGCGTGGTACACCTATGCGTTTCCCACGCAGGGACTCTGCGTCGCTTAGGTCTCTAAACGACACAGGTCGAAGTTCCTCAATAGTAGGTAATTCGATAATCTTCTGTTCCTTCCAGAAATCGCCTGTAGGCTTCTCATCCGAAACAGCGAGGACATCGAGGACCTCAAACAGATCCCCCATACTCCGCGTATGCGGGACCAGGACATCACAAGTAGGATACAGAGGCCAAACGCCCCTAAGAGCCAAAAGTCCCTTAGAGGGCGTATAAGCGATCAGAGCATTATTAGAAGCCGGTGACCTCCCCGAAGAAACTGTCTCCGACCCAATACCAAACGCACAAAAACTCGCCGTCGTAGCCGTCGCGCTACCGTTCGAAGATCCAGATGCGTAGCCCGCGGTTAGAAAATCGAGATTATACGGACTCTCTGCTCGTCCGTACAAGCTTCGCTGCATACCACCGTAAGCCATGGGTGGCATATTAGTCCTACCGAGGATAATGGCTCCAGATGCTCTTAGCAGCTCCACGCACGCTGCATCTTGGGTAGCAATTAGATTCTCGAAGGCTGGAGAGCCGGCGGCGACGGTTTGGCCGGCTACTTTGATGCTGTCTTTTACGACGTAGGGAATACCCTCCAGTGGTCTAACTGGCGAATTGTTGTTCCTGGCTTGTCGACGCCGTGCATCGGATGCGCTGGCTTCGTCTAGGACGGATGCGTTGATGATGGGGATTGCGCTTAGGTTGAGCCCGTTGCTGTCGTATGTGCTGATGCGGTGGAGGTAGCGGGTTACCAGCTCTACGCTCGTGATGGAACCGGTGGACAGGGCCTGTTGGAGATCTGAAATACTTGCTTCGACGAGGTTCAGGACTCGAGGCGAGGTTGATACTGAAGAATCCTAGTATTTGATGTTAGACAGATTTCGAAGAATAGAAAGTTAGGTATGTACCATTGTTATCGTTTACATTTACAAGGTCTGGTTTCAAACAAGGCTGGACTTGTGTTTCTTTCGCTCTATATAGGTATAGGTAATTTTAAGCCGTTGGCGGCACCGATTGATTGTATGAAAAATGGGGGGCCGGACTGTCGTTTCTATTTCGTACCTTGAAACTGCACAGCCTTATTATAGTAAGTCAGTCGTTGGCTCGGCTGATCACGGCATAGGAAATTGATCGATCGGAGAGTAACTTGTATCACGTACGTTCGTACTCTGTACCACCAGTACGCTCTTCGCCGAGCTCAGAGATGGATAAACTTATCATAGATAGCTGCCTGCTATGTCTATGAACGGGGATTCTTGCCCGCCTTCGCGTTGGTCATGGCCATTACCGTATCAGGGAGCCAGCGGGTAGAGGAACAAGTAGGTATCTACAGTGGGATACAATGAATCCAAACCGCATCCCCCACTTCTACTTCCAACATCGCCTCGCCAAGACGGCGGGCTGAACACCGATGCCTTGTCTCTGTGAAGTGTGATAAGAGAACTACGGATTTTAGAGGGCGTATGCAAAATAAGGCCTGTAGTGGTGAAAAATGTGCATTTCAATTTGGATAGCTAGATGGCTAGCTAGAATTCGTAATAAGTAGCCTGAAAGCTATGTACCTCCTAAGGAGTAACAAACACACGAAGAGAAATGAATTGAAAAGGCAGAATAACCAGATCCCATTAGGTAAGCCAGCAAGGAAATGAAAAGGGGGACAAGTGAAAAATAAAAAAAGCAGAAGCAAGTAGGCAAAGCCGTTAAGCGAAACGAGTGTGTCTGTTCCCATCCACCTCAACTCGAGAGCATTCAAAACCACCCCTGAGAATAGGCTTTGATCACCACCAAACCATGTCAACTTCATCGCTCGGCAACACAATCATCTGACTCAGTTGAGCACAGCTGAACTTATGAACCGCCTCACATTCCACTAGTCCCAAAGATAGGAGCCAGTACACTCGCAACCAAGTCCCGCTTCATCTTTTCAGCGTCAGCATTCCCACCAAGATTTGACGCGTCCTCAATACCGGGATAGAAGAAGGCAGCGACGGCAATGATGATGTAGGCAGCGCAAAGGAGAGCACCTTCAAGGTAGTTGGAGCGACCATCAAGAACCAAGAAATTGACAATAAAGGCCGAGACGAAGAGGGAGACGGTCTCGAAAAGCGTAAAATAAAGGGTCATATCTTTGGACATGCACCAGCCGAGGAGGACAATAAATGGGGTGACGAAGAGCGCGATTTGGATGCTAGAACCAACCGCAACACCGATGGCGAGATCCATCTTGTTCTTGCTGGCAACGGTCACGGCAGTAACGTGCTCGGCGGCGTTACCGACAATGGGAAGAATAATTAAACCGACAAAGGCCTCACTTAGCCCGGAGTTACCAGTGACAACAGCGTTGATAGAATCGACCATGAATTCCGCACAGAGAGCTACAAGACCGGTAGAGATGAGAAGGAGAATCACGGCCGTGGTGCGCGAGATGTTCTCCTCTGGTGGAATGTCCTCGGGTGGAGCCATGATAGGTTGCGGGATAGCCGGACCAAGGTGCGCGGGAGTGACAGTACGGCCAACACCTGGTACCGAGACAGTCTGGTTCAGGCGATCTGGGAGGGAGTTTGTGCGTCGAATTCCGTAACGAACACGTGGGACGGGACCAGTTGGTGCAGGTGGGCTTGCACTTTGTCCGGGGGAGGTGAATACGTTCTGCGAGAAGGTCTTTGGGATTTGGGGTCGGATGTTGCCGAAGAGGTTGCGCTTTGGAAGAGGAGAAATATCACCCGTACCAGGAGTTTGGGCTTCTAGATCTAGGTTGGCGTTCCCATTAAGGGCAGCAAAGTCTACACGGCGAGGATCGTTGTCTCCTACTGGTTGCTTTTCGTTGAGGCCGTCACCGGTTGAGACGACACCTTCAGCAATAGCGTTGTGCGCATTACTACGAGCGGCCTTGCGTTCTCTCTTTGCTCTCTTTTCTTGCCGCTTGCGTTCCTTCTTGAGGGCCTTTTTAGACAGGATGTGGCTACCAGCGAAGGAATTCTTGCGGCTGTGTCGTGCTGGAGCCTCGTCGCCACCATCCTCGCCAAAGTCAATTGCGCCAAGACGATGTCCAAAGCCGGCTTGGTCAGGTTCCTCGGACAAGTTATCCGCGACAACAGGAGTGATACTACTAGTACCGATAGAAGGGGTAGGCTCGTGGCCATCCTTGGATCCAGCACTTGACTTACGGCGTCTTCGTCCTGCTCTCATGACCCGTTTGATACGCTTCGCAGTGTTGTTAGAGCCGCTGGAGCTATCGGAGTCGGAACTCGAGGAAGAGGAATCATCGGAAGAAGTATCCATCCAAGCGGCAACTGGGCCAGGAGCAAGTTCTTCATCAATGATATGCTGGGGTGTACTTTCATACATGTACGCATGGGACTTGAGCTGGAAGAGTAGATAGAAGCCATAGACCAGGAGAAGAATCTATGACAGTGAGCATCTCATCATTGTCACACTCTTTTGACCCTGAACTTACCACACTAGTGCCACGGCTGACCTTCAATACTGCAATGTTAGCTTTGCTTGCAGATGCGGTGCTGAATGAGGCGTGGAAGGCAGTCTTCATCATGTCAGTATACCACAAGTCAAGTGACGGCACAACATACTGGTAGCAACAGGCTCATGACAGCTAAACTCAGTAGACATGCACTCATTTGAGTGACAGTACTATTGTAGATCTGATCTAGATTAGCGAAGCCCATACCCCATACCCCGCTCGCCAGCAACAGTAACATACCTGTTCACGGAAACGAAGTCCACCAACAAGAAAACACATGCCTAGAATCAGGAGCAAGTTGGCAAGAATCGACCCGAGCAAGGAAGCTTGGACGATGCGAATTTCATTCTAGTGTCAAGATCAGTAACGTCGAGAAGCTAGGCAAGCAACAAAACGACGCACCTTTTGAAGTGCAATGCTGTTGGGGTTAAACAGAAATAAACAGTGAGCATGGGTCTTTTGAAAACATCACACAACCAGAGACAGTGAGCATGCAGGGAAACAAATGAAAGGGACCTTGATGATATGGGACGCGATTGATATGATAATGCCTTTAAGAGGGCTTCTCGCTCTTTCTTGTCTTGATCTCTCGAGAGAGGTGACATACATGCTGTGCGAGATTAGCGGCCACTCATCAAGTCCTGCAGCAGCAGAGGCACACGTACAATATGATAAGTTCCACAGCATTACCAAACGTTACATTCATCAAAGCACCGACCGTATCTCCCATCCTCTTGGCCACGCTCTCGGTCGCATGACTAAGTAGTCCTGCGAGAGGCACGATGGCAATGGCGTTGAGGCCGAAGATGGCGCCCTCCGAGAGGTTGGCTGCCTTGGCCACAATGCCCACTGGGACGAAGACCAGCAGGATGTTGATGTAGCTAGACAGGACGATGGATTTCAACGTCAGCCAAAATCGCATCATTACATTGAGTTTCTTTGCGTCACTCTCAGCGCCAGTCTCTATGAGATCCCCCGCTCCATCAGCTTGCGGAGGTGGAGCTGGTGGTGGATTGTCGGGGGATGCGCTATCTGATATCTGGTTGTGCGTTGACTTCGAGGTCTGGCGCTTGATGCCATGAGCATCGCTCGAGGGGAAGGGGGGAATGCTGCGGGCAGCATGCTGTTGGGTGGGCAGGGGGACGGCAGCGAATCTGCTGTTGGGGTGGGCGTTCCTTGCGACGGTAGGGTCGCTGGTTACGGGGAGTTGAGGCGGGGAAGGGGAATTCGAGCGGGTTCTCTTCTCGTCGTCTGCGTCTGGAGACTTCTTCGTGGAGCGTGGAGCAGGGCCATGCGCTCTAGCTCGAGCCAAGGAGAGGATGCGATCTGTAAATGAATCCGAGGCCGGCGAAGCTTTCTTCATCGATATTGTCAAGACGAATCGATCTGCGTGGCGATGGTGCTGAGGGAGTGTTGTGTGGGTTGATGATGGGGAGGTAGATAGGTAGGTAGGACGGGAGAAGAAGAAGATGGACGTGTGGTAGGAGAAGTTGAGGCGAGGCGAGTGGGAATGCCTCTAGATAAGAATGCAGCCAGAGGCTAGCAGACTAGCAGATGGCAGATGGCAGATGGGCCATTGGAGATCCGTTCGCTCTGCTGACTGACGGCTTGTGCTGTGCAAATCACAACGAAGCAAAGACGGGATGCCAAGTGTTGGCATTGAAGCTCGCCTTGCTTTGTCTTTGCTGTCGATCATGATGTGTTCGTGTGGCGCATGCTCGTCTCGCCAGATGTGATGGGCATCAAACAACGTCTATTCCGTATATTCGCCTGTTCCCAGGCCGTCGTACCTTGGGACCGACGGTTTGCGAGTGTGCGTGGTATATGGTTGGAGCGTGGTGCTCAAACGACGAAGAGCATGGTCGACAGAGCGACAGTTGCCCTACAGCCACCAGTGTACTGTGCAAAGTGCCGTACCAGAGTAGTACGTACTACGGAGAATTAATGCGCGCACAGCAGCATACGGCAAAGACCAAGAAGACTAGAAGCAACGAGGAGCATCTTGATTGTTCGGACGAGTCCTTGTTGCCCGCACCAATGCTCGATGGTGGTGTACGGGTAGCTCTCACGACTGGCGCTCAAGATGGCGCCGAGTTGCTCTCCCAACTTGGCTTCTGCGCATGCGACAGCGAGAAGGTTCTTGCAGTACCAAGGTTAGAAGCAAGGGCTACATGCACGGGACATTGGATGTACGTACAAGAGGTACGGTACCTACATACCTATCGTACATGATTGAAGCTAAACTCAAGTCCATAGCAATCTTTCGCTTTCCTTTCTCTCCTTGGAATGATTCTGAGTCTGCCTTTCTCATCAGCATACAAGATGAATATACCATGTATCAGAAAAGCATCCACGCCGTACCGCCGCATATCATAACTACTACTGTTCACAATCATCGCCTACTCCCTCCACGACATGTCTGGGAATGGCCTCGTTTCAAACAAAGCAAAGCGACCTGTGGCTGGTGTGCACTCCCTGCAATCCAGACCTTACATGGCTCATTTACTCTGCACAGGTCGCATCGTGCGCAACTGTGACCTATTAAAGTATCATCGTCGTCATGAATAATGCAACACAGGAGCTCAACGTCATTCCCTCTCCCGTGGAACGGCAATCAATCATCAACACTCAACATTCAGTCAGTAGCAACCAGCTCGAGGCAAAGAGTTCGTTGGATTTAACGAATAGTAGCAACGACATCCTGGATTCCGACACGTTTCGTGGCAAGTTGTCTCTGTGAAGTTTCGAACAAGTCTGACAGTCTGTCGCTTTGAAAGTTTGTGAAGCTCAAGCATGTAGCAGGAAAAGGAATGAAATCTTTGCGTGAAACTCAATTGTACGAAAGTACCTAGTGTACTCTCAGGCCACCATAGTATCACATCTAAAAGCATACAGTACAGGCCAGCTCCAACAAACCCCGTCACTATCCATAGCAGCTGCGCGATACCAGCAACCTCTCTGCCTTTGACCATCACAAATGTTATGTGTACTGTAGGTACCTGTGTGTGGGAATCAGTGTATGAATTTCTTCGTATATTTCGCCGTGTGTGGAATCTGACAACTACATTACAGTAGACAACCGATACCAATACCTACCTACTCTAGACATACTTTTACAGGTAGCTAGCTATCTTTTCCAAAACCACCACCACCATCACCACTTAGAGAGGGCCGGGCGGACGGCGAGTAAACAAAGAGACTACAGAATATAGACAGACTATGCTTGCTTAACAAGAATCACTAACTAGTTACCTACCTTAGATTTACCAGAAACTAGAATCAAATCATCATTCCTCCATATTATACAAAGTACAAACAAGAATAACTTGACAGCAAGCTTCCACATAACAACAAACCCCAGACTCGCCCCAAAGAAAGAATCCGCGGCGGGCTGAAAAAATCCCACACTCTAGGTATATAGCTGAGGAGTGCGACGTGAGACCCATCGCAAAATATCAAGCCATGTCATCATCTTCCCTCCTACAGGACAGCAGGACAAGCTCGCTTCACTCCATTCATTTTTGACGTTTCTGGAATCTTGTATGTCAGTGGGACTGTACGTATTGTGCCTTGACCTAACAAAATCTACCTACCCATCAAGAACATTTTACAAAATGTCACGTCATCTTACCTATTTTCATTTCCTGATACCGAAACAACTAGCTTAATATACCTCCCTACCTTACCTAGTAAATATAGGTACTACTCGCTAGAAAATAAATCATCAATGTACATACCTACTTTTAATTACTTACGTCAACTAGATCTTCTGTTTGTAATAGTGGCAGCTTGGACTTTTACGTGTCGAAGAGAGATGAGGGGGAAATTGGGGGATGTGTGTATGTATATATGGTACTTGATAGATCTATTTAATGATTTACTTGATCTTTCAATTCAATACCTGGTCGGGTATAAATAACATGTTTTTGATTCTAACGACTACTGTTGTTGCTAACAACCTGTTATTGTTAGGGCACGTCTTACTCCTGTAGTCTAATGACCAGCCTGGTGTTCGGTGCTTGAAGGATGATGGGTGATTAGGACTATGTACGAGGAGGAGTTGGTTGCATTCTTTTTTTCTTTTGGGGTTTTTGGTCTTTGTGCTTATTCAAGTCGACTACAAAATTTCCCTGTTCCATAACACCCCCCGATGATCCCCCTCCCTTCCCCCATTTTTGTAGCTAAAGGCGAGTCATACTTTGGACTTTTTAACAAATTCAAGTTGAGTACAAGAAACCCGGAACGTACAGAGTAAATATTACTAGACCGACTCTCCCCCGGCATTAACGACAACATCCTCCCAGTTCGCAGGCCTCACCCTTCCACCTGGATACTCCTCCGTCAGAAACCTCTCCGCATCCCTTCCCCACTCAATCAACGCATCCTCAGCCCCCCACTCGCCCATGCCCATAATCCCAACCGGCACCCTGCCGCTCCCTTTCACAGGATCCACGTATCCTGCCGGGACACTGAGTGCAGGATTGCCGCAGAAATTCGCAAGCCATACATACTCCATATTGCGGATAGACGTGTTGCCATCGGTACACCCGTACTTGAGATCAATTTCTTGGGCGATGGGCCAGCCTGGCATGGGTGTTGCGGGCGTTACGATGACCATTCCCGGGTACTTTTGGTATAGGAATGAGAGGTGGCACATTAGCACGTTACGGAGTTGTTGCGCTGCCATGTAATCTTCGGCTGGGGTTTGGGATCCTACGCCCAAGAGGACTTTGTTGGCTGGGTTGAGCCCCGATAGGTAGTTATTTGGTGATCCGGGCTTGCTGCGAGCGCGGCCGGCCATTTTAGCGAGGATTGTCATTGCATGGGCGAGTTGGCCTTGGGGGAGGTGGGGGATTGTTATTGGGATTATGGTGTAGCCCAGTTTGTTTTCGTAGTAGGAGAGAGCTTGCTCACAGATGCTGAGGACTGAGGGTTCCGCGCGGTTGAGCCATTCTCTGTAGATGCCTACTATCTTTGGTCGGTCGTTTGGGACTGGTCTGGGTGGGTTGAAGAGGCAGCAGACTGGATCTGAGGGATTTGGTACGGCCATGATTCGGTATGCTGTTTCGAGATCTGAGATGCTGGCTGCGAGTGGCCCGTTGACGGTGACCGTACTGTCCGTATCTTCGATCCGACCGTGACTTGGTTTGAGACCATAGATTCCGCAGAATGATGCTGGGATTCGAGCGCTTCCACCACCGTCAGACCCAAGAGCGAAGGGGATTAGACCTGCAGATACGGCATATGCTGGCCCTCCGGAAGAGCCACCGGGGTAATACTTGTTGTTGTGAGGGTTGAGCGGTGTTCCCCAATTTGGATTGTTGTTGGTCGTGTCACAGCCTAGCTCATGCATGTTCAGTTTACCAAGAATAATGCCTCCAGCGTTTTGCCAATTTTGAACCGGCCATGAGGATTTCTCTTCGATTGGAAACAGTGCTTCGTTCATCTTTCTTCCAGAAGTCGTACGGTACCCAGCAACTTTGCTGTCATCTTTGATTGCCGTCGGTACACCGTCGATGATGCTCAACGGCTTCCCTTGCTGGTAACGTAGAGTGGATGCTTTTGCGGCTTCGAGAACCTCTTCGACATGAGTTTGTGTAAAAGCAACTGCATGTTTTGGCTGAGGACTGATGTCTCGTCGGATCAGAGGTAGAAGAGACTCCACGACGGCCAGTGGGGTGAGTTTTCCTGAAAGATAGAGCTTGTGGTAGTCTGCGACTGAGTGGTATCGACCGGCGCTGTCATTGGGCAAGGCCTTGAAAGTCTCTAGGGTGGGAGGTTCTGGTGCTGGTGCTTCGATTGGAAGAGGAACCACCGTAGGCTTGGTTGGTGTCAGTTGAAGTAGCTCATGGAACAGGAACAACAGTTACTTGGCTTGGCTGGTAACAGTTAAGTAGCCAATGGAAGAGTGAGACAATTCACTTGAATCTATGTGCTAATAATTAAGATGCAATTGACGGAAATCACTGTGAACTTGGTCGATGGAGAAGTCAAGCTCAAGTGGAGCTTCACATTGCGAGCGAACACTCTGCACTCATCCTAGGTATGTACACTATCCGAGGATTCACAGATACAACTGCGACGACGAACAGGACAGGATTCAAACAGCTTTGCGCAAA
Organism: Pezicula carpinea; assembly: GCA_026119845.1. Taxonomy (NCBI): domain Eukaryota; kingdom Fungi; phylum Ascomycota; class Leotiomycetes; order Helotiales; family Dermateaceae; genus Pezicula; species Pezicula carpinea. Next base: position 421,803 of record JALRMK010000025.1, read on the forward strand.
TGTAGGAAAAAGAACTGGGATGGGATGCTTACGTCCCAGCGTTCGGTGTATTCATCAAGACCTTTGAAGCCGCGAAGGGAGTTGAACTGCGCATTGCTCCATAGCAACTTCTGAAGGAACGAAAGCTTAGAAACGCTAGCACCTGTTAGCTGAATGGCTCTTCAACGCGAGCCAGCCATACGTACATCCAAGCTCCAATAACCAATGCCATTCCCCGGAACACGGGGTTCGCATCGAGCTTCTTCTGGTAGTCCACTGCGGGCGCCTCAATCGCTGGTGGGTAGGCAAAAAAGCCAGCTTTTGGTTTCGGGGGGGCGGCCATGGTGTCGAGGCAGCGTATGCACACGGTGGTGGTGACAATGTATGGGCAATGTGAGCCAAGGTAGCACAGGAGCGGGCAATCGCGAGAAGATATACGGCGTAACGCGGACCGGGAGTTGTGTCAGGTTGTAAGGTCCACCATAGCTTATGGCGTCGTCTGGATAGTGGTGAAGAGGTAGCCAGGTAGGCAGCTCTAAGGAAAAGTAAGGGCTGTCAGCTTTAGACTTTCCATCATCTGCCCGAGGCGTCATGGCTCGATTCACTGGGCCATTGTTTGCACAGGCCATTGCAATTCGTGTTTGACATGCAAATACTCAAACCATCAGCCATTTACTTGACCTTGGCCACTCAATCACCGTAAGGCAGGCAGCCAAAGACGCCATCGTCTGGCCGACCATAGATATGTGCTTTGGGAGACGCACTTTGAAGGGAGAAGATCCCTCTGCACGCCTCGAAGCACCACGCATTGCACCAGAATCGAACCTCCAAACCAACTCAATCAAGATGCCTCAGCAAGAGGCCTACTCTCCACCCAGTGGCCCGCCCCCTTCTCATCAGCAGTCTTACGATGCACCGCCAGGCCCCCCTCCGTCGCATTCGAGACCAGCAGAAGAGCAGTATGCACCACCGCCAGGTCCACCACCCAACTTCTTCAGTAATGACTACACTGCTCCTCCCCCAGGCCCGCCACCCACACACGATTGGCAGTCCGCTGTCCCCGATACATCCCTCCTCCCTCCGCCACCAGCGCTGGGCAACCAACGCAGTTCGACGAACAATGCGACAGAGCAAGAGGCAGAGCAGGGAGAAAGATGGTGCCAGCAGAACCCTATCCGCGCACCGCTAAATCTGCCATGGGAGGTTCTACAAGGACAGGTAGTGCGGGCACTGCAAAGCGGAGATATTGGTATCATCAAACCACGAGCATACAATGGGACTTTGGAGCGTGCGAGCGCGGGAGTCTGGAAGGGGAAGACGAAATCCAATAGTCCGGACTCCTGCATCACATCTACCATTCCTCTCTATTCCGTCCAGGCGCATTCTCCTCTGAATACACGAACATCAAAGACGATTTACTACGAAGTCAGGGTTGCACGGAATAACAGACAGGAGGTGTCACTGGCTCTGGGATTTGCTGCACCTCCATACCCTACTTTCCGTCTCCCAGGCTGGCATCGAGGATCTCTGGCTGTACACGGCGATGACGGTTGTAGATTCGTCAATGATCGCTGGGGCGGAAAGAATTTCTCTCAAGCATTCAAGGCTGGCCAGACACTGGGGATCGGCATGACCTTCACACCTCGAAATATCGATGCACCGCCTGCATACAGCGAGAGTTCTTCGAAACCGCAAACAACGGCGCAGGCACCAATTGACGTAGAGATCTTCTTTACGCGGGATGGAAGGAAAGATGGTGGGTGGAATCTACACGAGGAAGCAGATGCGGTGGAGGATCTCGGGGTCACTGGCTTGGAGGGCTTGCATGATTTATACGCTGCTGTGGGTACCTTTGAGGCTGTGGACTTTGAGGTTGTGTTCAATGAGCGCGAATGGATGTATCATCCTTGAGCCGGGCTTAGGATGCAGTGCTGGGCTACGGCTGGCTTCTGGGTAGCTGTTTACGGTAAACTGGCGTCTGATGGAGGAGAGGAGTCTTCCTTTTGAGTGACTAATGTTTTCGTGGGCTTAAAACTGACCTAAGTAGGTTTTACAATCACAGCCTAGTTTGATGGCAATGCTACAAATTATGATGCAGCAAGTGTTCAATGGCGGTGCCGACCAGGATATTCTCTATTACCGAAGTATCTTTCATATCCTCTACGTCGATTGCAAGAGCGATGATGGGGACGTGATGCTCCCAATTCAATCCTGTCTTTGATTTCTGAAAACAGGAAGTGTTTGACTCGCAAATATCTCCAGAGGAATAATACTTCATTGCAGAGTGTCCGATGAGCGGCTACGCAATGTGAGGTTCTCAGAGTTGGATCTCAAGGGTTATACCATAGGTTCCCCTTCAAATTTCAAACCAATTCGATTCATTGTTACCTAGGTAGCTCAGCGGGAATATGGCCAAGGAGCGACTCCTTGCAAAATCTCAAACATACTCTACTATAACAGCCACGGAAGTTATCTTCCTTGGCATACAAGAAAGCCTGGACGATAATATGTCCATATAGGTATGGAGAAGTGGGTCAATGATGTTGAAATACGTAGCAAAGAAGCTTAGTTTGCTGCTGCTGCTGTGTAAGAACCTTATATCCGCCGGCGGAAGGAAGCATTCTCTCAAAGTTCTGTTTTATTTCTGGGGTGGAGATAATCCAGTTGGGCACCGAGCTCAAGGACTTGTTAGCACTACGAAGCACCGAAGTATCTCTGGCAGAGTCAATGATAAAGGAGAATACTAACCTGGCCTTGGCAGCATTTTCACAAGCATCCGCTCAGACCGGAATGGATTTTCACATGGTGAAGGAATGCATTGAAGTACTCTTTTTTGGAACAATATCTGTCATTGATTAGCTGCTTGTCAAGTTGAGTGTGGGCGAGAAGAATGATTCATTTCCCAGACCTCTCGGTCGGGCTTTAATACCCTAGTAGTGTTTCGCTAAGAAAAGCAGGCAACTGCGACTAGGTCGTTGGAATTGAGTTTTTCTTTGGATCTTTGTGGAGGCTTTTACTTGTGGGTAGTATAGGGTCGTGCTTTTTGTTCTGACCTAAGAGAATAGATCGTCGTTGAATAAGGTTGGCAAGTATGACTCCTTGTGCTTGCACTTGCTTAGGTTTCTTTGCTGGCAGTGTTCTACGACCTTTAGGGTGCTTGGGCTTCTTTAAAGTGGGAGTCTTGTGGTGTAGTTGTGGCTAGAATTCCGAAGGCTGAGCAGTTATTCGGACCACATCTTGTCCTCTCTCCGAGTAGAAAGGAAGTATGATCAGCTAATGGATTTATCCAAGACGTCAGAATGCTTCTAGCAACGAAATTAAAATGAGAGCAGCTTATAGAGACAAGAGCTAGCACCAGCAGAAATGTACGGCAACAATTTACTCTAATATACTACCTAGAAGTACAAAAACAACAATTTCTATCTCTATCCACTCGCCAGATAAATCAAGCGCTCGCTCGTTACAAACAATGCTTCATCTCAATAACAATAGCTCCACCTCCTTTTCCTCCGCGTCCCTTTCCGATCCTCCTCAATCCGTCGACTACTCCCCAGCACCAAACGACTTACAAACAACCCCGTCCCAACATCAGCAACAAGCTCAGTCCCCGTCCTGTCATTCGGATTTCGATCTCGCTCCCTCGAATAACTAGCTGCTGCCGTACTAGCAGCCGTAGTCGCAACCCGAACACTATGAAAAGCACGAAATCAGTATTGAACTTTTCAGATAACAGAAGGCTTGCCGGGGCCTTGGCTGGAAAGAAGGCCAATTTACCCTTTGGGACCAACCCAATCTCCCTTAACATCCCCTACGTGAACAGCCTCGATGAATCCCGCTAACGCACCGACCTTCCCAGCGTGTTCCATAGCTGCGTATTCATCGTATGGCAATGGGCCGGCGGAATGACGGTGATGATGATGGCGTTGACGACGTTGGACGACTTCGCGGTGGTGGGATGGTCTCTGTAACTCGACGTATTCTCGCGACGACCTTGGCAGATCAAAAGAGCGCCGTGCTTCTCTTTGTCTTCGCTTCTCGAGACTTACGGCGACTGGTTCTGCGAAACTGATCGGTGCATCGGGAACTGCTGGAGGCACTTGAAGCACTCGAGGCGATGCTGCAACTCGTTGACGCTGGAAGTAGTTTTCCCGTTGTGGTTCCCAGAATGGCTGGTCCTCTCTCCGTGGCGCTGGTCTTGTTTCATCATCGACTGCCACCTTCGTTTCCTTGAAGTACTCTTCCGGAGGTAATTCTTCCCGGTATGCAGGTCTCTGGAGGTACTGTTCGCGAGGCGACACTCGTTCTACGCTTCCACGGTGCGATGTTCTCCTCTCGTGATGTTGAGGTCGTGGTGCCACTGTCTCTTCTACGGGACTCGCTCTCGTCAATAACCCAGACGATTCCGTAGATTCGGGACTAATCGGTGCCCTGCCCTTCCCCTTCTCTGTATCACCCCTCCTAATCTTCCTCTTTAGCCTCTCAACCTGCCTCCTCAAACTCTCAACCGAAGATTTACGCTCTATAAGCTTCTCTTTCTGCTTCTCCTTCTCCTTCTCGTTTTCCTTCGCTTGTTCATCTTCTTCTTGTTCGTGCCATCGGTGTTCTACGTATCCGGCTAGTGCTGTGAGGATGAAAGGCGCGGACTTTTTGATCAGTGATCGGCTGGTGTCTTTGAAGCTGGATGATTTCCAGAATTTGTTCCCTCGGGACCCGGAGCCGGATTGAGAGGCTTCGGGCATAGTTCTGAGATGAGGCCAGGAGATGGAAGTGGGCAAGTGGGTAAGTAGATGGGCTTGAAGAGGTTTGCAAGGTAGGTTGGTGGCAGAAATCTGGGCAGCTATAACCTGTTTTGAAAAGGGAAGAAAAGGAAGAAGGGTGCGTTGAAGACATGATGAAAGGAAGGGGAGGGGATTGCACGAAGTAAATTCTGTGCATTTTGGGTGCCGGAAGGCAACGAGTTGTTGTAGTGCTGATGTTGCCACAAGGTATCATCCCGTGATGTTGTTCCAGAAGAGCGAAAGGGGGGCCACCTGACGACGGTTTTACCTCAGCCTCGAGTGACTCGGTCTCGAGATATATAATCGAGAACACCGCCCACATCTTCAGATCACTTTTCACGTATAGATGAGCTTTGTTTAGAAATTCTACGCATGCGCTCTCTCGTCTTATTAATTGATGGTCTTGTATGATGGGATTTCTTGAGGTGAGGTGGCAGGATTATCAGCGTCATGTGATCATCTAACTTGGTTTGCTCCCCCTTTTTGCTCTGGCGAATGGCTGATTGTATTTGAACAGTGATTGCCTGGAGTCGCTGTGCGTTTCACTTTTATTTCCAGACTTTGCTTAGATGTAGGCTCGGATTAGCTGGGCGCTATTTAGATATGTTATAACCTTGGCACTGGTAACATCCTTGGGATCGGCCTCGTGCTTGAATTTCTGAAAGAGTAGCTTCAGGGCTTTGTATTGCTTCATTACATTTGAGTGGTTCAGGAACATGAAAGACTTTTCAAAAGCGAGTCTTCATTTTCGGGTTCGTTGTAAAGCGGGAAAACTCCTCCTTTCGCTCTGTATTGATGATCTTATCATTGCCACTGAGCAAGACATAAGACATCCACGAGTCATCGTTTTTGCCTCAGCTCTCCAAATATACACTAAAAAACGACACAGAGCGTCATCTATTGTATTACTTTAGATTTAGTAGCTGGTCTCGTTATTGTACTAAATCCCGTCGTCTGCTAGCAGAATTATCAGGTTTATATAGGTAAATTACGTAAACGTATTTATTGATTTCTTAAACTGCACCAGTCTGTCTAAGAAATTTACAAGATTCCATAAGCGTATTGTCTTTAAATCGTTGACGTAGCTTAGGTGTCTAGTCTAAGTCAAGCTAAAGGTTAAGTAGCCTGCTTCTGAAGTAAAAAGAGAACTTTGACTGCTTAACATAAGGATCCAAAACTTGAATGACTCGTGGGGATGACTCACATTTTAAGTTGTCGGTTGCATAATAGGTACCAAAGTGGCTAACTTTGGATTATTAAAGCTATCAATTAGCGATTGATTTTCGACGATTAGCAAATCTTAAAAATTCTTTCCGAAGCTGTAAAATACAAGTAACCCACAGAAGTGCTCCCTTGTCGAGAAACTTATGTCTTCACACCCATTCAACCGACCGCCAACCGCACTCTAAAAAAGGGAAATAAATTTATGAGTCCATCATTAAGTTAGGATGGACAAGTCTCCACCCAAATCAAGAAAGAAATTTTGGGCGAGGCAGAGTAGAACGGCTCAGGTTACAGCCACAGAGACTTTATCAAGTTAAATAACACAATTAGAACAAGGAACTGTAAAGAAATGAATCCAAAAGTTCAATCGCTTTGTTGAGTTCCGAGCGCTAGATAGCGTCCCAGAATACTCACTACGAAAAGGGAAAAAGAAAGGCGTCTTTAAAAGGTTCAAGAATCTACCAAATGAAATCCAACTCCGGAGTCCGGATCTGGAACTGTTACTTCCCAACCTCTGACCTCAGGAATTTCAGCTTTTTCTTCACTTAGAAACGCTCTAGGCTTCATTCGATTCTTGTCGTTTTCTTTGTGTGCAGAGGTAGCTGATACTAGGCTCTGAGGAGCGACATCAAATACAGCTAAAACAGAAGAAACATTATTACGCCGTACATGAAGGGGAAATGGCGAGTATTTTCAAGAAAAGCAAGCACTACGAATTATCTGTAATCTAGAGTCGCATCTTTTTATAGTTCGAAAATCACACTACCCATCATACATAGTCCTCCGGCTGGTTGCAAACTAGGGAAGTATAGACTGGGGAATGGGCATGAGTACCCACCCCGATGTCTAGCCCGGAAGTACGATTACCTCATCCTCTGAAGGCATTAACGCTTATAGATGCTTTTGAGAGGTAGAATGATTTTAAGGATAGAAGAAGTTTTAGTTGCAAGAAGTGGACAATGTGTCCAGCTTTATTGTCCTTGAATACTGCCACTTGATGATACCCAAAGCTAACCCAGTACCATGTGATGCACTTGGCTTACATATTATATGTATACATCTGTTCAAACAGCTAACGGCCCTGGTGAAAAGTGAACTTCATCGTCGCTGCTTCTTGAACTTTGGCTTCTTCATACTAAGTCGACTTAATCAAGTCAACAGGTTGTAGCGCCCCAACACCATTCAGGCTATTTATAGTTCATGACTTTTAGTTTTGGCCCACGATTTGAAGGCTTGAGTCCGTTGTATCCAGTAGCTAGAAGCCATCAACATTCGGATATTGAAACTCTGCTCATGCCCTGGTATTCACAAAATACACGTTCAATTAGTGTAATCATGCTAAGTCATTAATAAACCTATGTAGAAGAATATATAGATGTTCAAGGGATAAGAGAGCATCAGTTCTATGATGCAGTCGATTATCAGAAACAATTTAGAAAAAAGTTATACTAGGAGCGAAACCTGAGCTACCATTCTTTTTGAAGGAAAGCACAGCTGATCAAATTAAAGTTAGCTTTGTGCCTGCTTCTCTTTCTGCTTTACTATACTAACACAAGAAAACATACTTATTAGTGATTATAAAATCAATAGTCTTTTGACAAGCTTGGAAGCTGTAATTAATTATGAAGCTCTCAACTTTTTGCACCAGTTGTGTTTAAAAGTTGAGTTCTAAAGCTCTTGTGTAAATTGTGTTTAGAGACTCTTGATGAGTGGAAGTTTTATCCTAATTGGAAGATCGGCCCTATCATTTTCACCATTGGCTTTTGAGAGATAGCTGGAATGAGTCCCAGATGCTCTTGTATATATGAATATGTTATAAGAGCATTCAAATTGGATGTAAAACATGTAGTTCTGGTCACACTCGTGATCCGCGATGATAAAAAGAAAGTTGACCTAATGAAAACGAAGCATATTTAGTACCTCGCTTAGCAACGACCAACTCGAAAACTATTAAAACTTACCCTAGTACCGCAGATATGCATCATCGACTTTGGAAGCCTTAGAGAAAAGGAAAGAAACTTGGGATACCAGCAACAGTTTGGTGTTTCTCAGGACCGAGAAAAACGGAGATTTATCTCGGGTATATGCAATGCGTCGAGTTTAAGTACCTTATCAACCAAGCAGATTAGAATCTGACTGACAGAACGCCATTAACGTATGTCCACCAACCATTTCTACAGCATGTCGCGCAAAATGACACTGTACGATACACCAACTATCAATTGGGAACAGCAAGCCTGTCGCGAATGGATTGCCGCCGTACTCTGTGCCAGTAATTCTGGGAAAGTGTGGAAAGGATTAGCAACAGGAGGGTCAAAGTTGTTTAAGGGTCATGGAGAGGTTATGTTTAGGATGAAGGAAGAAGAATGGGGCGAGCTCTTGGGAAAGGATATGGGAGGTCGAATTTTTGGATTGTTAAGAGCTCATGAGTATGCTGCGTTGCATGGATGATTGCGTGTTGATGTGTATCGGTGGTATCTGCCTTTTTGTGCATTGAGAAAGATGATACAGAGAGAATAAAACGAGAGCTTCTACCTGGTTTCTTAAATGAGGGTGTCCTCGCCCCTCGAACCACAGAACGGTGTTGAGATTATGCTGGCATATTGAAGTTTCGCCGCGGACTCTTGAATTTTACCATGTTGAAAGCCATAATTATCTATCAAGATCCTCGACTGGTTGACCTGTTTAGAGTTTTCTGATGCTGTTTCCGTGACGTCGACTGAGGACTAAGTCATCACGAGACGTCCTACGATGAGGTCTGTCGTTGACATCATTGTATTGACATCAACCATAACAAACCTCACCCAAAACGAAGGGGAGACTCCCACAATGCCCTTATCACGATGGTTAAAGAACCAAATCTCCAGAATATCATTTAAAGAAAGAGATGAGGAAATCAAACCGGTTGAAAAGGCCAATCAAGAAAGATTATGTGGAACAAAACGTCACAAAACAACATCGAGAACACATGTCTTAGATGCCGACATGCAGAAGAGCAATTCGTCAGCTCCACAGCTTCAAAGTCATCCTCGACAAAAGATTGAGCATACAGATGTCCCGCTGTTAGGATGGGGCTGCAGATGGTGTCAAGAGTGGCTCGAGAATGTCCTGGTGTGGCAACGTGTACCTCAAAAAGATGCATCCGCACTTGCGAGGCTTTTTCAGGGAAGTGGTACTACTCTTTACATGATGTATGAAGCCCAATGGGTGGACTTTGTTGGCATGGGGCCTGGAATGGGTATTTTCGGGATGTTGGTTATGTATAGAAGACACTCGAAGGTGAAGGATGAATGGGAGTATGTTCAGGGGCAACGAATGGCGGGAGAGATTGAGTGGAATTTCTTTCGAACCAATGGGAAGGAGAGTAGTGATGAGTCTGATTACGATGATAGAAGGCAGGATAGCAAGATCGAGGATGACTGGATTTCTACTCGAAGGTCGCGGTGGTCCGACGGCGATTACGATTGGGAACGTGACTAGAAGTTGGTGTTCGGAGTAGCTCGCTGGAGATGAGAGGTTAGGATTGCACCTCGTTACAATCGGAAAGTCTTGTTCTGGTAGTCAAAAAGAGAGAACACGTCATGTCGTATAGTGCCACCTAGCTCTCTCTTGATTGTACCTAATGCTATGCATGGATTGAATCCCCAAATAACTGGGGTATATTAGTATATTGAGCTCTAAATATTCCACTTTACCTGTCTTAAGTAAGAATGTTAGATGCAGGTATTGTTACACTGATACACTCATGTGTCGCTATCACTAGAGACCGAAACACACGGATTACTAAACAGGCAATCCGTATGCCAAAGGAAAGGCACCAGAGAATTTGGAATTATACGAGGTGATCTTTCTATGTCATATCATTATCAATGCATTCACATTGAAAAGTTCTGTGTGATTGAGTTTTCGCGGCACAACGGTTGCTCTTCCTATGGGCGTAGCTGCTCCTGCAGCAACTACCTCAATCAGATAGCACTAGGAAAAGCTTCCGCACCTTTCAGCTCGAAGAGAAAAGGCTCACCTGTTTTGCAACCCCATTTTACAACCAATTCGCTCGCTTCCTTAACCCTTCGGTCTGCGATAATACGGTGTGATGAAAATGAATGGTGGGTGTGAGATACCCATGCTCGATTGGATGATGCCATGGTGGAGTTTTGTAGGCAATGCTACTGGCTTGTGTAGAGAAGAAAGACCCATCTTAAACCTAAAACCACTTATTATCTGAGCTGTACTTGCATATGGAAGTAGAACTACTTCCGAAGATCTACCTCAAGGTCTCCTGCGGAACAATTTGAGAATAAATTGAAAAGGTTTTGGTTGACAAGTATATTTGGTAGTCAAACAACCTGTCAAGTTGTTGGCAGTAAGAATTCCTGTTTTATATAGTGCAGTAAGCCGATAGGAGGGCTATAAGTAGACCATAAGGCCGTGATATTCAGCCTAAAATATGGCATCCGGCTGGGCGTTGATGCATGTGAGCACATATTGGCTGCAAATATCACGCCGTCTAGCAAATGCCGGTGCCAGATGACACCGGATACAGTATCCGGCAACTTGAATCTATGAACCATATTTCGAAGAAGCAAGTGGGCCTGATCAGCCCTTGTCGTAGGGCCAATGGCACCTGGCCGACGGAACGTCTAAGCGATCACAAATACTGACATATCCTCTGTAGTCGTTCTACTTTGCGTTATACAGATCTGGTGGTGTTGTGCAACGCGACATCGGGGCAATATTGCGGCACACTGAGCCGCAAACTTTTGGCAATCTGCGAATCATATTAACGGGCAATGCTGTTGCTGCCAGTAATCGCAACTGGATCTGAGTGTGAACATGATCGCATTTTCATAAATTACAATAGAACCGAGGATATCGAGAGTGCGAATCTTTCATTGGATACTTACTGTTAACTAAGCAAGGCAGACTTTGATGCGTCAAATCCTTCGGAAGATGCATAGCCTTCGAACCTTGTTTTGCATTACGACTATTTCTTTGAAATGGGTGTCATAAGTCAGGTATAAGGAGCCCGGGGAAGCCCTCCTTTGTTTCGAACCTCGTGCTTGAAGACATATCTAAAGCAGACAATCTTTGTACCTGTTAATCATGAAGCTCTTCAACGTTTCTGCCGCAGCTTTGTTGAGTTTGCTTCCAGCAATTCAAGCACAAGAAGGTTTCTACACAACTTGCGATCCCTCAACATTCACCTACACGACAAGTGTCACCGGCGACTACTGGTCTGGCTTCGTTCAACATGCTACCCTTTCGGGGGATTGTATGTCTTCAAATGGGTCATACACAAACTCTTCCCTCGAATTGAACACCTGCCTTATGAATAACAATGGCAATCTTCAGGTATGGCGCACTCTCCCTCAAGAATTTAGAAAAAAGGTAATAAGCTAACTTGATTGCAGTGGAAATTGAAGTAAGCCTATGAGATCCGCATAAATGGAAAATGTAAAATAACTTCCTCTAGTGGTGATTTCGAAAAGTCTTGTGGTTGCAACATTGATGCGTTGCCTCAATTATGTTGCACATGCAAGTTAAACAGCAATGCTGAAAAACCTGATGTTTGCATCGATCTTGGTAAACGTTGCCTTGGTTCCCAAATTGATACACAGCTAATAGGGTGTAAGATGAACAAGTCACAAGTATTAGTGGACAGCTTGCGTGTCCAGATGTCCCAACATCATAGAAAGTGGGTGCACGACAATTGCCGAGAAGCATTTGGTTCTAGATGTGATTGATATTGTGGGTTTAGAACTTAGGAGCTCTCCGTGGAGGCCAAAACAATTTGAAGTGAAAATGGTTACTTATCGATGGCGTATAAGAACAGTGTCAAATATCTTCAGTGTAACTTTTAAAATGTTATTTGTTATACATTTCTCTGGATTTATTATGAGTCTGCTCTTATTTAGACTATAGCGATGTGTTGTATAACCGTAGAGTTAAGGCCAAAAGCAAAACAGTTCCATTCATGCTCTATAATTAGGCCGACATGATGTCTTTCGAGCTTAGAGAAATGGAATATAGCTAATACATTCGTCCCTTGGGACGTCACGTGTGACACCGTCTGGGCGCTATTACTTAGCGTCCAGACGGGACGTACTTATAGCCAGTACGTAGTTTAGGTAGCAACTCAGACTTCTTGACACTTTCACATCGTGGGGCACGACACCGTTCTAGCGGCTACAAGAGCTTTGCTAGTAAGTTAAGGAGCTGGACGGTGATTTAGACCGTGTTCTCTTTAAGTGGGGTTTTAGCTACCAAGAAGTACTTTAGATCGACACCTACAATGTCTTTAGTAAAATTTACATATAGTAAAACACAATTGAGTTCTAAAATAAAGCAAGTTGATTAGAATTTAAGTAACACAAAGTTGAGTTCGGCCTGATAAATTGAGATTAGAGCACTGGTTAAGTGTTTACACAAGTAAGGAAATTCATCAGTTCTAAATTTAAGGCTCTAGACAAATCTTGAGTAACAAACGTATAGCACAGATCACCTAGGTCATCACCAACGTAAGCATCGGTATGTTTACCATCTCAACTCGTAGTGCCGAAGGAGAGATTGGTTCTCATTTTGTCACGGCGCTAAAAATGAAATGTTGAAATTGGTGAAAACAATGCAACAAGGAACAAAAAAGATTGTAATAATGCTTTTATTCCTACTCGAGTGGTTCATTATAACCTAATGAGCCTGCTCGGTGGTAAATCAACGATTCAACTTCGCTCGCTCCGACTTAGATTCTCTCATTATCGTAAACCTTCTTGTTCATTGCGCTGTCATCAGGCCCAAGCTGCCCATTATAAGCTTTCCGAAATCTAGGCTCCATCACTGACTGCGATTCATGACCGTATCTATGAGAGATAAAAGGTTGTAGACTTTGTGTCGAGGCTAGTGGGGCAGTTTCTTGTCGTCCACACAGTGCTCCTCCAATACCGGTATCATTTCCAAACTCTTGGTTGAAAGTCGGTAGTATCTCAGTCTGCCTTTGGTCGGGAACTTGGGTCTGGGTGGCAGTTTATTGGAATTTGTGATGAGGAGTTGGTTTACCGTAGCTAGAGCTTGTGAGGGCAGTTTTAGAGGAGCCTTCGTCGTTACTGATTCTGGTGTCTTCGACGTAGCTTTGGTCGAGGCCGTGAGTTGATCGGTCTCATCATCGTCACCGGTAAGATCGATAATGGTAGGTGATGGCTTCTTCTTGGGTTTTCTTTTGAAAGTGAAATGAATTGGATCGAAGGTGCGGTAGGGCTGCTTTATGACCTTCAATCCGTTCCGAATGTGATGAAATTTGCTGACTTCATTGGGAATTGGATGCGAAGAAGAGGTTCTTTGCTTCATTGTGATCGGAAACTGCTAGCTTACTGTTGGAGTTAATGGCAGCTCTGTTAGACTGTAGTAGATATTCCTTTGTGGTGGAGTCCTTGCCTTTCACTTTTTTACTTTGAATTGGATTGGTGGTGGGAGGTGGGCAAGTCGAGAACGTTTCAAGCGACAGAGGCTTAGATAGTCATGCTCCCGTGAATAAGACAATTTATCTCTATTAAATAGATTCACGTAATTCCTGTTCACGTCTTCAAGTTAGACCATAGAGATTCAGCAACGAAGATTTAGATGGCTATGGTTCTAGTGAATAAGATACTTTTATGTGTATAAATTTGACTTATACAATTCTCATTTGCGTCTTTGCGTCGGTCCATAGAATTCATTCATTAAGCGACAGAGAATAAGACGTTGTCCTCTTTTAAACTATACTTAGTTATCACCTCTTCCCTAGATCTTTACCTTGCACCTAAATGGCCAATTTCCAACCAAATTCTGTATAAACTACAGCAGGACATTGTGTACCAACCATATTTAAATCAATACTCTAGCTTATGACTCATTGAACTTACTAAACCTAAAGCGGAAGAGTCGTAGTAGGCTTTTAGCATTGTGTCACGCTCTTCGAGCTTTCATGACTCATCTACAGTTTTATTGGAGTGATAGTTATCTCTTCACACCTTTTTAATAAAGGAGAGACTCTACATCTGTGCTATCTTCTAAAAAGCAAGAAATTGACCCTAAATTATCTTCATTGCTTTAAGGAGAAAGCTATTATTGTAAGTAATTAATTAACAAGAAAGTGAACCTTAAAACTCTAAAGAGCCTTATTTTTAACTGTTAAGACACTAACATAGGCGACTGTGTGAAATTTGTGAAGTGAATATGAAAACCAAGCGATTAAGCGAGCAGATTCTATAGATATGGGAATGCTTCTTAAATGTCTGTCGGACAAGAACTTTATATACACAGAGCTGTGATTATCTAGCACGCAAGTATACTCTAATTTCATTTTTTACGTTACCAGAATCTCCTTCTTATAGTCCTCCCCATCCTAATCTGCCCAAGCCACTTACCTAGAGATCCCCTTCCTTGCCCACCGAAACCATAAAGCCTAGGCCTATCATCATATTGCAAGTAAGTGTGTACCGATGCATAGGATCGAGATTCAAGACCGACAACGGCTCCGAAGTGTTGTGCAACATAACCATCAACTCCGGCATCGAGTGCCAAAAGTTTGCCCGGACCGGGCTGAGGTATCCGAAGAGCCGGCCCCATTGTGAGTTGTAGAGTGCCCGTTGATTGGACAATTTTGATTCTTATATTCTGTTTCTGTGTGGTAGTGTAGTTTTGTTAGATGGTAGGTTGCTATTTTGTGTTTTGTAGCTTGTTTTGCGTTATGCTAGTAAGGCTATGTTAAGTTGGGGGTCATATATGGTCACAATGTCAATTTGTAACATAGTGCCTGATTAATCTCAATTCGATGAGCTTCAACTACTGCTCATAATTCACAAGGTTCTAATCGGTAGTCAATACTCTCATTTTGACAATGTGTCAGCATTGTAACATAAAGCTGAGTGCACAATCAAAGGTGGCTTAATCAGTCACTAATATGCCCTAAAACCTTGATAAATGCTATATGTACAAACTCCATCCCATGCTACCGCTAACTTCATACACGCATTTTAATCCACAGAACAAATGAAACCAGATCAACGTGAAGACGTAAATTCGTACCGACCACAATGCAAGGGTGTATCATCTAGATGCCAGAATCCTCTTCAACAACGTTGCTGACAGCAACATAATTGTCCCAAGCAGCGCAAGTCGAGTTCATAACTTCATAATCGATGATAGCAGGGATCTCATCGATGCGCTCAACTAGCTGCAAAGCAAGACCCTCAGATGTGTGCCAGCCGATGTGGCAATGCATCAACCAGGTACCTGGGTTGTCGGTATAGAACGCAATAACCAAGTAACCAGCGGCGGGTAACATGGCAACATCCCGACGGGGTGGGTTGGCGAGGTTAAGAACAGTCTCCCCATCGACGTAGGTTCCAAGACCAGAACCAAGGACGTAGAAGTCGTGACCGTGCAAATGAATTGGATGAGGAGCAGCGAGTGTGGTAGACATAGCGAAGTAGACCCACTCGTTGGCGTCAAGTTCGACAACGTGGGAGGTGGCAGTCCAGTCGGTATTGTTGTCGTAAACTTGCTTGAGGGTGGGATCGTTCCATTCGACGAAGAATGTGGTCGCTGCCATGTACCACTTGACTAGGTTGCCGGTAAAAGCGAGGGTTACTGGTAGAGCTTCCTCGACAGTGTCAGCGCTGGCGTCCATCGAAACGTAGGGCACCAAGTTAGTCGAAAGTTCATCGTCGCAGTCGTCAGTATAAGCTGAAAGTGAGTTAGTTTCGGGTCGTCTGTAAAGCGAGGATCAGGAATATATATACCATATGCTGTGGTGTCAGGCTCAGTGGTGTTGGTTGAGTCGTACATAACTATACCCTTAATGTTGTCGGAACTATCGTTGTCGGAACAGAAGATCTGAGGAATTGCTCGCATCCAGAAATTACCGGAAGTCTCGCTGGCAGTAACAACAATATCATAACGCTGACCCATACCAATGCTGACGTACTGGGTGTTGTATGGAACGATTGGTACTGAGAAGACACTACTGTTAGCCGAGAACTTGGGCGGGAGAACACTTTAGAGGATATACATACCGAAATCGCTGGCCATAACTGTAAGGTTGTGGTTATCAATCATGAACTTGAAGTGAGTA
Organism: Pezicula carpinea; assembly: GCA_026119845.1. Taxonomy (NCBI): domain Eukaryota; kingdom Fungi; phylum Ascomycota; class Leotiomycetes; order Helotiales; family Dermateaceae; genus Pezicula; species Pezicula carpinea. The sequence continues at coordinate 437,892 of JALRMK010000025.1, forward strand.
TCGATAGCACCATTAACAAGACGGATGCGATATCTGGTACCAGCAGTGAAGGTCGTGGTAAATCTTGAACCAAGATCACCGTACACGTTGGTACCGTTGATCAGACCGTTGTCGAGAGTTGGAGGGCCACCAGTCTCTGCAGAAGGGTAGATAGCATCGGCAGTCTCGTGGGCTATAGCAAATTTAGTTCTTGCTCAAATTACAGGCCTTAGAGACTTACTCCAGTCATTCAACAATAGGGTTCCAAGATCTTCATCGTAGTCGGCAGTTGCAGGGCCGTTGATGATAATACCACCGAGAACTCCTTCCCAGGCTTGAAGGGCAAAATGAGAGTGGTACCAAGAAGATCCATACTGAGTAGCGCGCCATTCATAGGTAATAGATTCACCGGGTGCAACCGGACACTGAGTGATGGATGGGACACCGTCGTTTTGGTTGGTGTAGTTTTGGCGAATACCTTGATGTATTGGTTAGTTGGGGATTGCTCGCTTAGCGAGAAAGTTGGAGAACCTACCATGGAAATGCAGACCGGTACCGTTGTTCTGGAGTCCATTGTAAAGGTGAACCTCTGTGAGCGTATAAATATTTTTCCAAATCCGGTGATTGGGATTTGGTTATCACTTACTAACAGTGTCGCCCCAGTTTGCAATCAAGGTAGGTCCCGGGAAAGTTCCATTCACAAGGAGCACGTTGCGCTCCACTCCGTCGGGTGCTGCCGTCGTGTTTACCAGGGTTAACCAGTATTCGACTGTGACTCCAGTATCTGGGACGACATCGTAGTAATTAGTTGAAGTGTCGAAATCCCCCCAGCAAGAACGATCACTAGCAGAGTTGGTGCATCTCTTTTGTAAGCTGGCAAGAGCGGCCGCATCTACAGTAGGAGCAGCGCTGACACCTGAGATGATCAGAGCCAAGCTGGAAGTAAGTACAGAGGATAAACGCATCTTGTCGGTGTGCTGAAGTGATAGAAAGAAGGAGTGAAAAGAGTGACTGAACCCAAGGAAGTGGGCTCTGGCTGTGGGAGGAAAGATGAGAAGATCCGTGGATGGAGAATGGAAATGGTGAGACTTCGTAGAAGTTATATATAACTTACACTTGAAGACTCTATTGCCTTCGCTTCAATCATCGTCCAAACTCGCGTACACCCTCAGATCCTCCAATGGCCAAATCCCTTTTGGGATGTATTGAATCCTAAGCCACGTACTCGAAGGCTCCAAAAGTCGGCTGACTCGGGCAGTGTTTGTCAATACAAGACGATCGGGGAATAAAACTTGCATGTGCATGGGCTTGGATGCACGTGAATAGGACTCCGGCACGAAATTTAAGAATAGTCACCCCATAGGAGCTGCATACGAGACAAAAGGTTGACGAGGAAGACGGAGGTCGCAGTTTCTGTTTACCGCTGTACGTTGAACCCTTCTGCAAATCTTGGTCTCCGCGTCGGCTTGAACGGACGGGGAAGGCGGAGGTCGCGTCTCCTATTTGCCGCTGTATTCAGCAAACGTTGGTCTGAACGTCGACTTAAAGTTGCCTCCACGGCAATTGCTACTGTAAGGTTATATTATTGGCTTTTCTTGGCAATGATTACGCGGCTTTGAGACATCTGAAGGTAGAAACCGAGCTGAAGGTTAAAAAGACAGACTCCTGTCGACATTACGAGGAATGCCTACAGACCGAAATGGAGTTTTCCTCCGCCACTGAGCAAGAGCTAGACCAAGCTCGTCCTAGGTTATTCCCAGAATAAGTCTATTAAGCTGGCCTGGTAATAAGATCTAGCCAGGATTGCATTGGCCTCTGAGATGAATACTGGGATACCTCGTCTACGCATAAATTTATTAGATCTGGGCTGGTTAAGCGATGGTCAACGACGGGAGGGTAGCAGGGGATTGGCCGAAAAAATGCCATGCCATGCCTGCGTATCTTGCGTACTTATGATCGTATCTCGGTGCATCTCGTACATCTACCCATCATCTAGCCGGGCTCGAGCCGGGATGCCAGGATCAGACAGGGGAAACGCATAGCAATTCACCAACGTCTCTACAGTATTTGATCAGTTACATTTTCAGCGTCTAGACCCTTTGGATACGCATATCGACTGGAATCGAGGATAAAAACTGACTTATGCAAGAAGATGCGCACTTGCGGACTACATGTGTTATGAAGGATTCTCAGTCCAATGTTAGTTGAGACGTATGAGATATTTAGAATTGGTCAAAATAGAACAGTCCAATCTTACCTACGGACGAAGGCCGATCTGCTGGATGGTTGAGTTAAAGTGATCTGAGATGTAGCACGCGTACTTTGATGATCTGTGCTCACGAACCGAAGCCTAAAATCCTCAAAGCTGCTGAGTTATAATAAGCCGAAACACGGGATCAAGTACCCACGGTTTGGTCCAACTTCGGATGAGGCAAACCGGTAATTCTTGTCAATGATCTACGGATCGCAGGAGCAACGCCCAGCAAGTGGGTATACATACGTAAGTCCTGCACGAGCAGCAAACCACAATCTAGCCTCGGCCTCTTCTAGAACACATTCAAGCGCCGACTTCCCGATGCGTTTCTTTGCTCTGGCTTAAGCGACTAAGTGTGCTGGCTGCGGTGAAGAGAAAATGTAATCCCGTGTCGAGACCATGTGCCTCTCGCCAGCTACATATCTTGCCAATATTCCACTGGCTGAGTTGGAGGTCATCTCTTTCAGGTCTTCTTCCCTCGCTCTTTTTTGTTGTCTTCGCCTCCTCAGTCACTCATTTGATCCTCCGTTCATTCAAACAAGCCATCATGTTTTTCAATGTCGGCACTGCCCTTACTCTGCTGTCCTTCTCTGGTCTCTGTGCCGCTGGGCCATCCAAGAAGCGTGACACCACTGGCAGCAATATTTCCCTCTACGCCTATGGTGGACTTACCAACGGTGCACCAGTCTTTTATGACAATGGTAAAGTCTCCTATTCACGATCGTATGGGTAGTAGCAAACAGAAAAACATGTAACTAATCGGAATGTACTTCCAGGCTTGGCATACATTGGCTACACAGCCCTATCTGATGCTTCTACCAACATCACCTTTACAGTAGACAGCTCCAACGTAACAGGAATTCCCTGGACTATCGCAGCCAACCAAACCGACTCCACCAACAGCACCACCTCATTTTCGGGCACACCAGCGCTCTACATCGTACCAACAACCGACTCCTTCGAGCACTGTGGATTCGTTACACAGAACTCCACTGCACCCGCTGGTGCTGAGGTTGTTGGCTTTACCTGGTTCGGAAGCTCGGTAGCTTTCACAGATAATTCTTCTTTAACCATGGCTTTCTGGGCTATTCCTACCAATACGACTGGTATCTGGAGTCTGTATTGGGGAACTACTGCTACTGATGATACTGCTGTCTCAATTGTGTTGAAGAACACTCCACCTGTCAGCAATTCAATTGCTACTTCTTAGAATAACATTGGACTTTATTCTTGTAAATATGTCATATCGCGTGGAGTGAGGTGTAGTTTCATGGGAGAGTTTTTGTTTGATTTACGTTCGCGCTCCTAGTGAAGGACCGAAGAGTTGGGTTTAGGTCTTGAGCAGAAGGATTCGACGATGACGAGGAGGTTGGTGATGATAAAGAACTAGAACGACTTTTGTTTTGTCTATCATGGATGTTTCGTTTTATGAATATATAAGCTCTTGTGATACAAACCTGAAAACAGGACGTATTTCGTTAACGTTGAAATTTGACGCAATATTAGGAAACGCCACGAAGATTTGAAGGTGATGATCGCAGGTAAGAGCAAATTAAATAACAAGTGCCCTGCACAGTTACAGGTCGGTAATATTTTGAATCTCACGCAATGTACAACGCATTCCTATTTGTAGACAGACTTCTAGTTGGATGTGTTTTCTATAAGTCTGACTGTCATAAGAACCATGTCACCAGATATTTTGGCTATGGTTCTGTTTTCAAAGGTGACCTCGGTGCAGTTGTATTGTGAATAAATTCTCGAGCAACTAAACTGTAACAGTTCCAATGTCATAACATACTTCGGTGGTTCAATCTTAAATTAGTGAGGATCGTTGTTGCCCTTTTGTGAAGGTTTAAGGGCCGGAGTTCTAGTGCGGTTCTAGTCTGGAACTTCAACAAAATAGGGCTAGATCCGGGTAACTAAATGCACCTTAAGCTATTTACTAGTACTCAGCAAGACGTAAGGAGGAAGTACTATTTGTGACAGAAACTAATTAAAGTTGTGACTGCTCAAATATTTCTCACAATACGTAATGCTTCTATCCATACCGCATAGCGTAGTTGCTTTTGTAATGCGGAATCAAATCTATTATAAAAACACCAATCTAAATCATTATTTAATATGGCACAGATCTAATCACATATATTCACATGCTAGGAAGCATCACCGAAAGAAACAGTCTATATGCAGCAACCATTATCTAAATGGCACCGAGGATTATCGAACAAGACACCAACAAGATTAGTTACGGCCACAGTAACAGCGACGAATTCGTACTCGGAACGATTGAACCTAATATAGAGCGCGGTCCTCACAAGGAGTGTGAACCTGATGAAGACGGTGTCTCTAACAAGGAAAATATTTCCGTCGAAACCAGTGGTTCATCCGAGCGCGAAAGAAGTGGTTCTCCAAATTTGTCGGATAATTCTGGCGAACTTTACAAGCTGGATGATTTTGGCAATCAAGATGGTTCTCAGAAATGGATTATTTTGCACCCAGGAGATGGCTTTAGCAAGCTGGATAATTCGTCCAAGCTGACTAGTCCATCTAAGCTGAAAAGTCCAGTTAAGCTGAGAAGTCCATCTAAGCTGAAGAGTCCATTTACGCTGGATGATTCGTCTAAGCTAGATGGTTCTTGCAGAGGGAGTGGCTTATACGAGAAGTGCAACTTAGGCAAGGGAGAAACATGCGAATCCGTGTCAAAAAGCGACGAGGCTAGAATTCGAGTTGTTCCAAACGTACCAACGGAATCTGAGTAGGTCCTGTTGCGTCCTTCAATTCCCAATGGTATAAGTCCACAAGAAACTAATTTTCAACCAGACCATCTCTATCAGACCACCGAGAGAAGCTCCCATCTGACATAAGCTTCGCGGAATTCGAGGTGCTCAAGAAAGTCGCGCTGGATCGGATCACCGACAATTGCATTATATGTCAGGATCTCTTTACGGAAGGCTCCATGACAGTATGCTTCCACATCCACTGCAGCTGTTGTACGGCTGAATACCTAAATAATGCGGTCGTAGAGAGGGATGAGGAGTATGTCTATTTGAAACCTGATCTGCACTGTCCCATGTGTAGACAGAGTCTGTTGGAGTATGTTTTCAATGTAGACGATGCAGGGTATTTCTTGGACAGTCCTATCGTGGCCTATGGGACAGGCGATCATGGGAAGCTTATATATACATGGCAAATGTTTGAGCCCAAGGACGTCGGATAGTACCACCAAAGGTTGAATATGTTGTTTTAGGCTTGGAGTCGTTGGCCTCTGCTCTGTGTCAGCTGGAGGCTTGGCTTGGCACCTCGCTTTGGAGTTTTCTTATATGCGTACATACTCTTCTCTCTATCTTATAAAGTCCATCAAAATTAGACATTATATTAACTAGGCGACATAAGGCAATCACATCATCTTCCGGTGCATAGAATCTGACACTCTGGTTGTGTTGGCTTACCTATTGAGGTGACTGACATCACGTGCAGCTTTGCTAACGGAGTCGAGAAGAGAATGAACCACATGACTATTTTTGTTTTCTCACCGGCGGACTCCTGTTTCTCCTACAGTAGATCAGTAGTGGGTGTAGACAATTGATTGATACTTGAAGTGGAAATGTAAGAGAAACAATTACTATACAGCCGAAATGTACCCACGTGACTAAGCACAGCACAGCACGTGTACAGGGCAGGGGGCTCCTATAAATAGAGAAAGCAGCCAGTCCCCACTACTTCGTAATTGCTCCAGTAGCGTTCCGGGACTAGTGAACAAGCTTAAATTCACGAATACGAGCTCCGGCTTCCAACTTCATCAACTGTTCGTTCGTTCGTGACTTCGCCTCTGCCCCAACAAGACCTGGTCGTTCAAGGCAAAGACATAACAAGCACGTAAACATCACAACGTTCCGCGACAGTGTCCATGTCATCCAACGTGTCGTCGCAGCCAGAGGACGTCGCCCGCCCCGCTCCCCTTGCTTGTACGGCATGCCGGAGGAAACATCTGAAATGCGATGCGAAACAACCCATCTGTTCACGTTGCGCGGGCGGAGGTCTACAATGCAATTACACACCATCGCGTCGTGGCATTAGAGGATCCAGTAAGGTGCACGGAGAAGGACAGATTCAATTCTCAGCCACTATGGCCAACACCTCCACTATCCTTGATTCACCCCCGCAGCATTCAGACAGTGCAATCAATTCCCATGGTGGCTATCCATCGCCTATGCGAACCAACAATTTTGGGCTATCGGACTCTCGAAGCGACGAGAGAGGAGCTAGTTCTCTTGAGTTTTACCGCATGAGCTCTAACACTCCTCAACGTCAAGCATTGTCTCCGACTCGAATGTCCACTCCCGCATCAAGCATCGAGGAGAGACAACTCGCCAATCTGTTCTACACCTACTTCCATCCTGCACATCCAATTCTACTTCCAAAGAATTCTTACTTCACCCGGGACTACCCCGCTTACCTCAAGCTGGTTGTGCAATTTATTGGAAGCCACTATTCTTCCTCGGTGCCCAGCGATTCGTTTCGTGCTGCGACAGCTAGAGCAGTGTCAGATGATAGCCAAAAGACGCCGTATATGGTGCAGGCCAGATTGCTGTACTCAATAGCTCTCCATGGGCGCAATGAAGTCAAAGAGGCTCAATTAATGCTGGCTCAGGCTGTCAACCTGGCTCTAGAACTGGGGATGAGCCGCAGAAACTTCTCATCGATTCACGGCAGACAGCAAGTTGCTGAAGAAGAGAGTTTAAGAAGAACGTGGTGGGAGCTTTACATCATTGATGGTTATATGGCTGCTTTTGGTCGCAAATCCGAGTTCAATATCAATATTGCAATGTCAGATGTTCTTTTACCATGTGAGGAGTCAGCATACAACAACGGTGCCTGCATGTTCAATCCTCCCTCGCTGGCTGACTTTGATGCACGGTTATTCGCCGATGACGAAATTCAATTCTCATCTTTCTGCTATAGAATTGAAGCAGTGCGTATTCTAGCTAGAGTCCTCGCTTTAACGGGAGCCCAAGAGGTCCACCACGATAGTGTCCAAGCTGTCGACAATGCTCTGGCGGGATGGGCGCACCACCTTCCACCCGCCAAAGCCGACATCATCAACACATTCGGGGAAGTTGATGAGATTTTATTCCAAGCACATATGATCATTCAATACGCAAGCATCTTCTTGCATTTTCCCCGCAGCAATCTCCTCTCTACACTCGCAGCCACAGCCGATATAGCAGGTGGACAGAGAGATATACATGTCTCACCTACTTCCACACAACACACTCATGCTACCAAAGCAACAGAAGCCTCAAAACAGCTGTCCAACCTCGCTGCTCTCCGTCTTCCCGTGCAAAATCACACGCCCTTCTTCATATGCGGTCTTGTATTTAGCGCCGTAGTCCAACTCTCGGCCTGTTCTGTACACGCAGGAAACTGTCACGGTGCAGGAGGAGGAAACTGTCTAGATCAGCACCGGGACCGGGTCACGCTGATTATCGGGGTCCTGAAGTCTCTGAGCCGGACATGGGGTTTCTCACAACTTGTCTTCCAGCAAATCAAAAAAGTTGCCGCTGAGGTATTCCAAGTCGGTGGACCAAAGTCAACGAGTCTACAGCACGCGGCCAGCCATGACAGTGGAATTGATACGGGTGACTCCAATGGTGATGATAATACATGGCTTGAGAATCTGGATATGCAGGCATTGCAGAATTTGATCCATTTCGATGGTGAAATTGTCTATCAGGAGTCCGGGTGATGATTGCAATGGGGATATCGTGATACGAGATTTTGTGAGAGAGTGAGCATCGGGAGGGGATAGCAACCTCGAGCTTTACAACTTCACAAACAAATTATAACCTGCTCGTCACTCCATCCAATAAGTAGCTCCGCAGCTCTGCCCGAAGTACAAGACGATGTTAAAATACAACAACGTTGGGATTTTGAAAGGGAGGCGAACAAGAACATGTACATGTTCCAAAGACAGATAAAGTTTCTTGGGTGCAGGGGAGAGGGGGACCTCGAGTGGGGGATCATGAACTACCGCGGGCGGATCCTTTCTGGAAGTGTAAGTAACAACGAACGCACTGTGCAGATGACAGCAAGCTACTGCTTGGCAACAAGAGAGATAGTAACTAAAACTCAAGCTATTTTCTACTTGGGAGCGTTAGTCTGGATGAACTGATGGAGCCCAGGAACCAATCACGGCAAAGAACTTCACGCCTAGATATCCAAACCCGGACTTTCTTGTGCGATTCGAGGGGAGACAAGAACACTTATTCAGCATGAACCCGAACCGATAAGAAGCGGTGTAAGAGAAATAATGCATCTGTGGCTTTGATGGAAGTCATTTGTTGGTTCAACCTACTTGGTCACTGAATACGGTTTCGCTTAAATCAGGGGAATACCGATGTCTCGGTGACCCGGGGACTTGAAGCGGTGAGGTTGTGCAACGACGCACAATACCTTGTCCGATTAACAGATTGCGATGGACAGAGGACACGCGGCAATGTTGCTTTCCTCGTTGGACAGGGTGATGACACTGAATTCTATCTGTCCCTTCGTCTGAAGCAGAGTCTAGATATGTTGCTCAGTCTTCACTCCTCGCTTCCTTCCAGTCCGTGAGATCAATAAACGCCGCCTGTCCGCCCCAAGTCTAGTAACCTACATTGTAATATAAAGATATTCCCAAACAAAGCATCTATGGTATCATGTATGTCGCCAGAGAATACTGGTCAAAAAGCAGAAAATCCAGGTAGCAAGCTACGCCTTCGGTGCCAAATCCGCTCTTGCCTGCTTGCAAAAGCTGCTCTTCCCCGTCTTCTCATCATAAATATGATATCCATAATCTGCAGCATTCGGCGGCGTATACACTGAATTTTAATCAGTCCATATTCTCATATTTTTCTAATTTTCACGACAACGCGCACCAAACTTCAAAAAAGAAGAGAAAAAAAAACTCACGATGCAAACTAACAGCCAATTGTCCCTCACAAGGATTCGAAATTCGATGCAAGCCAATCCGATCCGAAATATACGTGACCTGATCAGCTCCATAAATCGTCTCCCTTTTCGTCTCCAAGGGCATGTCCGGCGCAGAATCAGGATTTGGGATACTGAAGATTTCTTCTTTGAGGGAGCCCGAGAGGATTTTCATCACGCAGTGTGCGTTGGCGTGGTCATGGACTGGGGAGCCTTTCAAGGGATTCCACACCAGCACCAGCTGCGCAAGATCAGAACTTGTGGTCCTTGACGAGGTCCGATAAGGAATCAGGAGGGAGAGGAGAACGAACGATGTTGGCTTTTCCGTTGATATTCTCTACGCAGTTTCGGGTGTAGTTTTTGGTCGCGTCGACATGGGCGTAGCGTTGCCAGTCGGCCGGGTTGGAGGTATACTTGTTCATCAATGCTTTGAGATATGACGTGTCGATTGCCTCTGAATCGATCCCCGATGAGGTTCCCAGGTAATCTTTTATCTCCTGCACCAATTGCTGGAGGCCATCTTGGGGTTCTGGCGATGGCGAAGTTGGGTGATGTATGGCGAAGGAGTTGGTGGTGGATGACAGCGTACTCAACATTTTGGATTCTTTTCGTATGGTGTGTTGTGTTGGATATATTTGCGTGTTGTGTAAAATAGTCTGGGTCAGATTTTTGATGTGTAGGTATTTTGGGTTGGTTGATTGTTGGCTGTTGCATTGAGGATAGAGTTATAGTCGCCGCAGATTGGAACGCCGAAGATCCCGATTCATATGCCCGATGTCCCCGGTTTTTCACAGCAAACACCTGTTTTGAACAAGGCCCCGGTTGTCTGCTGCTAAGAAAAGAACAGATTGTGTGATAGAATGGAGCAAGGTTCCATTCTTTTGCAAACGTTGCCTCTGGCGTGTGTTATTCTGCACTGGCATGTATCGCTCTTCGCTACATAGGAGAATAGTCTCTTGTACTTTTGAACAGCAGCAAGGCCACCTATCCAACGGGACCTGTTTTTATCAAGTCAAAACCATTCAATTTATTTTTTATTAAGAACTTGGCCAGTCCACCAATCATCTAGTTCTGTTGTGTACCGAGTGAAGAATTGATATCGTGTCCAGGGACTCACTGAAGAACATGTGCTCGCTACGTACGTTGTGCACGTCGCCGTCCTCGTCCCCATCAGGCTAGATCGGCAAGCAGCTTCCCCCCCAACATATACTTTCCCAAGAGATGTCAGGTCGGCTCGTTGTTTCCCTATTCTGTGTCCAGATCTCATTGACTCCGGTTGTTCGTTCGTGGTGCAACTTTTCCAATGTCAATAACGAATTCCTGTTGTTGTTGTTTTTCCAACTAAGCACGAAGGAGGAGGGCGCACAAGATCCATATCCACAATTGTACTAGCGCCATGAATGCCATCAGCTCCTCGGTTTCGCGAAAGCTCCCCAGATTCTTGGGCAGTGTCTTCAAAGCAGACGTCCGTTCTCCAGCTTCGCGCCGAACTCTCCACCACACTTTGCGATGCGCAGACATCCCCAGTTCCACGAACCCAGGCCGTTTGCCACCGCTCAAAGCACGAAAGAGAGTGATACTCGGCGCCTTTGCTGGTGGTAGTGTGATTGCGATTGGATTTGGGGCCCAGGTTCAACATGAACCTCCTCAGTTCCCAGAGCATGTCACTAAAGAGAGTAAGCAGGCCTTATTTCCGGACACAAAAATCCAGCGAATTCGATTAGCAGATGTCAGAGAACACGACGGGGCGTCGGAACGGCCATGGGTGACCAAAGGAACATCGGTTTACGACATCACAGAATGGGTTGGTGCACATCCTGGAGGAGAGGTGATTCTGAAAGCTGCTGGCGGAAGTATTGATCCCTACTGGAAAATCTTCGCCATCCACAAGAAACAAGAAGTTTTCGACATCCTGGAACAGTACAAGATCGGCGAGATCGACGAGCGAGATCTCGTCGAAGGCAAATTGCCAGCCGAATCAATTGAGGATCCCTTCACGACCGACCCAGCTCGAGACAATCGTCTTCATACCTTAACCGAAAAGCCATGCAATGCAGAGACACCTGGAGAGGGTCTCGCAGACTTCCTTACACCAAACGAGCTGTTCTATGTCAGGAACCACATGTGGGTACCGGTGGTCAAAGAGCCTGAGCATAGCCTCACCATCGAACTACCCGATGGTGAAGAGAAGACCTACTCGATGCGGGATCTGAAGGAGCGGTTCAAACAGCATAAGATCACTGCGACATTGCAATGCTCTGGTAATAGACGCAACGACATGACGAAGCATGCTCGTAAGACGAATGGACTTCAATGGACAGCTGGCGCAATCTCAAGTGCTGAATGGGAAGGTGTCAAACTCCGAGACGTGCTTGCGGACGCTGGCCTGGATATTCAAGATCTCCCAGGCGATGCAAAGCACGCACAATTCACTGGCCTGGAAGCATACGGTGCCTCCATACCAATGTCTAAGGCAATCGATCCGGCGGGCGACGTGATCCTCGCTTTGAAGATGAACGGCACCGACTTACCACGAGACCACGGGTTTCCCCTCCGCGTTATTGTCCCTGGAAATGTAGCTGCAAGATCGGTGAAATGGCTTCGTAAGATCGTTATTTCGGACGAAGAGTCGCTTTCCCAATGGCAGCGTCGAGACTACAAGTGCTTTTGTCCTAACGACCCAAAGCCCGATTGGAGCAAAGCACGCAGTATTCAAGAAATGCCAATCACATCCGCTATAACCTCTATTTCCAACCCTTCTCTCCCAACCTTGACTTCTACCTCATCTGTCTCCAAAGGAAAACCGCTCAGCGTCGAAGGCTATGCCTACTCCGGCGGAGGCCGCGAAATTGTTCGTGTGGATGTCAGTGTTGATAATGGGAAGACTTGGTCTGAAGCCCAGTTGTTGGATGATGCTACGAAGGGCAGTAAAGCATGGTGCTGGAAGAGATGGAGATTTGAAGGGCTTGGAAGAGAGGGAAAGATGACTGTGTTGGTCAAAGCTACAGACGAGGCTTACAATACGCAGCCGGAAAGTTATGCGAGTATCTTCAATGCTAGGGGCAACTTGGCCACTGCCTGGCATCGGGTTGAGGTTGGAGGTGAAACCAAAGAAGCCTGTGCTACAGCTTGATTTGTGGATGTTTAATTATAGTGTATTGTTAGGTAGGCGCGGAGTTCCTTGGTGGTGTTGGGCTTTTAGGGGTTCAAGGAAGGGGTATTTTATAGGTGGCGTTACGGGCAATTGTAGGTAGATACAAAGTCCAGGCCTTAAATTGGAAGAATTATTCTTGCTTTTAGCAAGTAGTCGGTATGTACAACTTAGTAATATAAAAAGAATAATCGCTAGCACCTAAAACTTCTTAGAGTCCTTCCTACTACTACTACTGTTAGGAAATTAGAGCGATAGAGCTAAGGAAATAACCTTGAGAAAGTAATAAAGGACGAGATATAAGAGTATACTAAAACAAGAATATATATCTATAAGAGATATAATACAGTAGACAAGAACGTTTAGAAACTCTTCTATAAAGACTATATAGGGCTTATAAGAGATATATCTAGTAAACTTAGAATAGTATAACTCTAATTACTTAGAATTATACTATAATTAAGAGAAGTTTTTATATTAAAATATACTAACTATTATAGTTACTCTAGTATAGTTTTAGAGAGAGTATAGTTAATTAGAGAATTCTAAGGGTTCTTAAAATACTAGTTAAGTATCTAGAGATAGTATATAGACTAGTTATTTAACTTTATAAATTATCTTAGCTTTAACTAAAGTAGAGAGAGAGTAGAAATTGTTCTAGAATTTACAGACATAAAAAAACTTCCAAGAATGCTTCTTAACGCGATTATCCTTCCGATTATTATTTAGAGCGTTGACTAAGTTGTTGATAGGGAGCTAGATCCTATGGTGTAGGGGATAGGGTAGGGTTGTGTTGGTGGTATAAGAGAGGTTCGTATAGGTTTGGATGAATGGCAGAGTTTACTTGGTGTGGTGGATGGTCGGCTTATTTGAGACTTTTTAGGTGCTTGTGTTACTAAGGGTAGATTTCTAGGCATGTTAAGGATATAGCTATCTACTTTGAAACTTGAATGGGACAGGAAGGTTGCTTGGTGATTATTGAAATCGTGTACATTCGATGATCTAAGCGCGCCACTTTTTCAGTTTATGATCTATGGGAGAACTTCACTTCGTACCTCAGGCCGGGCCCAACAAGTGGATGTTTTTCCACGTCCACGTCCACTTCTACTTCTGCTGATACCAAGTCATCACTTTGTGTTCGAAGCGACCGTTGGCCTCGGCCCTCTGTCAATAGTTCTTTGGGGATCGCTTCCATCAAAGAATCAACCGTCTGGACTTCGTGAAGTTTAGGATGGAACAAATCAACGCGACAACGATACCCATACATGGGATCCCAGTACCACTGTATCATCAAAACCAGTCTTTCTCCTTCCTTGTTTTTCAAGAGAATCGCACCATGGCTCCTCTCGTCTGTGGTCCATACTCTCAGGTCCCGCTGATACTTGATGGTGCCCATGTAGTTATTATAACTCCGGAAAGTCTGGCGACTCGGGTTTATGCTCCGATCCAAGGGATGAGAGGTTTTAATGAAAATAGAAAGATAAGGGGGGCGGTTTTGTGCCCACTGATGGTCAATGAGCTTAAACCCTAGCTCGTGTAATACGCTAAGATCTACTCTGCAATCGATTGTGCAAAAAGAATCAACTTGCGGTACTGCCAAAGAAGATCCCTTAACATATAGGACTTTTGGTAGGTCAGTTCTATTGGATTGAACCTCATGAAATTCGAAAATCCGTTCTGGGAAAGCTCTTGTAAACATGGTGGCTCGCGTATATCTTCAGACAGATGGCCAGGTGGGCTACACTGTCATAACAGTTCAGTGGAAGCAGGTAATAGTCCTTAGCGTAAACTGAAACTCCTAATCTCATAGATAGGGGGCCGGAGATCTGTCGAAGACGGCTTTCCATTCGAAGTCCTTTGTTAGTTATTGAATATGGGCCGCTTTCGTCGAGCATAGCTTTATGTCGAACATTTCCTGAACGTGCGAATGCGTGAAGCGAGGTGGCGAGTAAATCCCCTTTCTGCAATCTCCCACTAGCTTTGCAATGACATTCTAGAAAGTACCAGGCAAAGATAGACTGATCATCAGACATCCGTATGATCTCATGCTGAAGCCTGATGAAGGCACCTACACCCCCTTCGCCGTACAAGGGCGGCATATTGACACCAAAAAGTCCCCATAAACAATAGGCTGCATCTTCTGCTCTGGTTGTAGTCCGCTTCGAAGCCCATGAAAACTTCTGGGCAATGCTTGCTTTATTGAAATCATTGAGATGATTGATAGTTGTGATTTCCTCGAGGAGCTGGTTGAGAACACGTTTTCCCAAGATGACTCTCCAATGTGTGTTGAGTCGATCGACCTTTTGCCCAATCTCGATCCAGGTTTTGTTGAAAAAGGCAACAGTTGGTGGTGCGATGAGTTCTTGCAGTGTCCAACCCCTAGTAAACCACTCACTCCTTCGGAACTCTGAGTCCGCCAGCCAGGGATCTTCTTCACCAGCACTCACATCCGACAAGTAGGCATAACACATCTTGGCGTCCTTGTACCACTGGAACATCGAGTTGATAGACTCCGACAGCTCAGCACTGCTAGATTTATCGATACAACAAGTATCAATCCAAGCATACTTCCAGCCATCCGAAGCCGCTCGAGTACAACATCCCATAATCTTAGCAAAGGCTGGCATCTGCGCAGCCTTGCCATCTTGCATATGTTGAAAAGTCACTTCTTCTTGCTGCCAGCGATGGGAGAGGATTGCGTAATGGGGTATGCATTCTTGGAACTCGACCAGTTCGATGGTGTCTGTTGTTAATAGACGCGTGTCGATGGCTTGGTTTGATTGTTGTTGAGGGTGAGGGGGCAGACGTGAGGCTGAGTTCTTATATTTCAATCATGTGCAGGATGTCAATCATGTGCAGGTTGTTGGTACGACCCTCGCCTAGGTAAGCGTCACTGCAGATGGGACGCTTTGAGTCATATGATTGGTGGGTATACTCGCAGTATAGGCATAAACTTCTCATAACTTTAATAATCAGTGCAGTAATTACTTTAGAAACTCTTCATCAGACTTCTTTTTAGATACTGTGATTTACTTAATTCCACATGACTTTAGAATGCCAGCTCTCTACAGCTTAGTACCAATGCAGAACTAGGACGCTAGAAACGAATCTCTGGGGGGTCTTTAAGAGTCAATCGAAAATCCTACACTAAATATTAGTCGAGTACACAAGTAGGTTAGCAAGACCTAACAAAAGTATATCTTCGCTTAAATATAGAAGGAGGGGAGAGAAGCGAGGACTGCTACTAATGATATAGGCGATACCACATACATTAGTCACACACCTTGGCCGAGTTTTAGGACTCTGATTCCAGGCTTCTAGCTAGCCAAAGTAGCCTTCATGGCAGTTCACTTAAATCACTTCTACTTCTGAAAAAGATCCACGTACTTACTGCCAATCTTGGAAAAATCGAATAGTTTTAGGCTTGAAAGGTTATAACACGTTTACCAAGTATAAAAGAAGTTATTAGACTTCAACCGCCCGCTTATAACAACCCTCCTCACTAGTCTAATCGTCTATGACAACCGCCTAGTACCCAAATAACAATCAACCAAACCGCCCCCAACAACCGCATAAATGTCTTCGAGTATATAGATATAAAGGACGTAGTTAAGTACACTCTAGGCCTACTAAATCAACTAGTAGTAGTAAGAGTTCACTAACATTATATTATATAGCCAATAATACTAGAAAACAATACTACTAAAATAGCTAGCTTTGTCTCTTATATACTATAGAGACTAGGATAGTACTTCTATCTACTAATATAAAGAATACTATAATATATCTTCCTTATAAAGTTATTAGACACTTATTAATTCTTTTAATATTCTAACTTAATTAAATTATATAAATCTCTATCTATCTTACTTTAGTAGTACTATAATTTAGAATAAACTAACACTAAATTAAATATTATATAAAGGTCTAGATAGTAGTAAGTATTAAATAAACACTTATAAAGAAGAATAATAACTATTATATCTAAAAGAAAATTTACCTGTTATTCTATACTAATATAAGCTAAAATTTTCCTATAATTTATAACATTTTGAGTTAAATAAAGCAGAGTGGCGAAGCTCTATAATATTGTCCTACCACGTCTAGAGAGTTAAACAATAGCCACGACTGACTATTGAAAGCCAATTTGAAACGCCACTAGGACTAACAAGCTATAAGCCCAAACGATAGCCCAAGGACAGACATCCGAAATACCATTGCGATATTATACCTCACACACGACCAAACTCCAGGGAAGAAAAGCAAACCCTCAATCATCGCCTCTTTCTCAAGTATCCGATATTCCCCCCTTAAGTATTCTTCCAACTTGAAACCAGTTGGACTTGAAATACAGGTTTATAACCCCCATTTAGATACACGCTCAGCTCTTCATCTTGATCAATCTGCAAACTGACCTCATTGCCATTCGGCTCCGTGATTATACCCTCGACACGGAGAGCAACAGTTCCAGGAAATTTCCCAGTGGCCAACTGGCGGACCTCGTTGATGGAGAAGGAATGCAGGACGCCAGACCAGAGTCGAACGTTTGATTGAATATCCGAGGCTGGGTGCAGACGAAAGTAGACAGCCATAGTGGCGGAGGGTGCAAAACTAGCTTGGACTCCATACTGTTGTTCGGCATATTGCTGGTCGGAGAAGTGGCCTTGTCGGTGAAGAATGGACGGGTCATTGGTTGCTGCCACCAGGAGGGATGGGTCGATTTGCATGTTTGCTGGATCCACCATGACTTGGCCGTGGGATTGAACTTGTGGCTGTGAGTGAGGGTGATGCATGTGGGAAGGCTGAATGCGTGGAATATGCTGGTGGGGTTGAGATTGGGACTGCACTTGAGCTTGGGCGTGAGCAGCGGCTTGGATAAGAGCAGCATGTGGAGTGGTTTGGAAAGCTACATTATCTTGTTGTTCATATGGCAATATTGGCGACATTGCAGATTGCGATGCGTTGTAGCTGGCTTGGTTCTGAAGAGGCTTCTTCTTTCGTGTGGGATCTCTCTTTGTCTGATCATCACGAAGACGCTTCATGACATCTCTGCATAGAACTTCCATTGCTTTTACCTTCGTAGCATGTTGCGGATCAGCATCGCCAGGTGCAAGAATGCTCTTCAGCAGTTCTGAACTCTCAATCCATGATGCCTTTAACTCCTTCCAATGATCCTCTCCTGCCTCAAGCTTGCTTGTGAAGTGGTCTGCTTTGAGGGTTTGGTAAAATGCATTGCGGAGTTGACGAGACTCTTCTGGGTTAACACCAAGAGCGTTCTTTGCTTCGGCAATGGTCATACGACGTTCCAATGTGCGCATACGCTTTGTCACATCACTACAAACAACATCCAGAGCCAACTTCTTCTGATCAATGTTCTCGGTATTGTGCCAGAAGACGGTCTGTAGATGCTGGCTCTCCTGAATGAGGCTGTTCTTTGCAGCTTCCCATCGCTCTGGGCCAGCAATTGTCTTTTTGATGATGCCCGCGTCCTCGCATATTCGCTGGAAGCGATTGCGTACATCACGGTACATATTACTGTCGAGATCGAGGAAGGCTTTGCTCTCGTCAATCGTGGTCTCCGAGGGAAACCGAGGGGGTCCAGGAGGATCAGCAGGTAGTCCAGCCCATCCGCGAGTCCGACGACGGCGTTTTCGCGTGTTCCATCGCTCGGCAGATTCGGCTTGAAGCTTGGCCAGTCGATCTTGTCTCTTCTGCAATACCTCAGGACTTAATGGTGGAGATTCAGGTCGAACAGGCACTGCAACCATGCTCTGGGGACTCTCTTCCATCATCTCAGGCTCATCTGTCATGGACCCATCCGGGTACAAGGCCTGTGATAGTTGATTGATGACCTCTTGGTCCGAGTCGCGCTTCTTAGTCGGCTTCATGCCATTGGGAACCCGCAATAGCCATCGATTCTTCGCTCGCACACGCATCAGCTCACGCTCCTTGATATCGAAGCCATCCTCCTCGTTGAGGATGCGAAGCATGTCTCGTTGCGAGGTATTGCGCTCCCATAGTTCCTTGATTCGCTGCACGAGCTGCGCATTCTTGTGGGCGGGGTGTTGCTTGGAAGGGAATTCCCATCGTTTGAACTGTGTCTGGAACGCGCGCTTGCTGCCGCAGAGAGGATGCTGTGGTCAGCACGGGTCACAGGGGATATATTGTATGGACGTGTGTGAGAAGGAGAATGCAGTCGTGGTCTGATGGATGGATTTATGTGTACGTCGGTCCCAGGAGTAGGGTAAGGTAGGGTAAGGTAGGGTCAGGTAGGGGGGGTCTGTTCGTCAACCAAGACTTACCTGGGCGCGAACTTGTGCTCGGCTTTCATGTAATCCATGATCTCCTCCAACGACTTCTTCTCGTCGATGTACATGCGATAGCACATGGCCTCCTTGTCGTCCCAGTCGTAGACCATGGTCAGGAGATGCTTGCGCACGAAGGCGACTCGAATTGCAGATTCTGATAGCGCAGGTCGAGGTGGCTCGTTGAGGTGAACGAAGTCGTTGCGGACGTCGAGTTTGTGGGTTACCGTTGACGAAGGGGATGCCAGAGGCACGGGGCTGGTGGCTGCCTGAGGCCGACACCGGGGCCCGAGTAGCACCGTTCCGGGGCTTCCTTGTTCTTGTTTGTCGCTGCCAAGTACCAAGTTTCTGGCCAGCCAAGTCGTCACTACTACTCGACTGCTGATGTCGGACTTGACGCTGTAGGTATATCTGCATCTCTCTCCACGCTTGACATGTAAGTTGGTTGATTCTCTTCCAAATCTCAACCCACGTCTACCAACACAGCTTTCTCCCCCATTCCATTGCCATGACGAATTAGCCTTTATTGGTCACCCACTCGTTACAACTAGCATTACCAGGATACCTGGTGAGTGAGATTGGCCATCTAGACTTTACTTAGTCCTGTGAAAGACTGACTCGGTTCGAGGAATCCAAAGATCCCATCCACCGCGGTCTCCAGCCTAAGCAATTGCTAAGTTTAGCCAGCTCAATAGGCACGGGAGAAAGCTTTCCAGATTGATTTGACATTTCGCAATGTATGTACACAAGCCTTAGGTTCTCTCTTTAGAGTATTCCAGGACTCGCTTGTTCTTTAGTAAACTAACTCGTCATGTTTCAATTTCTTCAACACACTGCAAGAACTAACCTTATTCCACAGTCATCAACCTATAAGCCATCGTTGATCACACCACCTCCGTCCCCAAAGATGACACAGCCGTATCTCAACATTGATATTCAGAATAAGACCAACTCGTCCTATGCTTTCGCCTTCGTAACCGGCCAAGCACTCGAGAAGAACAATCATGTTGTACTTGTCAAAGCTGACGGCAAGAGCCTTTACTACCCCGAGTCGCCTTCAAAGATTCTGCAGCCGCTCAAGGAGGACTGCGCTATTCCCTTGGGTGCACCCGGTTCCACAACCACCGTAACGATTCCACGAATTGCCGGCGGTCGGATTTGGTTTTCCATTGATAGCAAGTTGACGTTCCTGCTCAATCCTGGCCCCGCAGTACGTAAACTACCCTCTCACGAGGTCGTTGTCCGCAACGTGGGCTTTAGTTACTCAAAGTTAGTTCAACGATTGAGAGGCGCTGAATTTAGGACATCAGTCAGAGCCAATGAATTCAACCTCTCAATTATTGACTTAGTTTAAGCTACTCAAACCCTGTCGCCCAACAGCAATGTGATTTCGAGATAAAATCTGTAAAGCTGACTCTGAAAAACTTCACAGGTCGTTGAGCCATCGGTCTCCAACCCAACCGACCCAAGCATCAACGCCCGCTGGGGGTTTTGCGAATTTACCTACAACCAAGATCAACTTTATGCCAATATCAGTTACGTCGACTTTGTCTCCATTCCAATATCAATGACCCTGGTCCCTCGCTCCGGCCCTGAGCAGAAGGTTCTCGGTCTTAAACCCGATGGTCTGGATGCTATCGCCGCTGGTCTGGAATCTCAAGGTGGATGCGAAGATTGGAGAAAACTTGTTGTCAAGACCCCCGAAGGAAAGAACCTTCGCGTCTTGAGTCCCAACAACGCCATTGTCATGAACCACGGCAACCTCTTCAAAGGCTATTACGATGCTTATGTTAATGAAGCCTGGGCTCAGTATGAAAACTCGCACCTCACGATTGACACCCAGGCCCAATGGGGCGCAATCAAGGGAAAAGTTGCCAATGATCAACTCGTTTTCAAAGATGTCGATGCCAAATTCTGCAAGCCCAGCACAGGTGACATTTTCAGCTGCAGTAGTGGGCCTTTCTCCACCAACATTGGAGCCACAGGTCCTCTCACAGCTAGGATCAGTGCTGCGTTGAACCGGTCCACGCTAATAGCCAACAACAAGCACCCGCACGGGGAGAGAGTGGGTAACTACTACCAGCATGAGGTTACGAACCACTACGCCAGACAGGTGCACGCAGCCAATATTGACGGCAGGGGTTATGCCTTCCCATACGATGATGTGGCATCTGGTGCTAGAGGGGATGTCGATCAGTCGGGGTTTGTTAGTGATGGGAATCCAAAAAGGTTCTTAGTGACCGTTGGTTAAAGCCTAAAGGGCACTAGTTCTACGCAGGGCACAGAGAGAAATTATACATAGGGGTACTACTACGACAACTTTATATCTAAAGCCAAACAATGATATTACTTACGCTTTCTAAGACTTTTCTATTACTCTCATTAACTCAATTATCTACAACTAATAACAGACAGAGATTATTAATAGAAGACAGCTAGAAGAAAGAGTCTGTTATTTCCTTAATCACCTTGTATAATTCTGTTAATCTATAGTATAGTCCCTTAGTATCTTCTTAATTAACCTCCTATTATATTGTGTAAAGTAGTAAGACAAAGTTTAACATACTTATAGAGATAGAAGTAGTTAAATAGATAAGAAATAGGTTAAAATTATTCTTTACTACTTGTTTAGAAACTTAAATAATATATTTCTAATCTATCTTCTACACTTGTTATTAGTAATATATATATAGTACTAGTCGTTTATAAGAACTCTCTAAGAGTATTTAGAAAAGGGGTAGTGATAGAGGTAGGCGAAGGTAAGTAGCTCTCTGAGAGGTGTGTCGAAACTGTCATGTGACGAGAGTTGGACGGTTACCTACCGGGTAATGAAGGCTCTAGAGGTATCTGTTTTACTGGTTTAGAGATCTAAAATTGATAGGAAAGTGGATGATCACGACTTTTGTACATCGATGGCGCAACAATTCCGCTCCGCATCTGGTGCATCGCCAAAAAGGTGCAGGGGAGCTCGACCAACCTCAAAAATATCCTAGCCTTCACAAACCATTAATGCAACGGCCTCTGTCCACGCTTCACCTCTAATTCTCTCAAATACTTCAAACTTGTCATTGACCCGCATGCGTGATTCTTGTTGATACCTCGTTGACACCATGTCATTCTCCAAGGTCGCTCCCCTGCGAGCTCTGCGAAGACCGTCAGCAATTCCCCAATGCCTCCGCACCGCGACCGGTAGACAGCTACGATGGGAGACAACGAAGAATGAGCCCGCAGAGGGGAGATCATTTAAGGGACAACTCTACGAGAGTACGGGTCTGCGATTACAACGCGAACGAGCTGAGCGATTGCGATATGCCCAAGATCGTGGTGATATTAGTGGAGGGAAGGGCATTGCGTTGACTGTCGGTATGGATTGCTCCCCAATTAGGCACCAAAAAGCTTACTGATATGTGTTTGAATAGTCATCATTGCGACGGCACTTATCTCGTACAGCTTTGGAAAATCCAGCGTACCCTCCGTCTCTACCTCCTCTACAATCCCCCTCGCGGCAACGACGCCGCCAAAACACAACATCGGCGGCGCAAACATGGAAGCAGCTTGGGCAGACTTCGTTGAGATTGTAGGAAAAGAGCATGTCTCGACCACTGAAACCGACCTCGAGCATCATTCCGGTAGCAGCTGGTCTACACACCTTCGCAATCCCGCCGAACAGCCTTTTTTGGTCGTATACCCGGCGAGCACGGCGGAAGTCAGTGAGATTATGAAGGTATGCCATAAACGGAGGATTCCTGTGACAGGATATAGTGGAGGAACGAGTTTAGAGGGCCATTTCGCTGCCACAAGAGGAGGCATATGTGTGGATTTTGGACGAATGGATAAGATTGTGAAGCTCCATAAAGAAGATATGGACGTGGTAGTTCAACCAGCTGTTGGGTGGGAGTTTTTGAATGAGGAGTTGGCGAAAGATAATTTGTTCTTCCCACCTGATCCCGGACCAGGTGCTATGATCGGAGGAATGGTGGGGACTGGATGCAGTGGTACTAACGCGTATCGTTATGGTACGATGAGGGAGTGGGTGTTGAGTTTGACTGTTGTTTTGGCTGATGGCACAATTATCAAGACAAGACAACGGCCCAGGAAGAGCAGTGCTGGGTATGATTTGACCAAGATGTTTATTGGGAGCGAGGGGACACTAGGACTGGTTACCGAGGCTACCTTGAAGGTCACGACAAAGCCCAATACGACCAGTGTTGCAGTCTGCAGCTTCGGAAGCATTAGACAGGCTGCTGATTGTGTATCCAAGGTCGTCAGCGAGGGCGTACCGATCGCTGCCATTGAGCTTCTCGATGACATGCAGATGAAGAGCATCAATGCAGCTGGCATGACTTCAAAAGCCTGGACCGAGGCCCCCACCCTCTTCTTCAAGTTTGCTGGTACACCTGGTGCAGTCAAGGAGCAAATTGGCATGGTTCAGAAGCTGGCAAAGAGCACCGGAAGCAAGACCTTCGAATTCGCGAAGAGTCAAGATGAGCAAGCTGAGCTATGGAGTGCACGTAAGGAGGCTTTATGGAGTACCATAGCTATGAGAGAAAACGAGACGGATCATGTCTGGACTGGTGATGTGGCTGTCCCCATTAGTAGATTACCTGACATCATCGAGGAGACGAAGGAAGATTTAGCAAAGTGTGGTATGTTCGCCACTATTGTTGGACATGTGGGCGATGGAAATTTCCATGCTATCCTTCTCTACAATGATAAGCAGCGCCAGCAGGCTGAGGAGCTCGTACATCGTATGGTCAAGAGAGCAGTGGAGATGGAGGGTACGGTTACAGGTGAGCATGGTGTTGGCTTGGTGAAGAGAGATTATTTGAATCATGAGCTTGGGGAGACTACTGTTGATGCGATGAGAAAGGTATGTTTTCCTTCGTCATTTAAGATACCATGTTCGAATCAACACGCTGACTTTATCACCTTTAGCTGAAACTAGCGTTCGATCCCCTGTGTTTACTCAATTGCGACAAGGTCGTCAGAGTTGAGAAGCCTAAGGCTGGTGAGGTTTCTGAATGGTAGTTGTAATATGAAAACCCCACGGTACATTTTTGCCATTGCTGTTCTCAGAAAAGCGCCCAGAGATTTTGAGCTGAACGGTAAATTCGTCTTTATCAACATAACAAGCCTTCATAATTATCATGCAGCAACGAGTGCATCCAGAAATGCCTACGTTTATTGCTTCTAGCCGACGTAAAGCGTGCAATACCCGAGTGCAAGGCGGACAGGTGCATAAGTAGGTAGGGTGCGACCTCAACTTTCTTTCGCCTTCGATTAAAATGAAAACACGAAGCTATCTAACTCCTGCGATTCATTCAACGCAACTCATAACACAGATTTGCGCCAGGGCATCGACTTCCTCAACGTTAGAAGCTCTTCCTACTAAGTATGGACTGGACTGGGGCATTGGCCAGCATGGGCCAAACCATGGGGCAGGCCAAAGAGGCAGCTGATGGGTTTGGCCGCAACCACATTGGACCAGCCATGGCAGCAGCCGGTGAAACACTCGGCCGCGATGTCATTCCTGGTCTGGCAGTCGCCGTCGCATCAACAGCAGATATACTTGATAAGTTCGCCCGCGAAAAAGTCGGACCAGCTTTGGCTGGCACTGCTGCCGCTGCAGACGAATATGGACGCGACTATCTGGCCCCCGCTGTTGCAGGTGCAGTACAGAACGTAACTTTAAATGTTGACTGGAACAATCTTCCTCTCGAAGTTAAAGATTGGATTGAGGCCCACCCTGGACAAACGGCTTTTTATGCAGTTGGAGGATTGGTCACCTTTGCGCCTGGTGTCTTGAGTGGACCGCTGCTTTGGAGTTTGGGATGGACCGGAACTGGCGTTCGTGCTGGTACGTATTTATCCTGGTGCACATTCTTCCGCAACCTCCATTTTCGTCTTGTATCCTAGTCTTCTTTCCTTTTTATTAAATCGGCACCCCATGTGCTGATACGGCACACGTATAGCATCAGCAGCTTCTGCAATCCAAGCAATGATGGGCAAAGTTGCAGCCAGGAGTTTGTTTGCTATTCTTCAGAGCGCTGCGATGGGTGGATATGGAGGTGCGGCTGTGGGTGCTGTTACGAGGGTTGGGGGCTTGCTTTTTGGAAGTGCAGGCACACTTTTCAGGGATGGGAAAGAAGAAGGAAAGTCAGGCACCGAGAAAGAGCCAACCTCAGAGTCTGATAATCACTGTGATAATAAAAGAACGAAGGCGGAAGAGGAGGGACGGGGAGAGCAGAAGCAGGATGCTGGTTGTAGCAAGGACACCAGCAAAGCTGAAGACACGGTGAAACAACTCGCCAAGCTGTAGAGCCTTGTCTCAGCAGATGAGCGTAGCATTCTGCTATTAAAACCAATGCCCAAAATCGAGCTACGAAGTTTTCTTAGATGAAAACGGGAGTGGTGCGAGCTCCTTCTTAGACTTATTGATCGTTAGGCTTCTTTAGAGTAAGAGTACAGTGGGTGACAAAAAAAAGGCTAAGGACTCTAACGTATAAATCTAACGGTAACTTTGTGATTATATTACACCAATATCTGTGGCAAGTAGGGTGGTTACTAGAATCTAGGGAAGAAGTAAAGTGTAGTAACCTTCGCTTAGTTCGTTACCCCTTAATGTTTCTTTTTAACCTTCTTCCCTTTCTCTCTTTCTCCTCTAGGTACATACTAAAAGTGTACCTTAGTAATTAAGTAGTGTGATGACCTTCTAGAGACGCATACTAGAGTGTTGTATGTTTTAATTACTTTAGAAAAGTTCTACGAAAGGTCATAAGGTATTGTTTCACGCAGCGTATCCCGTCAGCAGGACATAATCTTGGCACACTAATTCTAGTCATACTTTACTGGTGATAAACCGGTATTTACAATTTATAGGTACCTAGGTAAAGCTCAAAGTTGAACCTTCTCATTTCACCGACTTTGGGTTTGGTGTATTAGGTTGCCGATTATTGCAATTCCCAGCCTGTCCCTCAGCCTTGTCCGAGTGAAGCCTCGGCGTGCTCACACCCAATTTCGCGATGTCTACCTCGCCAGTAAACACCGACTACAGCAGCAGTGCCCCGCTGACGACAGCGCCAGCACCGGAAAGAGAGACAGAGAAACGGACGTCTGGTAACGAATACCACAATCATCGCAATGCCAGATTCGGCCCCTTTTCGCGCAATTTAAGGAACTCTACTCGCGTCTCCTTGCAGCAATGGAAACAAAGCCAACGACAGCCATACCACGATTATGTGCACCAGCTAGTTGGTGCAGGTTGGGACAACCTCGAAGAGCTGGATGCATATATGAGCAGGCACCATGTTTGTCAAGGGCTCGTGGTGTCGGTCCTGGATATCTCGAACGATTTCACTCTGAAGCGGTGGCCTGACATGCAGACGAAGGAACAGTTGAGGACTTTTATGGATGTGCAACGTCCAAAGAATGCAAAGGTCCGATTGTATATGACCGAGACCCAAGGCAATGTATGTCCCGGGATCATGGAGGTATTGGGAAGCTCCTTGCGCTTGGATCCACGGTTCTTTTTGTGGAATATACATGGGAATGCACATATCATGACGCCTTCGCAGAGGAATCGCGTGCCTTTTCTGAGGCTTGCCTTTGGGGTGCTTGACGAGACGACATCCTGTAGTACAGATGCAGAAAGATTTGCCGTCATGGTCTACATCCAGCCCGATGAGGAGGGTGACGGGTTTACCGGTTAGTTTGCAGCAATTCATGCTATACAGTGGATCTTCAGGGCATCACTGACGTTCTCGTACGTGCTACAGGAGTCATTCTCTTTGGCACCCACACAAAGATCCCTCTCTCGACGAGACTCCTCAACCAACCCCCGAAATTTGGAACTCCAATTCCTCGCAGCAATGGAAAAGAACCCATGTCCTTTCGAGAACTCTATATCAATTCTTTCGAATTAGTCAACCTTCAGGATGCTGTGGCTTCTCCTTTCATCACTGTACATTATCTCTTCCGGCTAAACCGCTATTGTTGGTATGTGATAATCGATGCGATTGGTAGAGAGGATAAGCGTATCAATGGTATCTCGGACACGTCAGTTGGACATACAGAGGAGATTAAAAACTCGCTGGCTAAGGTCCAAAGTGGTGGTAGTCTTGGTTGGAAGGGTGGGGATGGAGCTGCGGTGGCAAAGTGCAAGGAGGCATTGGAAGAGGACTTCGAAGCCCTCGTTGAAAAAACGGATCTACTGTGGCAGACCAGGAATCAAATAGCCACCATCCGCCGGGAAAGTGCAGAGTCAAGATGGAGTTGCCTTACGAATGCCTTTGCATATTTGTGAGTGGAATACTGACATCTGAAGATGTTCCTTGGCTAATGAATGACTGCAGCTTTGCTCCAATAACCATTATCTCTGGAATTTACGGCATGAATGTTTCCCAAATTAGCGGCGATAGTACGAATCCCAATATTTGGCAGCCGGTTGTGGTTGGTATGGCGATGATCGTTGTCTTTGTTCTAGTGTTGGCGGGTGCAGACTGGGTCCAAATACTACGAAGACGTGGTAGAAGAGCAGGTGTAAAGGAGGTTCTCCGGTTTTCTGTTGCGTAGATGGGCTCTGCTTAGTTGCGTGAGTTCTGCCGTCCCCATCAGCACAGCTCCCGAGGAGACGTTGGGAGGCTCCTAGATCAAGCCACTGCGTTTATTTGTCTCTTCATATTTCTTATATAGCCCAACTCGTGGTGTTTCGTGCGCATGAACCAGCGTTCATTGTCGAGGTAGATACTATCAATCACGTGGAAGCCAAGCAACGGAAGGTGGAACACAATCCGCCCGAGATGATCCTCCAGATATGTCTCGACTTCTTCTCGTCACTGCAACCAACAACCGACGGTGCTTCATACCACAAATGACTAATATATTGTTCTACGAAGTACGATGACTTGAGATGGCCTCTTCAACAACGATGACAGGGAGAGTGCGAAAGCGCGTATCGCAAGCTTGCCAGCCATGTGGTCTCAAGAAAATCAAGGTACAACAAGATGGCAACCCGACCTAGCGAATTTTCTCCTCTGATATCCATATAGTGCGACGGAGTGTATCCAAAGTGTGGCCCTTGCAATAACAAGGAAGAGACTTGCTTGTATGGAACTACCAAGCGCAAGTTAGTCTATTCTCCATGACTCGGGTTGCGTTTTCTTTTGGGTAGAGGGCTTTTGACATTTGATTTCGTAGGATCAATCGAAGCTCTGTAGCCGATAGTGCTGGTAGTCAAGCAACACCTGGCTCTGCGGTCTCTCAAGAGGATACCAATAGATCTTCCGGTCCCGCCAGAGGACCTGCCAATACAGACAAGACACCACGGAGGACTCGAGGAGCAACCACTGCACTATCAGTGGCGGCTCAAATTTCTACCCACCTATTTCAAACATACTTTGATTGCATTCATCCTCTCTGGCCTCTGCTGTATAAGCCTATGTATTCTTCACTCGACTACACCCGTCCAACTCCTCTGCTACCACCAGTCCTGGTCTCGGCAATGTTTGCCATCGCAGCTTGTGTGCAAGAAAGACCCCACACTGTGCAGCCCAGTGCGAGTACTGAGGTAGAAGCTCAGGATAGGTGCCCTAAGCCCCAATTATTCTTCGAAGAAGCTCTTGTGTTGCTGCAAGAAGACGACGAGGGAGGAGCTTCGCACCCCCTGCATGCATTAAAACCATCAATCACAAACTGTCAGGTACTGGTGATTCTGGCCATTCAACAACACGGAGTGACAGAATATCCTCGCGGAGCAATGCTTTGTGCACTCGCAGCAGCCATGGCAATTGAACTACGCTTACACCGAGCTCACGAGTCCACCGACCCTATTGAAATTGAAGTACGCTCGCGTCTTTGGTGGAACTTGTTTATTGCTGAAAAGATGATCTCAGGAGAAATGGGAAGACCGGTGATACTGCGATCAGAGGAGACAGATGCACCATATCCATCGATATCGGAGTCGGATGAGTTTGAACTGCTGCCGGTACGTCGAGAAACGTCCTCGGCAAATCCTCGTAATGCGCCTGTGAAGTTGAGGACGCTTTCCGTTCTCCACAGCAGCATCCAACTTGCTGTCGTCATGGAAAGGATTTCAAGGGATATCTATAGCATTTCCGCTAGGAATGCAATTCGTGAACATCAGGCTGCAGGTGAAGAAACACGAATGAAGCTTTGGCTACTAATCCGCGATTGGGAAAGAGACATGGAAGCGTCGCCCTTGAAGTTGGATCTCAACGACGGTTTGTCAAGTGTTCCAGGGTCAATCACAAACTACGTGGTAGGTAGGTGGTTCTCTACCCACCGAAGAAAACTTTGCTAATTGATTGCTCCTTGAGATTATTTGGTCCTGCACCATTCTCCTCCATCGTCCCTTCATCGAGAGATGGCAGTCTAACCCAGCCTCAGCCTACCCGGACTCGGTTGTGTCACCATTTGGGATCTGCATTCAGGCTGCTAACAACATCTGCATCGTACTGGAGAAGTATGCTGATTGTTTGACCGGGTTACCATGCGACATGATATTTGCTATCTTTACTGCAGCTAGTACTCTTCTGTACCAGCTGAAGCAAAACCCAACGGACGCTGAGATCCGCAGACGTTTGAAGTTATGCATCCACTGGTTATCAATTCTGGGCAGAAGTTGGAAAAGTGTCGGGGCTCGTCAGCAGTTGCTCGCTGACTGTAAGGAAATTCTTATACCCCTACACTGCATTTCATCTCTCTCACAGTTCACATATAGTATTCGACCTCCCAAAAGAATTAAACTCACCTACTGGACCCTCCGTACAAGCCTCGCCACGTTCAGAGGTCGCCCCTGCGTCAATTTATCAACTATCATCTGCAATGAATCCGCTGTCACCAAACATAGATTTGCAACAGGGAACTGGCTTTCAGACCCCGATTGAGGACTGGGCTTTTCTTAGGGACTTCGGCGACTCGACTGATGATTTCTATGCACTTGATGTACAGCTCAGGGGCCTTCTCCATGGTGGCTTGCAATTTGGTACTGGAAACTATGGGTTCCGCTGAGGAGCAAATCTGACTTACCGATAATGAATTAAGACAATAGAACCTTGGGGTCAGTGTTGTCTAATGCTGTATTCTACCTGGTACGGCTTATTACCCCCATTCGGTCATTTGAATTGCCCCGAGTGTAACAATGTGTGCTTTTGTGGGGTCCGGTAACGCTGCGCTGCGAGAGATATAAGGATCTCGTTGGGAAATTGGTCAAAAGAACTCAAAATCATCACCACGTCTGGAGTGAACCTTCCAAGGACAGTTCATGCAACTCTTACACCTCCATTTTACAGGACGCTCAATTTTGCAAGAAAATCCAACTTGGGCGGCGAACACCCCCTGTTCATATCGAGCGATTACAGAAGTGGACCTGGATATCATTTCTTTCCGAAGCCACAATAGAGCGCAACGCCAAAGGCCAACCATGCTACCATTGCTACAATCCTATTTCATATTCTGATTATTCACAAGCTCCACGCTTTGGAACATACTAAAAACCACAGCGATCACAAGCCAGGATATGGCATTCACGTTTGTCGCTAGTACCCAAATTGGTCCCATCTTGAACGGTCCATAGTGATGTTTTACTAAGCTTATTCCTGCCGTAGAAAGCCATATACAAGATCGGCAAAAGGTATGATGCATACATGCTCAGAACGGACATTGACAGAACAGAGTCTGAGATAGATAGACCCAAGAATTATTTGAAGTGCAGACAGAGCAAGGATAGCTCGGAGGGGAACTTGGAGAGTTGGATTGACCTACGCGAAGAAATCTAAACAAGGCGCAGCACAGTCCCGAGCAAACGCCTTCTATGTGTGAGATATTGACGCGCAACCCGCAGCGTTCGCGACGACCGCAGTGAAACATACTACCAGTACGGGGATCGTCGCTTCAGCTTGGCTCTCAGTTACGTTCCGGTATCCCTTGCACCGTCCTCACCCCATCGTGGTTTTCAGTGCTATAACGTGAGGTGTCGTAGCTTTAGTTGGTCAACGTCAAGTTCTTACTCTACATACACGTAGTTGCATTGAGAATCCAGTAAGCGACGCTGGGAGATCGAGATCACCAAGGCTGCCAAGTGAGAACCGCAGCAGTAAGTAGCAGCCCTAGCCAATCATTACGTCGACGAGGACACTACTGACAACTGTAATTAGGACATTTTATTTCTGGGTTGGGAATCTCTTCTGCTAAATGGCAGGCGGCATCGTAACTGCTGCCGACGATCAATGTATTGGGCACAGGGCCAAGAGAGTACATACCCAAGGAAAGGATAATGGTGCTCAGTAGCTCGACAATACAAGACAGTCCATCACTTTCCAGCCACTGACTGGTGTTTCTAACCTCAATAAATACAAAATGGGCCTCAATTTTCGGTGCCATCGCTCGAAGAACAGCCATAATACCCACGACACCCGCAATGTTCAGTACGCTGCCCACCAGATTGGTGTGCGGCAGTTCTTCGCTGCCCGGGTGAGCAAGTTGGTTCCCCAAATGCTCTTCACTTGATTTTAGTACATGTGGACTGTTCAATTGAGGTGGTAATTCTCTGAAAGTCAAAAAGATCAACTTGCATGAAAAAAGGAAGTCCTTGCAAGTCATAAGCTATTATTGATATATAACTTCGATCAGGTGCTCTTGTCTATCAATGCATGGCCCCCTATCTACCAAATACTCAACCAAGTATCTCGACTCTCGCCATCAGTGGACATATAGATAGGAGAGCGATTGGGAATAGATAACCGTGGCAATCATGAGGTGCATGAATCAGTCAACCTGGACACTCGGGTATCGGGTAGTGCTCGAGGCCGCGTAGCTGCAGTTGATGCATCGTCCGGGTAGAACTAACGGATATCGGGTACTGGTAAAGAGTGTTGGGTATGCCAACAGCCGCCACTCATGATTTAGCGAGTGATCTCTTAAGAGCAAGCAGGCCTTGACTCTGCTTTACACTAAAGTTGGGTTCATGGTGGCCTACCTAGGTGTGTATCTAGTTCCCGACAGGAAGCTTTGTGGCTGCTCTTCATGACAAATAGATACTTCTCTAGCTTGATTCATCAATGTTACTCAATGCCAGTATCTAGAATCATTGCTCAAGCCTAGTCGGCTGTACCTTCCAAAGCTGGATTTTGATACTTTTGTCTGCCATAAAGTTTTGCCTCCTATCCCCTTTTCATTATTGCTGTATTTCACAAGACATCTTATTTCACTCCATACCATCTCTCGGACCCCACTCTCTAGTATCGTTGTTCGCCATATAGTATACACTAACATACCAATACACCTATACACCATGGCGCCCCATCCTCTCGAGCAACTGACTATAAGCGAAGCACATCTTGCACGTGATGTAGTTCGAGCTCAACACAAGCAAGTAGTCATTGATTTCCGATCAATATCCTTGGAAGAGCCTCCGAAGGTCGAGCTACAAAAGTTCCTGTCGATTGAGCATTCTGGTTCTTTGACTACCAGCACACCTCGACCTGCTCGTCTAGCACAGGTGTATTACGATGTCATTGGCAATGACAAGGTTCCAGTCTACCACGAGTCAATCGTCGATGTAAACACAGGAAGCGTCGTTTCGCACGAGGTTATAGACTCTTCACAACACGCTGCATTGACACAGTTCGTATACTGATTCAATCTCTGAGTGGTCTTTACTAATGGTTGCTACAGTGGGGAATTTGACCATCTTATCAAGGCCGTTTGGGACTCACCACTGTTCAAAGAGGCACTTTCTGAATTCCATATCCCCGAAGGATTTGAGGTTGTTGTTGAACCGTGGCCTTACGGAGGCAATGATCTTGATGGACCAACACGTCGTTTCTTCCAAGGCCTTTGCTTCGCTAATGATACTCGACAAGGGAATCCAGACTCCAACTTTTACGGCTACCCTCTTCCTTTAATCCCCGTTATGGATGCTAATACCAATAAATTGATCCGGGTAGATCGATTAGCAACCGGGGGTGAGGATGACGGTTTCACGGTCGGCACTCATCCTAAGAACATCATCGAACATTACCAACCTGCCGAGTACGTCCCGGAGCTGGTCAAGGATGGGCTTCGAAACGACCTCAAGCCTTTGAACGTTTCCCAGCCAGACGGACCATCGTTCAAAGTTACGGACGAGAGTTTGGTGGAATGGCAAAAGTGGCGCTTCAGAGTCGGCTTCACCCATCGTGAAGGAGCCACAATCCACGACGTTCACTACGACGGCCGCAGTGTGATGTACCGCCTCAGTATCAGCGAAATGACGGTCCCATACGCCGACGCTCGTTCCCCCTTTCACCGCAAACAGGCATTTGACTTCGGAGACGCTGGAGCAGGAGATTACGCCAATAACCTGGAGCTTGGGTGCGATTGCTTGGGAACTGTCAAGTATTTCAACGGAACCTCAACTTTAGGCGACGGGACTGTCACGGTCAGCCCAAACGTCATTTGCCTCCACGAACAAGACAATGGTATCGGTTGGAAACACACAAACTGGCGTACTGGTCGTGCTGTGGTCACAAGAAATAGGGAGCTTGTTGTACAGTTTATCATCACCCTTGCAAACTACGAGTACATCTTCGCCTACAAATTCGACCAATCTGGAGGCATCACGGTCGAAACCCGTGCAACAGGAATCGTCTCAGTCGTCTCCATTGACCCCGGCAAGAAATCACCATACGGAAACATCGTCTCACCCAGTGTCCTCGCCCAAAACCACCAGCACATCTTCTGTGTCCGAATGGACCCAGCTATCGATGGAGCAAACAACACAGTCATCCAAGAAGAATCCCACGCCGTCTCCGACAAGTCCCGGAATCCATCCGGAAACTTCTACGAGATACAACAGACTGTTATCGAGACGAGTCAATGGGTCGACGCAGCACCCAAACACAACCGTCTCTTGAAGATCGTAAACCCCAATATTCGCAACCCCATCTCGGGCAAAAACGTAGGCTACAAGTTCACGCCTAGCCCAACGCAAATGCTCCTCGCACAACCCGACTCCATCCAAGCCCAACGCGCCCAGTTCGCACAACACCACGTCTGGGTAACCAAATACCGGGACGGGGAACTCTTCGCTGGTGGTCGCTACACTCTTCAAAGCAGCAAAGAGATTGATGGTGTGTCAGATGCCGTGAAGAGGAATGACGACGTGGCGAACACGGATGTGGTTGTGTGGAATGCCTTTGGCTTGACGCATAATCCGCGGGTCGAGGATTGGCCTGTTATGCCGGTGGAGATTCACGAGTTGCATCTCAAGCCTGCGGATTTCTTTGCCGCGAATCCGAGTATTGATGTTCCTGGAAACAAGAACTTGACGAGTACGTTGGTGGAAAGACTAAAGACTGAGGCTGAGTCTTGTTGCGCTGCTACCGCAGAGAAGGTTGTTGAGGGTTCGCGTTGAGTGGAGGTCAACTTTGTAGGATTTGTGTATCTGGTCTTTGTTCATTGGGTGAGCATTATTCGGGCACATAGTACATGTTGCTCAGCAAAGTCTCTAACGTTCAATATTTATCAACCATAGCCAAAAACCATCTGTTCCAAGTTCAATCAAGTCGCGAGCTTATTATGGCTATGAAAGAAGCGGAAAGATCTCGTTATTTAACAAATCCAAGCTTTGATTAATCCCTGAGTTAATTTCACTTACTGGTCTTGAAATCCTTTTCCACAGCACGCATTCCTCGTAGATTCTTGATCATCTTCACGTACCCGGTACCTGGATTTGAAGCTAACTAAGCGCTGTACAGTACCGTGCGTACTCGTAGCGTGGCTCAGCTCTACAGTAAGCTCACTCACCCCTGCCCTGTTAAACGACGCGGCCCACACAGCCATGCCATGTAACAAACGAACAAACAAGTTACAAACGAGCTAATAGAGTTTAGTTTGGTTTCAATATATACATTATAAAGATTAAGTTGGGAGTTTACTTGTTACTTTTGTTAAGTAAGTACGTCTGGCTTGGGATTGCTTCTACTTGATTTCAGAGGGATAGAACTCCTGTAGAACTTTATTTCTTTGTAAGCTACGAGTTGAGAATTTACAATTAATAACCTGAAATCACTTTAGCTTAACTTGATTTATATTATCTGTCCTCTTCTATATTTTGTTGTTTAATTCTAGAATTAAAATTAAATACTTAATTAACTCTAAGACTCTTCTCTCTGCTTAGACCTTTTAATAATAATAATAATAAAGTAAGAAACAAGAAACAAGAAACAATAAACAAGAATGTTTAGTATATATTTTTACTCTTGTTAACACTGTAAAGATAGGAATAAGAGGAGTTAGTTTTAGTTTAGACGTGTAAAGACGAGGTATTTACTAAGGTATTTCTTTATATGATAGAATATTAGGAGAGAGAGGAGAAAGAAAGGAAGGATAGAAGAAAGAAGACAGGAATTATATATAAGGGTTTAGTTAGGTGATTTAAGAGGTTTAGAGATTTCTATATACGGTGGTAGAGTTTAGTATATTAACATAGTCATAGGATTAGAGAGTGTGGTTATTTGTGTTATCACCTATCTTGTTAGAAGTGCTTAGATTATACCTCTTATCTTAACTTCCTGTTATTAGAAACATTTTCCTTAGACAAGTCAATGGTAGTGTAGTGAAGAAACTAGCTGTTCAATATTAGGCTCTAGCTAATATTTATGTACTATAAAAGGGGGGACGAGTGATTCTAGATGTTAGGGCGTTAATTATGTGCCCTCTCTAGTGGCTTGAAAGAATTTACATTTAAACACTTCTTTATTGTTGATAGATAAAGACGAATTACACTCTTCTGTAAAGTAAATAATATCTAGCTTTGTAACGTACTGAGGTCACAAACTATAGACCGGTATACTAAAAGTTTTATTTCTTTAGAACTTGTTTAGCGATTATGTCTTTATGTACCGAAGTACCTTATATACATGTATTGAGAAAATCTGCCTCAAGAAACTCTTCAGGGCCACGATCCAGAGCATTTATGCCTCCTAAGGGTTATGTGTCTTTACCTCTATATCTTCACATTGCCTTATTATTTATAACTCATAAATCATTATATACAGCACAACCTTTCCCCACAATCAATTATTCCCAACAGTCCCGTTTCCACTCTGCCCAACATTACTTATAAAGACCACCAAGACAGCACAATAAGCCGCAGCAGCACCCAGAATCTCGTGCCTCCTTGCTCTCGTAAACAGCGACAGAACTGCCGAAAATATAAGTGTGAAAACAAGCAGCATACCGATTGTCACAGCTGTCGTCGTCCCATCTTGGACTTCGTTACTTAGATGCCACAGCACGTAAATGGGCACAATGAGCAGTGCTAGGATCATGGCCGTGATGATCGTTGTCACGAGTGCCTCGATGCGACCTTTATCGTAGAGAACGGTATTCTCGTCTGCTTTTGCACGCGTTTCTGGTGAGCAGAATAGGTACTGATCCTTCGTTAGTGGGAATATTGGCGAGTTATGATGTGGAATGAGTGAAGTCACTTACTCGGATTGGGGGACAAGCAAATCTCTGAAGTCCTTTCTCTACCATCGCATCTAACCATGCGTTTTCTCGTCCTGGCTTCAGGGTAATGATATCTTCTTTGTGTCTGATATACTGCTCGGCATCGCAGACAGGTTGCTCGTTCTCGAAGTACGTCTTTACACTTCTGTAATCCCTCGGTGCCGGCTTATTCAACATTGCTAGATTCTGAGCGATGGTCAACAGTTCAGCGTATTCACGAAATTTCGTCTCAATCCTCTGTAGTAGTTCCGTTCTCGGTCTTTGATCCTGATCGTCGTTGGATCTTGATGTCAAATATATCGCGTCGTCGTTCTTGTCCAGCCGATCTAGCTCTTCCTCGAGAACTCGGAGTTGGTCCTGCTTGTTCAACAGTAACCGGGCTTGGATGAATCCAAAGCGTCGGTAAAGCATGAAATTCTCATCGCTGTCAAGGAATGTTGCGAGCCTGGGGTAGCCATCTGGACAGTCTTGGAATCTCCGAACTATTGGCGGACTCTCCTCGTCGTCTATGGTTTTCCGAGGCCTTGAAATGAAATGTTGTAGATGTGTTGACCATTTCGAAATAATTGATGGAGCTAGATCCAAGAATTAGAGGAGAAATGGGGATTCACTATAAAGTAGATCTCACTATCGTTTGGATTCCTCGTCGAATTTACTACCGTCGGAGAAGGACTGGGTTGAGATGGCTCAAAAGCGCCACCCTTTTCGTCGCTAAATATTGGTCCTTGTCCCCGCTCCATACAGTCAATATCGTCGGCGACCATTGTGTTAGGGATTGAAAGTCGTTGCAAGTCATGTGAATGCTGTGAATTTCTTGTTCTGACTTGACAGACCGGGCTCACCGAAGCTCTTTGTATGGGGTCGTTGGGCTGACTGCAGAGTGAGGCTGTGTAGGGCATTGCCCTGTGGTCATGCACGGCGGACGAGGGGCTGGCTGCGTCGACTACCCACTTCAGGGCTCAAGCATCACGACAGTGTGGCCAAGTTATATACTTCTGTACTCGCACAAACAGCAAAGGCTGGATTACCATAGTTCTGAGGCTATCTAGACTGCAGGTTGACTTGCTGTTGCAAAAGCCTATCCTCTCTCCAACCGACTCTCAGGCACCCAGTTGCCATTGTTATGGAGTCTTCCCTCGTACGTGATTTGATACTCCCACTTGTTTGTCCCCGGGTTCAAATCCCTTGCAGCAACGACCATGGGGGACACGTTCTTGTCGCCATCCTTGAACCACACTTTCCAGCCGATGGCGAACTCTGCTGGCGGCTTTGAGCACTGTTAGATTTGCGCGAGGAGGCCTGCTGGGCTGAAGTGAGATGATGTCTTACCGCTTTCTTCGCCCCCTTCGCCTTCTTTACGTATGCGCGACCCTCGCCTGCTTCGTTCTCGTCGCTGCTTTCGATCTGCTACGTGAATATTGGATAAGACTCTAATCATCCATCTCAATGACAGACACGAGGAGAGTACAAAGCATACATTGGTGCCATCTTCCACGTCTTTCTCCTTTGCTTCTCTCATGTTGTCCAACGGTACAGGTACACAGATGACAGTGGAGTGATTTATGTTGAGCGCCTTCCTAGGCTCTGTTCTCGCTGGAGATCTGATCGTGGTTCCTGTTCGTTGCCGCTCAAGAATGCCTTGCGCCACTATATATGCGCGGGGCTGAGGAGAGCCTTGGGTGCGATGCTGACAACGAACCACCTCAGAATGAGAGTCAGACGATGAGGCACACAATGTTTGCGAAGTATGAAGACACTGGCAGACTCGGTCAGGATGAACTGGCGAAAGGCTTTTGAGTCTTTATGTTTGCGTTCTGGTGAAGCAGAATGCGTGCGCCCGGCGCCTTTATCGTGATGCATATGTGTGTCATCAAGACCCCTGCAGCGAGCAAACAAATTGGGGGCCAAAATCTATTCCGTAGATACCTTGGTGGCGTTGGGGGCTGAATTAAGATGCCGATACAAAGAGCAGCGAATGCAGATTGTTGCTGTCTTTCAACTTAACACAATATACCTCATCGGAGATTGTAGTGATATGACTCATTGTGAAGAGTGACACGAGATTGTAGAAGGAGTCCTTGCTTGGTTTCTGGTGGTGGAGGAAGAAATCGAGATCGACAAGGTGAAGCGGCACTTACTGAGAAGTCTACCAAGGAACGCGAAATTTCGGAGTTCTTTTCTCATGATCTGTTATATTTTAGTGTCCTGAAATTGAGTTATGGGGATATTGCAGCGATAGTACCAAAGGATGCGGTATCAACCCATGCATCGTAGTTCGCACCAAATCCGCCGCAATCAGTCGAAATACTATTGCCGTTTATCTGTACCTTTGTACTCCCTCTCTCTAGCACTATAGTCACTGGACTACTATAGTTGTATGGCATTAGCATCTGTCGTTTTAGAAGGATATATGGCGGATAAAAAGCTTAAAGAGGAATCAAAATAGAGAACCGACTTACAGGGCATCACCATACTCTACGCTACCATGGTACACACCAACACCTCCGAAGGGAATATTTGTCCAGGTCGCATCAAGTTGTGTTTCGCCGACAAACACATACACGGTTGCTGCAGAGCCTAGGACTGCAGAGTAGAAAATCTTGTCTTGCATAATAGCGCCTGGTTCAAACTCATACTGTAGTTGTAGGGCAGTATTGCCAGTTGTACCTCCAGTAGGACATGTGGTAGTTGCGTTAACTGGAGAGAGGCGATACCAGGCTGTGATACTTTCTTCTGTCACCGTAGCGGTCCCAGTGTTGTATAGGTCGATCCAGAAAGGTAAAGTGTTGCGCCAGCCATCGTGTGGCATCCCAGAGGCATAGTCGTAAGGTGCGTTGCTATAATCAGCGTCGAAAAGAGAAAATTCGCCAGTTCGAGGACCGATATAGTGTGACTCTCCATAATCGTTCCACGTGAGAATCTCTATGAATGTAGGGCCCGTGGCCTTCTGTGCTAGGTATATCACTTGCTGCCAACGTTGGTACCACATGTCGTCGCCGCGCCATGGCCAATTTTCATCATATCCTGGTAGGTTGGTATAGAACCAAGGAGATACAGGGATCATATAGGGCATATCGCCAAGGTCTTGGACATAAGAGGCGTCGACATATGTGTTGGTGTCCTCAGGACCTGTTGGCCAGGCTGCCCAGTTGAAGAGCCCATCTGCAATACCATAAGCCAGTGCGGGTGCCGCGCCTAGTGAAGACCAGTCTGGTATGAAAAAGCAGTTTGTCGCTGCTTTGATATCTATCCAGTCGGCTGCATTTTGCCATCCCTCAAATATAGACACGAAAGGTTGTCCATTGTAGTAGAAGTAATTGGGATGAGGGTTTCGGGGGGTGCCAATGGAATTATCTCTTGTTTTCAATCTCGCTGAGGAGTGAGTCCTTTGAATCCTCGCAATCCGTGGCTAGCATCGATGCCGTCTGCAGCTACAATTGTGAGATCTAATGGGAGCAAGCAGGTTAGTAATCTAAGCTCTGAGGAAAGAATTTTAAAGGGAGGGTCAGTCTCACAAGAAGTTGAGTAGATTCTAGCCATTGAGTCTAGCTCAACTTACATAGTTTCCACATCATCTTGGACCATACACAATGAGTCGACCCATAGATATCGCTCTCCAAGTAGTCGAACAACATCGAAGGCATTTCTGACAATCCTCGGCACCTTTGCCGCAAGGAATCCACCAGTCGGAACTCCTGCCGTCCTGTTCTTAGACGCTGGACTACCACAAATAGCGTCGGAAGCTATCGCAAAAGCTGCTGCTGGTAATGGCAATTGAAGAATGAAGACGGAGTTGGAGGACTTCTTCTTTCTATTTGTTTCTAGGTTGTTGTTTCTAGACAGCCTTAGCGACATGCGCATTTTTGTGTTAGGTAGCAAAGCTATCTGTATAGGTATCTACTTTGATTTCTATATAGGGATATAGGTACCTAATCTAATCTACTTACTTGAATCCTGCCAGTAAATCTATCTACCTTAATCCTAGAAATATGTAGGTAACTAGCTAATAGGCACTTTTCCCCTTTACCTTTTCACAATTTGCCCTTTAAAATAAAATAGAAAGATAGGTATAACTGAACCATTAACAGGATCTCGCTTATCTACTTGTCTCGCTTATCTTGTATTTGTTTACCTACCTATTTTAGAAAAATATAGGGCTATTAGCGATATCCCTCTCTTAGGGTAGTGTATAGACATTTATTGATTAAACTTTGAGTAGTTCATATCTAGGTACAATACGTGTATATGACGGGGAAGACGAGTAATTTCTTTGACAATGCTGTTCTATTACCAGTCCGGTGCAATCTAACAGTCCCTCTAGCCTCCCCTATCTACACCTCAAAAGTCCTCCAGTCCCCCAGCAACACCCTCCTGGCCAAATTCTCCCAGATTACACTCTCCACGAGTTCTGTCCCGTGAGCTAGCAGTCTCTCTAGCCACTGCGCTCTCCACCACTCGCCGCGAATGGTTTGGATTTTTTGGATCCGTGCTGAAATAGGTCTGCCACCGATCCCTCCTCTACCAACTTCCCATAACTTCCGAGCCTGGCCCTCTTCATTTTCACTCTTAGGGCGAGCGTCAACAAGAGTCGAAGCCTTCCTCGGCATTGTCAACTGCAAGCCTCGCACTGACTCGCTATACGGTCCTGCTGTAGTAGAGTCCTTTTGCCACGCTTGTCCGATATTGGTTGTAAAACAGATTCAATGATCTGTACTAGTCGTCACAGTCAAAATTCACCGTGCTATCTTCTGCGCGAAAAAGGAGGACAGGCGAAATAACTTGGCTATCTTTATTCCCGAGCGAAGTATTTATAGGTGTGAATCTCTGCGATGCTGTGAATGCCACGCTGTCATGGAGTACGAGTAGATCCGGAGCGATAAACTTGAAATTTGGCTTCTGTATGCGTGTTAAGAAGGACCGGAAAAAGCACGCTTTAGGCACTGGAGCAGCGTCGAGGTTGGCATCCCTAAGCAGAGACGGCAATTGAGTAGCAAGGAGGCGAGAGGAAAATAATGGCATATGTAATTCGGTGGTCGTGGTGAGGCTATCAAAGTTTGCGACCGTAGAGTCAACTTGTTCTGAGCTATATGAATGATAGGTCCGTGAGCCATACTTCTCGTTGTGAGCATCATATAGGGAGGAGGCCGTGATCTTGCCAATGTGTATCAA
This sequence comes from Pezicula carpinea, assembly GCA_026119845.1. Lineage (NCBI taxonomy): Eukaryota > Fungi > Ascomycota > Leotiomycetes > Helotiales > Dermateaceae > Pezicula > Pezicula carpinea. The sequence goes on from JALRMK010000025.1 coordinate 479,230, forward strand.
ATTAATCCAATAGCTCAAAATGGTTAAAGATCCTTATAGTCCTCCACTGGTCTTGCAAAGCCCTGATGTTCAATCCCCATAGCCATCGTAGTCCGGTGTCTTATTAGATCATATTCCAGGCTATCACAGTCCTGACCCATTCCCGGGTTCGCCGCATATAATGTAAGAAATCTCCCCCCGTCATCATTGTCATCTAGATCGTTGTTTGGCCAAATGACTAATGATAGCATAATGCTCTCGATCCAGAAGAAGAAGGCCAAGAGCTCCTCAGGGTAAATAGATCGGGTCCGGATCGAGTCCGCTTCGTCCCCATAGCGCTCAAAGAACGGCGATGGAAATCTACAAGCGATCGTACATCAACAGCCCAGCCATATTGCACGATATAGTTGTGTAACAGTACGCAGCGTTCATAGTGCATGATGTTTATACTACGAGCAGGAATCTCGGCCGTGACGAGGTAGGCGCTAACATTGGGAATTTAAGAGGCATCTCTGATTCTTTATAGTCGAAGAAACGATGAAAGCTCAGTGAAAGAGATATTCAATTCTGATGGACAAGCTTGTGATAAGAAGCAACACACGTAGAGCTTTTGAGATGGAAGACATATGTTGTAGAAATATATTGTGGATTCGTGGCAGAGGTTAGTTCGTATATGAGGTCGAAAGAGACACGTGTTCAGTGCTACGATGATAATCTAGAACATTCTCTTATATTGATTCCACGCTAGAGCCAATCCTACCGGCAACAGGTTATATTTTGTTGTATATCAAGCTTATACAAGCGGTAAGACTCGAACTATCTCGTCTACGCTACTGCAAAGCTGTATAGGCTATTATAAAGTTTAAGTGTAGACCTACTATGACCTAGATTCGCAGCTATTAGTATTCTCAGCGTTAACCCTCAATGTTTATAAGGGGGTATATCTCAGGTATTTTGTCGTTAGTGATAATAGGATACTTTAGCGAGGAGCTCGCGTAGTTCTATTCCGACGACTTCTAACTCTAAACATACCTTATCCCTCCCTCACTTCCCGAATTGAGGAAGTAATATTACATATAAACTACTCTGCGAGAGATTATGATCGCTGCTATGTATTAGATGGCGTCAAGAGAATGTGTCTAGTGTATGCAAAATATGATTATCTACAGATAGTTACTAACTGCTCTGAAGCCAAAGCATTCTCCAATTACGATTATAAGACTATAAGGGAGACAATTAGGGGCTTTCGATGCTACGTCGCAGCTAATTCCCAAGTCAGTCAGCCAGTTTTAAACTCTCGACAAAATCGTGAACTATCCTTGATGAGTTCCTCTTCTCCATGTTTAACTAGAAGATCAATGTTACGTTGTACTTGTAGAAAACACTCTTTCGGAATTTAGTTTTCAAACTCAAGACACTCGGTGATTAAATTTTTAATCTTGAGCATTAGTGACTCGAGAGATGTCGAACTGAAGTGTCTTTTACTATCGTGTTGCTCCAAGAGAGATCGACTGAGCGGCCTAGTGAAATTGATCGTTTTAGTAAGTCTGGGGACCATTGATGAGAGGACTGGGGTGTGGATTTTGAACGGCTGGCCTGGTGTCTTCCGGAGGCAGGTAAGACAACTGGACGCTCTTCAAAAAGTCATTTCACTACTTATGCGTGTCCGATATCGAATTCGTTCAAAGCAGTCAGCTAGAAACTGTTATGCAGACGGGCGTTGGAATGCGCCTCGCTTACCTCCAGATTTTGAACGCCACTGTCAATGCCTAAGATTATATGTCTCGTATAAATCATGAGTTAGAAGTAATTAGATGTAAATGTCTCACAAAATACTCACAGCAGAGTTGTTTAGTTGCACTTCTTGCCTTGATCAGACCACTCACACTGCAGCCGAGGCGGTTGCAATTTCGCAGGAGGGCTTTTCTCTACTATAGCGTATCTTCTTGACCCGGTATTGGTTAAAAACTAATAATATGGTTGCTTACCTAGGTTTCCTTTTCTTGCACCATTGTGTATTCTTCTCTATCAATTTCCTTGATCGTTTTGCCAAGCTAGCTAGCAACCCCATAATAACCTAATGCGATAATGGAGTAACTTGGCTACAAGAAATTGTAAACTCGAAAGATCATGGTTTAATCTATAGACTGTATCTAGAGAGGCATAGTGGTTAAGTAGCGTTATATGTGGAAAGTGTGAGTACTGCAGGACCTAAGGTCTTAGAACTGGACCGACTAACACAATCCGGTGCTTCTGACCCCACGTGTATTGTTCAGAGTAGCGTACAGAACTAGCTCAGCTTACTTTTAGAATTCCAACAGCTTGTGACAGGAGTATTTATGATATCAGTATGGAATTCGGCTGCAAGGCTTATTGTAGACGTTATTTCCCTACGAGCGTTTGGTGTGGCTTCTAGGGCCTCCATTTATAAGGCTATTCCTACTATGCTATCTAGAAGTTTGCACCCGAACCAATAATTTTCCGGGTCGATCTCTACGAAGGACTATTACTCTCTTAAATTCATATGCAATTTTAACAAGAGTGATTCTGAACGACAATGAACGAGGATGCGAGCGTTGAGATCACACACTCATTACTCGTAACTGGGAGATGGTCAGCCAGCATTTTGCGGGGCGGTAGTGACAGAATAGCCTATCGGAGACCTACCAGCATCGTAGGTAATTCCAACTTACAGGCCTGTAGCTCCTCTCACCAACACTTCCAATGCGTTTGCTTTTATTTCCGAACTCAGATCGTTAGATGTTTCTCCTGACATTCGTGATCCGATTTTGAGACTTTACCTGATGTTTCGAGACAATGTTTTATACGATGACGAGGCTTAGTGAGTTGGGTCTGGTGACTTCCATGTTTGTAGATGAGATTGGTTCAAGCAGGAAATATCTTGGGAATCGGCGTTTTCAAGAATAATTGGGATTGACAACAAACATGTAACCTAATTATATACCAATCCAGTATAAATTTCCACGGCTACAACTTTTAAAGTCTCTAGACTTGGACGATCCAGCTTCTTTGTCACTTCTCGATGTAGGACCAAGCGACCTAGAAAGAATATTCTAGTAATTAAGTTTTAAATAATTACAAGGAACTACTCGAAAACACACCACAAATATCACCGCACCATACTCGACTCGTATAGGTACTTGCTCACAGCTAATTGCCTACAAGGCAGTGGCACTCTTTGCGGCACCCGGATAGGTTGCCTTGAGGTAATCGAACAAATCTGTTCCCCCATAAGTCATGGTTTCAAACGCGGGACAGTTAAGCGACAGAAGAGGGACGTTGATAGCATCAGTAAGCATTCCAAGGGGCTTGGCAATAGTCGTGTAAAGCGACGACAGGCTGTTAGGTGAAGCTATTTTCATGGCCTGGAAAGCGAAACATAGAAGGTTGTTGCCTTCAAGCAAGTTTGCGCCGTTCAGAACGCCTCCAACAACGTCTTTCAGATCAATGCCGGTATATGTGTTGACACCATTGGTATTGCCGCCGACACTAAAGCAGCGTGTTAGTCAAATATCTTCCTAAAAGCCTAATAGCAAAGCTTACCCAAGGACCCGTGGATACTTAGTAGCCATATTGGCAAGGTCTAGAGCTACTCCAGCAACGTCGTAGTCATCGGGTCGTCGGTACCAGATATCGGGAATGCGTTCGTGGCCAACGGAATAAGTCATATTGTCCTCGGGCCCGGTAACCCCGAAGAAGCTCTTTAGAGTTTCCTTGCCTGCATCCAATTAGCAAACATAGTAAAATGGGCACGGAAGACATACCAAGAAGTCCCTCTGGGTGTTCTTCAGATGCGTTGGAAAAGAGACGGGCAGCAAAAAAGGAAGCACCATTGCGGAAGATAATGCCACTGAATGGCCCGTAGTAAAAGTCAGGGTTGAAAGCCACGGCCTCCTCAAAGCGATTAATCGAATGCTCAATTATAACGTTGATGTCATAGTTGGGTTCTTCGGCGTCTTTTTGCAAGTTATACATCTCCATGAAGTATGGCATATAGACGTCGTGGTTGTTACCAAGAGGATCATAGAGATCACCACGAGTCCCAGACCCATCTACTTCAAAGGAGTTGTGCGTTCCATCAAGACCCTGTGGAGTTCCTAGCTTGAATTAGTATAGAATTTAGATATATTGCCGAAGAGCTTACCCAAAAGCCCTCCCAGGTTGCCAAGAAGGTTCTGCGCTTCAGCGGATTCATCGCCAATGGAATAGCTGGGTTGCAATGAGAGAGGATTGCCAGCCAGGACGGTGGACCACGTCGCAAGAAAGGTCGAGATTTCGATTCCCATACCGAAGACTAGTACATGTTAGTTCGGCTTCAGCTTAGATTTCGGTATTGTAGGGAGGCGCTTACCATCATTGGCGGCGACGATGGTCTCTGCGAGCTGTAGTTGTGTGAGTACTTATATATGTATATTCCCAAGGACAAATGATAGCTTACAGTAGCGATGCCATTGCGAGAAACAAAGCCATGGTTTGCCAAAGTATTCATACCTGGGCAAGGACCACGTTTATCTCCGTTGGCGAAGTTAGGAGCGATCCAGGCATGATCACCGGTAACTATTCATACTGTATAAGCAGAACATTCTTGAGATCCGCCTCCCGAAGAAAGTTTGGATACTAACCATTAATGAACTGAGCTTCGGCATTGAAGGTTGCCCTCTTGTCCTTGGCAGCTCCACCCTCGACCTTGGAGTCAAAAAAGCCCTTGCGAACCAGAAGTTCCATGAGTTCGCTTGGTACAGGATGCCCAGAAAGATCTTTACCGGCGTCCGTGGTGCCACTCTTTCTGTAAGCACTGAGGGGGACAACTTCATCCAAGTCAACCTTCGCTCCAAGAAGCTCTGAGGCCCTCTTCTTGACCATGGCTATCCTCTCATCGCCGCCTGTTGGAAGGGCGCTGACATTAGAGATTTGAGTCCCCAGAAGGAAACCCAACGATAAAAAGTGGAATGACTTCATGGTAGTCAAGACTGGCAAAGCACGTAAAACGAGTGTCGACCCTACGAGAGGAAAGTTGGAATGAGTGGAAGTGCTTGGGCAGAAGGTGAAGCTTCCCCTGGCTACGCCGACTTTATATGCAAAGCGCAATAGCAGAAGACGCCGTTCTGGACTATCCTCGCCCCCTTGATGAACAACAGCTCCCACTTCGCACAAGCTCTCGTACCGTACGATGTTGCGGTGGAGCACTGGCAACTGCAAGTGTCAAGATTCGTACGGAGGTGTGGCCGAACAGAAATGGCACATCTGTGATTGGGTGCCGGGGCCAGCACGCAGGAGAAGCAAGGCCAAAAGGAGGACGATGAACGTTGGATCATTTTAATCACGACGATGCATCGACAACCAAAAGGTCCAAGATGGAGGATGGCTCATCTTAATCATGACGATCCCGCTGGACGTTCGCTCATTTTTTGATCATGGCCATCTTGTTTTGCGCAAAGGAAGACGATGAAGGTTTGGCTCATTTAGATGATGCTGATCTCTGCCGTCGCTCGGATGTCGGCCGTACTCCCCACGCCCCTGGCGTTGGGAAATTGATGTTATTCAGAGGAGTGTTGGAAATTGGTGCGTGCACTCGTTCGAATCCCTCTCGGGTTAAATAATATACGATATACGTTGACTACCGAGTAATTGGAAGTTGGTGTTGTTATACTCTGCAAGGAGGGAGGTCCTCATCCACGTGACGTGGTCGGGACGTGCTGTACTGGTCCTGTCGATCGGCTGATTCCCGGTACTCCGCGCGGCTGCTACCGGATGCTGCCGGACCGTGGAAGTGGACCCGACAAGCGCTGCCTGCCTGAAATTGAGGGCAGCAATGGTACGACGTTCGGCTACATTGGACCACGATTGCATCATGGTTGGCTTGTGTCGCTGTTTCCACTCGCATCCCTTATCTGAACTGCTGATAGGGAAATCTGACCTCCGGATTACCTAGTAGGCATTGAGACGGGCGTGCATAGTCCTTGCTTCCTGATGCAGCCGCGCACTATTCGGGGTGATAGATACTTGACTTACTTAGGTAAGTATGCACTTAGTTTACAGTACTGTATTACTGGACTCTCCGTGGAAGAAAAGAACGTCCGATTTACGCACGGACCACCCACACTATCCTGAGCCTAAGGTAGATAGGTATATATATATATATATAATTGAATAGAAGATTAATATACAATTAAAACAGAACTAATACTTTGTTGTTTACCTATCTGCCCTTCTATAATCCTAGAATCTCTTTGTATATAAGTCCGGTTAATTTATATACAATTGACTAAGGTATTAGGACATCTATCCTATAAGAAATAGCCTGTGCCTAGAATACTTCACTTTAGCTAGGTGCTTTAAGGTGTTCTAAGCTGCCTATATTTGTGGGGTCTAGTGGAGGAGTAGAATAGCGTAGAATCGACTTATAATATTGATCTGATACTATATTACCTAATATGTAGTTGAATTGATACTGAATTGTTGTAGGAAATAGAGGGGGGGGTTTGGTGTAGTTGGTCTGTGCCTAAATCTGCCGCTTTTTTCTTCCACGGAGAGCTGGAGTCCCAGCGGCCCGGGCCGCCCTAGCCTGGTCTCAAGGCCATGTGGGTATCCCGTTCTATAGGTGCCTGATGCATGCCTCAAATCTTTACCTGCATAATCCAGAATACCTAGATGACCCAGATGACCCAGATGCACCAGACAACCCAGACAAGACAGCTGCAGTTACATATCGCCGTGATCGTATGCATCAACCAAGATTGCTTGTTAATTCATACGTACTGGCATAGTCTTGGTGAAAAGCGCGGCCACTCAATCACGGGTGAAAAAGACGTCCTCATACCTCTCAACTAAATCCACCAGCTCCCCACCACGCAGGGCGCTTTATTTACTTGGCTTCTTACCTACACACAACACCCAAAGCTACCCAATCTCCTCACAACTAGGCCAATATGATGGATTTATTTCAGCAATCCTTTTCGTTGACTTCTTTCCCCAGAGTTGATCCGTTCGTCGCTATCTTGCTTCTTGCGGTCGCTTATTTGGTCCGGGCCCGTTACCACAATGGCCTGAACAAGATTCCTGGACCTTTTTTGGCGAGCCTGACAAGCCTTTGGAAATGGGATGTGGTCCGACGAGAGCAGATGCCCTTCCTAAACACTGAGTTGCACGAAAAGCTTGGCCCCTTGGTGAGAATTGGGCCCAATCACATTTCGGCTTCAAGCGCAGAGGCGATACAGGTGGTTCATCGAGCAAAGAGTGGCTTTACCAAGGTCCTTGCCCTGCTCTAACGAGTTCTTTGCTCCCAAAATAACGTTCATAGTCACCCATATACGGTATCCCACAACCAAGTTTCGAGGGTTCGGATTTACACAACGTCTTCTCTACCCAGGATGCGGAATTCCATGCGGCTCTCAAGCGAACCATAGGAAGCTTATATACAACAACGGCCATGTCCGATCTCAAATTCCATATTGACAACTGCACTCAGCTCTTTATGTCCAAGATGAACGACATGATCGGTTCGGGAAGATCGGCTCCCATCGATCTCGCTGCCTGGCTTCAGTATTATGTATTCGACTCTCTTGGCGAGATCAACTTCTCCAAGAAGTTGAGGTTTCTTGATACCGGAACGGACGTTGATGGAATTTGCCACCTAGATCATGACCAAATGATGTATTTCGCAGTGGTATGAAATTCCTCTTGAACAATCACTTGTTAACTTGCTTACACTTGTGGCATAGTGGGGCCAGATCACGACAATCGAGCAAGCTTGGTCAAAACTAAAGTCCGTCCTCACCGGAGCGAGGAAAGAGAACCCCCTTTTTCACGTACGTATCACAAAACGCCATCATATTGTTAGCAGCTACTAACGTTCTATGGATGACGGTAGTTTGCTCTTCAAATCGTGAAAGGCCGCCAAGAAAACCCGACCGATGCGAAAGACATGTTGAACTCGTTCCTCAGTTTACACAAAGCGGTCCCGGAGAAGTTTAGCATCAGAGATGTGATAGCAGCAGCATACATCAATGTGTAAGTGAAGACGCAAGCAAGCCAAATCACCTCTCCGCTCTTGTACTCACCTCTTGAACAGAGTTACTGCCCACGACGTTGTTGCGATCACGCTAAGAGCTGCAGCAAAGATACTGCCGTTCAGAAAAGACTACAGAAAGAGATTTCCGACGCAGTTAATGCAGGGCGTTTGTCAAACCCAGCTAAATACTCGGAGATCACATCATTGAGCTACGTGTGGGAGATTTCATCCACCTTTTACTATAACTCAAAGCTAACACTTGAATCTCTAGACTAGCCGTTACAAACGAGGCCCTTCGAATCCATCCCAGCACAGGGCTCATTCTCGAGCGCCACATTCCTAAAGGGGGCGTCACTCTCCACGGCACATACCTCCCCGAAAACACCATTGTGGGAGTGAATTGCTGGGTTGTCAACAGAGACAAAGGTATTTTTGGGAAGGATGCGCATACTTTCAGGCCAGAAAGATGGATCGAAAGTGAGCCAGAGGATATACAGAGGATGAGGAGAAACATGTTTACCGTAAGTATCTCCCCACACATATTCTTATAATCACAACTAGTATCCCACATCTGTAATACTAGTTTGGAGCGGGTTCAAGAAATTGCATTGGAAAGAACCTCGCTATGATGCAACTCACAAGATCATCGTAGAACTCTATCGCAACCTCGATATAAAGCTAGTCCACCCAGACAGAGACTGGAGTGTTTCAGGTGGTTGGCTTACGAGACAAACTGATATGGATATGGTTTTGACAAAGAGGAGCTAGTTTTCAGGTCGATGTGATCTTGCCCTTTGAGGTTTCTTTGGGATGATAGATGGGCTAGAATTAAGTGGTTGAAAAATAAACATCTCTGGTAGATATCTCCATATTATTGAAGTTGGAGTTATGTTGGATTTGGAGGAGTCCTAGCATCACACCATTATCCCCATCCCATCTTTGGTACAAGGTAAGATGGCTAGAATTTAGAATTAGCGTGCGCAATTTACTGCAGAATACTCGGGTCTAAGTGGCGGCTTGTATGACAATGAAACGCAACGCATTCCCGCATATCCATTCTTTATTTGCAGGGAAGTATGATATCAAATAACCCAGAATCAGGCAGCGGCTAAGGCGGTATCTCAAGCTTAACTACTGAGTTTGATTAGATGCTTAACATTTTATCCAGAGCGCCGCAATGCTATGTATATGCTTTTCGACTCAATTTAGATGCAGGCCCGCTTAGATGACGGTAAGAACTACTTGAAGAGAAATACTGGAGATACTATTCCTGAGACCAAAGGTTGTGTAATTTCTTAAATGTGACTAATTAGGAACTATGAAACGAATGGTTCTGATTCAGGAATTCATGATATTCGTGGACGCGGACTTACCTTAGAGCTCCTATTTATGTTGCACCTGAATAAGCCTTTTTTTCTGGTCCCAACTCCAGAGTGGTGTACCATTTCTTCCCCCAGTCCCATTTCTATAAGAGTCTCAGCTCGATCGTAATCCACAGCAGTATGATGCTTTTTGGAATCAAGACTTATTACTTCTTGCCTTTCGGATCTTCCAATTCAGTCATCATGGCTCCGACACTTCATCGAGAGAATACAGAGCTACATCCTCTTCAGCATCTTCGCCTTGCCTTGACTGGATATCAAACGGCTTTAGCGTATAAGCAACCTCGAAAACATGATGAAAAGAGCAAGCCTTACAACTCAGTCGATCTTTCCATCTAGCACCGAGTTTATTCAGAGCTTGTAAGTTTCGAAAGTGTTCACCATCTCTTTTGATGGAGATAACACTCTGGGAAAGCTCTCGCTATTCTCCTGCACAATTCTGGATATCCCTCCAATTTACAATATCGAGACCCGAAATTCTTTGCACAAGTAGTAGCTCCATATCTTGATGTTTCTCGAGAGACACTCGGAGTAGGCTTACTACATTAGCCAAGCTTCATGACTGATGATAGCACCCCTATTGAGCTGAGCTGGGACTGAGGCACAAAGGACAATCTACCGACGACACTACGATACTCCAGTAAACCATTGATACTCCTCGCAGGCACTTCGCTCGATCTCGGTAACCGAACTGCTGGACCTGCCTTCCAGGAGAAGTTGCTTCACTCACGACCGGAAACGAGACTGGAATGGTTCCATCACTTTAAAGAATTCTTCGATATCAGCAACGACCAAGAAGCTAGCTTCATGCAGGATCATAATTCCTACATTTTCTACGCATTCGACTTATCGGTTACCCAAGTCACCGTCAAAGTGTACTTCTTCCCAAAGCTCAGAGCAAATACATGCACTCAATCAAACCTGGAAGTCCTTTCACAAGCTGTACACGCAGCTCCATATAGTACGCACGACAATCTGAAGCTCTTGTCCATATTCCATGACTTCTCTTTCGGGATAGAAAACCGAGCCCCAGAACACGAAATGCTAGGATCATTTGCTGTTGTGCTACAAAGTGAAGCTTCAAGATTCTGTTCAAAATGCCGGAGCGGTGGTTTATTAGCATCTTTTAGGTTTTTAGACGAGAGGTAGCAGCGTCTTGCTAGGGGAGGCTGGCTGGAGTTGTCGTTAGCAGGGTGCTTGTTTTTTATAGAAACGGCTTTAAGAGATGGTGGAGGCAGTGACGTGACTTTGCAAAAAGGAGTACAGAGCAGGTTGAGAGCCTAATACAGAGCGAGATATCTGGACTCACCACCGGAAAGAAAGTCTCCGAGATCAAAAACAAAGTCTACCATGCTTCAAACCCAAGAAAGTCAGTACTTTTCTCCTAGCAAGGCGGGTTCTAGAAACGGTAGTGGAATGCTGGTGTAGAAGAGATTATTAAAAGCTACGTGGTGATAGCAAGGGAAAGCAGAAGTAGTAAATCTACAGTCTTACTCTTACTTGAGCCATGCTAAGATTATCGGTGATCTCGGTTGAGAATTCGACATCATTGTTATAGACTGTCTTGACGTATCTAAAACATCGGATGTCAATAGAGGCTTAAAGATATATATTTAATAGTTATCAAACTGAGTAACAGAGACTATAAACACCTTTAGATAAAGAGGTTTAGAAAAACCAAGAGTAATATCGCCTTGGGCATGGTTTCTTTGTAAGCACATATAAACAATAAACTTCTATCCTTTTAGAATTTAGCTTAGTAGCTAGCAACTAAACTCGCGACCTCGAAAGCACTTCCCCACGCACTCGACCAGCCCCCAATGCCATGGCCATACGCATGCACAATTCTACTACCCTCCCGCCGGCCCTCCTTCTCAACCCTAACATCCCCCCTCCGCAAGGGCCTAATCCCTTGCGCCATAGGATACTCTGCATCCAGCTGCGCGCCCTTCAACTGTGGGAGAAACCTCTCGCACTGCTCTCGCATCTGTACCATAGCCGGCGAATCCACCGTAAGACTGAACTCCGTCTCGCCCTCCTCAATAAAGGTGCCTAAGATTAGGATGTTCTCATTGCGCGGCACTACAAACACGATGTTGTAATCCTCGGGGTCCTTCGTGTTAACTACCATGGCGTGCTCGATCTTTGTAAAGATCTTCCCGTCGTTCATTACGCGCAGGACGCCGCCGCGGCCTGCGTGCAAATTCCCGTCCGATGCCGTCTCGAGTGCGTTGAGGCCTGTGCAGTTGACAATGATGTCGGCATTGTACTGCTTTCGTAGCTCCGACTCCTGGTCTAGAATATCACCCTTCACCTGGCCCGTGACGAGCTTCGCACCCTTTGCCTGCACGAGGTCCATGAGGAACTTCATGGCCTGGTCCGTATCAATTACTGGGCTTAGGTGCTCGAATGCGTCGACGGCCCCGTAGCCAGAATTATCATAAGCATTGATCAGAGCTTTATCGTGCTTGAACCCCGGCACACCAGCTTCCTGGATAGCCGCAACGCGCTCGCGCTCGACATCGTGGTCTGCAATGGCCATGGGGAAGCAGCAAAGATTTCTGCGCACTCGCACGCCATACGCTGCGCTGAGCTGGGTGTCTGCAGCGAGCTGCGAGTAGACATCGTGGCTCTCGAGAGCCCACTTGCGGATCTTGTCGAGGTTTTCGGGCTGGATGCGAGGCCCGCACGGAGCAGAGGGGAACTCCCACAACGCACCGCTGATTTGGGATGTAATCCGCTGAGCCTGGGTGAAGGTCGCCCATTCTTTGGAGAGGATCGTCACTTTGTAGCCCGCGTCGAGAAGCATCCAGGCGCTTGTCAAGCCAGCTACCCCGGCGCCAATGACCAGGACATTGCTGGAGGAAGAGCTTGGGGCTTTGACGGGTTGGGGAGAGGCGGAGAAATCCTGTCCAAGCTTGAGTGTGCGGTGGAGGCTTGTGGCTGGCATCGTGGTGGTGTTTACAGTGCAGGTTTTATGTTGAGTGCTTCCTTGTGTTTTATGTAGTATAAAGCAGGCAGGAAAGGCATTTCGTTACATGAGCCTTGTGTCTCCGAAACGTCCTCGGTCAATTTGACATGTCAATTCGACCGGCCACGACATGCCGAGCGAGTGCCAACATCCAGAGTCTTGAGCAAATGGTATGTTGCTGCAGCAGGTCCCATGGTCTACATTGTCTTCTGATGACTTTTGCGAAGGGAGCACGCCTCACTGCTCTCAAATTAACAAGCGACGGCCAAGATGTGATTCATTCGAGCCCTTGGTCTTCTATCGGCTTCGATGGCATGTTGTGGATGTGTCCTTTGTGTATACCGGTATGTTTAATCAAGTCATCCATGGACTCCAATTCAGCTTTGTCCATCACTGAACGACGCTTTGGTACTTGCATACTTGTAGATCCTGGCAGCGGAGATCTGGGTAGTGGAGATCTGGGTAGCGTAGATCTTGGCAACGTAGATCTTGGGAGCACCAGGCAGCGTGGCACAGGGGTAGCGTAGAGCAGGTTCGGGGGGTAGTCTAGGGTACATTGATCTGCACATGCATGATGCTTCTTTGATATTTGTATAGGTTTAGAGCAAATGCCCATAATGCTCGCCTACCTCGAATACAGCTCGAACAGTTTCGCTATCTCTACACTTTTGTGCAACTAGAAATTAGAAGTTTAGTTTTCCATGGGCCCGGTCAACTCTGTGTCCGTTGACTTTGTCCACTTCCATTTCACCTGCAGTTGCTCTTACCAAGGCTCGAGTTCGTAGGTATTTCTTCAACATTGAACATCTCTTCACAGTAATCGCTTTGTATTGCTACCTATACCGAAGCTGTCTTTGGATGCCTTCTGCGGCACAGTTCACCAACACCTCTTTGCTCCATTGTAGGTCCCCGTAATAACCGGAGAACGACCTAGGAGGTAGCGCAGCCCTGGAATACACGACTCTCTTTTTTTTCTTCAGCAACACAACAGCACAACAACATCGCAACACCGCATCACAGCCTGACAGTACCACCACATGAATACCACCGCAACACCACAGCAACATGGCAAACACCAGCGCATCACCGAGAGCGCAGTTGGCTGTGGGCGGAGACGTGTCGCAACAAGAGTCCCGAATCGACGATTGGAATGGACCTGATGATCCAGATTGTCCTTACAACTGGCCCATGTGGAAGCGCATCTACATGACCAGCATTACAGTATTTCTCTGCATAAACGTGTAAGCATCATCATGTTCTGACGAGGGACGTAATTGAGTCTCGTGCAGGTCCTTCGCCTCGTCCATCTACACATCTGGAGCTGACGGCGTATCCAAACATTTTGGCGTCTCCTACACAGTATCTCTGCTTGGCCTCTCCCTCTTTCTTTGGGGTCTTGGGCTTGGTGCCATCATCGCGGCACCCGTCAGCGAACATTATGGTCGCAGGATCGTATATCTGACAACCGTTCCAGTCTTTGGCCTTTTTATCCTAGGCTCGGGTTTGGCGCAGAACTTTGCCACTTTGGCTGTGTGTCGTTTCTTCAGCGGTTTCTTTGGGAGTGCAGTGGTTTCCGTAGGCGGGGGCACAAATGCAGATATCTGGCAACCTACACTAGCAGGATTTGTCTATCCTTTCTACTTCGTGTCGCCTTTTCTTGGGCCAGCTTTTGGTACGACAAGCTGTGCTAACTTCGTCGTTTTCTTAGCTGAATTCTCTAGGGCCTGTCATCGGCGGCTTCGTCAGTGAGAAGAAGGATTTCCGTTGGCTCTCGTGGGTGATTCTCTTCATGGTAGCCTTCAACTACCTCTACTCCATTCCCCAACCAGAAACCTACAAAAAAACCATCCTCCGAAGTCGCACACGCACGGAAGAGCAATTCAATGCATCATCACCCAAAACCGCCCTCCCCGCAGGCGCTATCATCCAACGCATCGTCCTCAAGCCGTTTAAGATGCTCTTTTTTGAGTCCATTGTGCTCTTCATGACCATCTACATGGCGTTTAACTTCGCCGTATTCTACAGCTTCTTCGCCGCCTTCCCGTACATATTCGGAGGCCAGTACGGCTTCACGGCTGGTCAGAAGGGACTTACTTTCCTCTCCATCGCATTGGGATGCGTCATCGGTTTCCTCGCCGTGGTTAACATAGATCGACGAACCTACCCTGGCTTAGAGACCAAGTACGGCGTCGGCGCAGTGCCGCCAGAGTACCGGCTCTACGGCGCAATAGTAGGCTGTGCCCTCAACCCAGCCAGCCTCTTCTGGTTTGGCTGGTCTGCCAACGCAGGTGTGTACTGGGTGGTTCCCATCGTGGCAGCTGTACCGTTTGCCGTGGGGAACATCATGGTGTACAGCAGCGGTGCGTTATATATCATGAACTCATATGGATCACTACATGGTGCTAGCGCCCTCAGTGCCAATAGTCTCCTTCGGTATGCATTTGGAGGTGCGTTCCCGCTTTTCACAGTGCAGATGTTCTCCTCTTTAGGCATTGGCTGGGCGAGTAGTCTGCTGGGCTTTGTGTCGGTGGCATTGGTGCCAGTGCCATGGGTGCTGTACAAATATGGAGAGAGAATCCGGGCGCATAGTAAGTATATTACTATCAAGGAGCCGCTGTCAGAAAACTTCTCAGCAGAGGAAGGAAACCAGTGAGAGAGTGTAGATATATCGGTCACTCGGGGACAAGGTTAAGTGGCGAATACAGTAAGGATACGCCGGAGTTCGCGATAGACAAATCTTGGAACAGGCAGAACATTGGTTCGCTGGCTTATACAGGGGGCTTCTGCGCTAATAAATTAAATGACACCTAACAAGGATTCAAAACCGCAATGCCATATGTTAGGTTTCGGTTTAGGAACAATGAGTTGTGAGTCGCAAATACTGTGTCGCAAGCCGTAGCTTAGATATGTCGCTTATTTTCGGGCTCGGCTTGAATTTATTGCGTCCGACTCATTCTCTAGTACTGTAAGCTGTACGAGTACTAGGAGTGACAGGGGATAAGATGGTTCGGCGCCGAAAGAGAACTACAGCAAAGTGCGGGGGAAGATGAGATCCCCACTGAACGCCTTTGATCTACAGAAACACCTCAACTCTAGGTATATACATACATGTGCACGCAAATAAAAAGTCAGCGCTGCCAAAGGTTTGAAAGACTCCCGTGGAAAACTACATGCCATTGATATCAGCAGTCCCATGATGCCACCTCATATTCGAACTATCGACCCCACAGGAGTTGCGGCATCAGGCCCTATATTCTCACACGTTGCAACGATCCAAGGCCCGACGAAGCAAATCTTTATATCGGGCCAAGTCGGCACTCACGAAGATGGAACAGTTTCTGCCAAATACGAGGATCAAGTTGACAGAGCTCTGCATAATCTCTCGGAATGCTTAAATGCAGCTGGCGCCATGATCACCGACATCATTCAGCTGAGGTGGTATATAGTGGGATATAGTGCAAAGAATCGATATCATGCCAAAGCGCTCCTCGGGTTCCTCGATAGACATCGTCCTGCAACAACATTAGTACCAGTCCCGTCGCTTGCAAAAGAAGAATATCTCTTCGAGATTGAAGCCATTGCAGCGATTCGAGATCTCAAGTCATTACCAGCCGTGGTACAACCGCAGTCTGGAGGTAGTTTGAATGTTGATGTGGTTGTAGTTGGCGGTGGACTGAGTGGATTACAATCTGCACATGACATACAGAGAGCTGGATTTTCGTGTGTTGTCCTGGAGGCTCGAAATCGTGTTGGAGGCAAGACCTGGTCTCAAAAAACCAAAAGCGGTGGTTATGTTGATGTTGGCGCGGCTTGGATCAATGATACAAACCAGTCGAAGATGTTTGCTTTGGTAAAGCGGTATAAGCTTGAATTGATTGAGCAATTTTCTGATGGGAATTGTGCTGCGCAATCACCTGATGGCGGCGATTCCATCGTCTTTCCCTATGGCGAAGTTCCGAATGTGAGTTTCCCCTGTTCACATATTTGATATAGCTAATGGCAAAGTTCTCCGACGAGGATACAGCAGATATAGTGCGAATCCGTGACTTATTCGAAGACTTATGCCATACAATTGATATCAAAAGACCCTGGGACTCGGACCTGGAACACGATTCAGTTACGCTCGAAGATTTCATGAAACGGAGAGGAGCGGGTGACAAGGCTTTGGGAATTGTTAACATATGGACAAGAGCTATGCTTGGTTGCGAGTCCAAGGAAATGAGCGCTCTTTACTTTCTCGACTACTGCAAGAGTGGAGGCGGTTTGCTTCAGATGCGAGGTGATCGAAAGCATGGTGGACAGTATCTGCGTTTAAGAACTGGTAAGTATTGTTTTGCTGTAAAAGTGAATCATTTTAACAAGTATTAGGTACTCAGTCATTCTCTCAGTGTATTGCCAACAACATGGTCCAAGGAACGGTTATTCTTGAAGCCGCCGTTTCTAGGATCTCTCAGAAAGAGTCAGGCTCTGTTGTTACCACTGAAGATGAAACGCATTATCATTGCAAGAAAGTCATTGTGTCAGTACCAACACCAGTTTACAAAGACATCGGCTTCTTCCCTCCTCTTCCACTAGCCAAGGCGAAGTATAGTAATAGTACGATGCTCGGATACTATGCAAAGATGATCCTATGCTATGAGAACGCATGGTGGAAGGAAGCTGGATTCTGTGGCATGACGCAGTCTTTTGTCGGACCTATGGCAGTGACGCGAGACACAAGCGATGAACCTGTGAACCTGTTCTCTCTGACATGTTTTATCGTTGGCGAGCCAGGAAGAATATGGTCAAAACTAGATCCACCAGCACGGAAAGAGGCCATCATGACACAACTCGTTGTTCTCTTTGGATCCGAATTCGAAGACAATATTCGGAAGCCGACAGAGGTTTTCGAGCAAGAGTGGGCAAAAGATCCTTGGAGTCGTGGTTGTCCATGTCCTGTCACTCCACCTCATATTATGAGCGATGTTGGCACTGCTTTGAGAGAGCCTTTCGGTGCTATTCATTTTGTTGGCACAGAGACATCATTTGAATGGAAAGGTTATATGGAGGGCGCGGTGAGGTCGGGTGAGCGCGGTGCTGCTGAGGTGATTGAAGACCTGAAGGCTATTGGCACGAAGCTCTCTGCTAAGTTGTAAATTGCCAATGGAGTGAAACTCTCGTTAGTTCACGAGCCTTATATATGGTAGTAATTGGTGTATGAGTATCGTGCTTCTGCCCTCGAACGACAATATAGCCAAACAAGCTGACAAGATACTAGAGTAGGACCGCGGATAAAGCTGTAGCAATGATATTGTGGAAAAGATTATAGATGTCTCCAAATCTACATTTCCGTTGATACAATCTCCTGTCTATTGATAGCATTTGACCTCAATGGTACTCGGTGACTTGCGCCACGGGCGACTGGTCCTATCTTCAAACGGATCGGCCAAGTGCATCTGACGACACTTCAATTGAACAATCATCATGTCGGCCAATGCAGCATCAAATGAGACGAACCGACGCAAAATCAAGTTGGAGACCCGCTTCGGTAGTTCAAGACAGTCGCGAAGTCGAAAGGACCGTCCATGTGATTTATGCCGTGGTCGGAAATCTGCATGTGTAATAGCTGTAAAGCCTCCATGTATATTTTCCACTGATAAGGTCCACAGCTTGCGCTGACGGGTTATTTTAGGTCGACTCTGTGAAAGTAGAGGGATTCAATGTACATTTGCCTCGGAACCAACTCGCAAAAGCACGAATGCCCATCCAACATCCTCAACTCGGCCGGACAAGACATCACCGAGCTCTTCAAACGACTGCTTCCTACAAACCAAGAGTCCAGCTGAACCTCTTTTATCTATCTCTAGACCCGATCATTCAGCAAGAGATATAGAAGAACAGGACTTGAACTATCAAAAATCCCCGGTTGTCCAAGATGATCTCTACCCAGTTTCGACATCCCTTCACCTACAGCCGATTATCCCCAGTCAAGTTTCATCACCACACGTCTCATTTTCCTCTCCACAACGCATTTATTATCGCAGTCCACAGTCAAAGGATGACCCCATTATCACAGGAGGTCTTGAACATTCTTTGGAAGATGGTGAAAACCTTACAGCACATTTCATCGGATTATCAGGTGAACAAGATGCCGATCTTCTTGCCTCAATTCGATACAATGTTTTGAATGAAACAAGCTTCGTCGACTTCAACATCCGCAAAGTGTTCCCTGGAGATCCTACCGAAAATAAACCCCCAGTACACTTCTCAATAATTCATGATGCTTTTCCAGAGCGAGATCAAAAGGCAAAACGGTCAGCATCCGACGCCATTGAGCAACACGTTCGTGGTCATGGTGACGCTCTCTTGCGTCTCTACTTTCGCTTTGTGCATCCAGTCTTTCCTGTCTTGTCGAAAGCAAGAATACTCAGGAGTTACGCCAGCAATAAGTTGAGCATTCCAGCTTCTTTACGGGGTGCTATGTATGGCCTTGCATGTGCTTTTTGGGACCAGGATGAAACGCTTCGCGGGTCCCTGAGAGTTACTCAACCTCAATTGTTTGAGTACGCGCGTGTAGCTCTAGATCGAGAGCTTGACTCCCCAAAGCTCTCGACACTGCAAGCATGCCTGCTAGCCTTGCATGAACAACCCGACGTACAGGGAACGACAGAAAGCCCAAAGATCTGGACGTATGCCTGTCAAGCGACAGCTTGTGCTCAGAGCCTTGGATTACATCGAGACCCGTCTTCGTGGAAGCTGGAGCCTTGGGAGAAGAGTCTCCGAAAGAAGCTGTGGTGGGCTACCTACTGGACAGATCGGTGGACATCGATATGTCACGGAAATCCTCCACACATTGCAGACGATTCTTTCGATACCCTGAAGCTCGATCTTGAAGACTTAGCTGTAGATGAAGATGTGATTGGACTTCCTGGTTGGTCGTTAGTAGGAGAAGATGAACGCAATTTTAATCGAGCAAGTGGCATCCGTTTTCTTGAGGTTTTGTCACTGTCAGAAATACTCGGTCTTGCGTTGAAGAGTTCGTTGTAAGTCTGCCACTTCTATCAAGAAGGATAACCAAATAACCCATCCAGTACCCTTCAATCATATTCACAAAATCCCAGCAAGACACCTGAGAACGAAAAGACAGACCTCGAGCATAGGGATGCGATACAGGAGAGAATTTCACAACTTCCAGAAATACTTTCCATGGATGTGTCTTCACCCTACACAAACATCAATGGTTTGTATTGCCAACCGAAACTAAGAACTAAAGATGCTAACCGTATAGGGCCACTCCACCTCAGTTTCTTTGCTCTAAAATTCCTAAACTTGAGGGCACTCATGACACCAGCTACATCTGCTTCGAAGTCTAATCCTTCATCCAATCTTTGCCGTCACTTCGAGTATGCCCTTGCCGAAGGGCAGAGATTCGTGAAGTTCGTGTCGGCGCTGCGAGCAACTAATATACATGTGTTTTGGCCACGCCGTAAGTTCAAGATGGGATGGAATGAGGAATCCATATTACTAATATCCCATTTGTAGATAGTCGAACAAATCTCATCATCTCCAGCAACTTCCTCATTTATTTATTCTTCTGCGCTTCGACTGAGAGGCAAGTAACCGAGGCTTATGAAATGCTTCGACGACTGGAACAGGATCTGAGATTTATAGCTGATGTAGCTGACTGGACCACCATTGGCCTGGTACGACCTGCGCTTCTCAGGGTCGAATCTTTCTTCCACGGTGCAGCAAAAGGGATTAGGGATGCAGGCACCGATTGAAGGATGCAGAATTATAATATACCGTAACAGAATATATACATCCTTGTAACTATCCAGACACCACAGCAACTTTGTTTGCTTTCTCGGGATACTGCAGCTTCGCGCGCATAAGCCTGTACTCCCTTTGTACGACTGGCTCGTATTTAACGGGATTTTCCGCATTGGCACATTCCGAGAGGCACTCAATAACAGCATCGATATCCGGGCTGACAAAGTAGGGGATGGAGTATCTAGCTCTTGTCATTCGCTCATCACCCGTGTAGCGATCTTGCGCTGGTGGGAGTGTTACGCGGTGGAGTGTGGATCTGAGATAATCTGGTGGAATTTAGCAATGGAAGAGCGCCAAGCAAGTTTTGGACAACCACTCACCGTTACTCCAGCGCATCAACAAATCACCAATGTTCATAATGATTGCATTTTTCAGGGGCAGAGCTTTGATGAATTCTCCAGGGACGTGTTGATTTTCGACCTCTAAACCACCGCAGTCATCCTGGAAAAGCATCGTGATGGAGCCCCAATCAGAGTGAGCGGGCATCCGAGCACTAGATTCCTTCTCCAACTCTGATGCAGGAATAGGAGGGTAGTGTAATAGACGAAGCTGATTGTTGTGGCCCGCGTGGAACCGAAGCAGGAATTCAGGGTCTTGAAGTCCCATTCCGGTTCCTATGGCCTTGAGGATCTCTCTCGAGGTTTTCGAACACTCCCAGTAGAAATCGGTCATGAACTTCCGGAAGCCGGGTAAGACTTCGTCTGGCAACCACACATTTGGTTGTTCGTCATTTCCGTCGCTTCCGATCTCATAGCTCTCCTACTTTGCCGTCAGAAGTCCGTACATGATTTGTGTATTTCCAATATCTTCTTGCCTTGCAGTCCGTCACCTCGCGAAGTTTCTCGCCAACCTCAAGGTCCTCACTGATGACCTGAGAGACCTTCTCCAGACCGGGCCAAGAGTAGCCTCTATGCACGGTTGGCCCATCGGGATGCGGCGCGAGCATCTTCTGCTCGCTTTTCAAGTCGAATAGCCGTTTTGACCAGCCAAACGCCTCCTCTAAAAGGGTGGGAGGGACACCGTGGTTGATGATATATACGAATCCGACATTGTGACAAGCATCTGCAAGCTCCTTCGCAATTCGCTGTCGCTCTTCGGGACTGCTGTCTTCTTTCCAGCTTGAGAAGTCGATGATTGGGAGGTGTTTCGTTGGCGATTCTTCGATGCTCCCCATCTTGTTGTTTAATGTGTGTTTTCAAAACCGCTGGTTTAGAGAAATGAAGACTCCCGTGGCGTCTAAGCAGTAACTTACTTGGAAGTTCTTGTGTTCGGTTGCACAGGTTAAATCGTATATCAGCTATCGGATGATGATGGTTCCATTCTGTGTATGGGGATGAGTAAGATTGCCCGACGCCCTTTCTTGATAATTGACGGACCGACCTCTCACGAAGCAGCAAAGTTGGCCGATCGTCGCTTAGTGTGTACTCTACCCCATCTTTGGAGACTCGGTGTTGATCGATTGATCGGCCAACTACAAACTTCACGACATAATACCAAGACAGCCTTAACAAGGATTCTGGTCGGCAGTCCCTAGATAACGTCCAGTTCAAGAGTGGCTCGTCGTCAACCAGCTTTGCGGCCGCTTCCAACCTCTCCGAGATCTCCACACCGACGATATTTGCTTATCTACTTGTCAGTCGGTGCGAGAGTTTATAAATGTCAAGTCGTTTCCATGTATATTTTGTCTGTTTGGCACTTTGTCTTTGCTTCAAATCGATATTTTAACGCATCGATTGTAGCTCAGCAAGCAACAATCAGACATGGCTGCAAAGGGGGCCAAAGCGCGCTTGATGGACTGGGGTCGGAAGCTTGAGTGTCCGGTCGATGAAAATGCCAACTACGAAAACACATATGTATGTTTACTTGAGGCATCTTAACAGTAAATACTGATTCAGCCAGTGGTGCAATCGCGATCTGATCCCAATTCCTGAAGACCGTAGGACGTGGACATGGCAAGGCTATGCAGGTTATTGGATCATTACAGGTATGCACCGGATATTATTGCCAGCATTTTGTATATGTGCTAATTATTTTCGAAGGTGCGAATACCTCGGCATGGACAGCTGGTTCAAGTCTACTTGCCCTAGGCTTGAGCGTACCACAATCTATGGGTGTGATTGTTGGGTCCTCCTTGATCATTTCTATGATTGCTGTGGTCGCCGGCTGGATGGGCAGCCATGACTATCTAGGCTTTACTGTCATGTCTAGAGCGTGAGTTGATCAGTGTACCTCTCTTATTAGGCATTACTGACAACTTCAAGGTCGTGGGGAATGCTTGGCGGCTTCTGGCCAGTAAGTGAATCAAACTATGTCTTACCTGAAGATGGATTCTGACTTAGAAAAAAATAAAGGTTCTTAATCGTATAATGACGGCCTGCATATGGGTATGTTGACAAGACTGTTGTTTTGGAGCAATTACTGATGCCTTGCAGATGGGGATCCAAACATATTGGGGCGGACAAGCGATCAAGATAGTCCTGGGAGCTGTGATCGGTCCAAAGTATGCTTTCATGAGCAACACTCTTCCATTATCGGCAAACGTCGATACATGCAGTTTAGTCAGCTTTTTCATATTCCTGGTAATTTTCTGTCCGATGTTACTTGTTAGGCCCGAACAGCTACAGATGCCGCTCAGGGTTGCGTTTGTTATGATCGTCTGCAATATATTCGGCATGCTAATCTGGGCGGTTCGTACCGCTGGTGGTGCCGGATCCCTTATGAGTACAGGATCCGTGGAGTCTGGAAGTACGTTGAGCTGGAATGCTGTTTATGGTATTCAAATTATTATGGGCCTTTGGAGTGGAGGGATTGTTGGACAATCCGGTACGCATCTATCTCCAGTTTGTTTCGGAAAAGCTGACGATATTAGATTGGACGCGCTATGCCAAAACACAGAATGCATCTATCTTCGGCCAAGGAGTCACTTGCCCTCTGATTATTATTATCACCGCACTCTGCGGACTCGTCATAACCTCTGCGACATATGAAATATACGGTGCTTATTTTTGGAACCCATTCGAGTTACTACTTCACATCCAAGCAACAACAATGTCCCCTGCTGCCAGAGCTGGGACTTTCTTCTCCGGTCTCGCGTTCCTTGCTTCTCAACTTGCACTCTGTATTGTTTTGAACGGTATCTCAACCGGTATGGACATGGCAGCGCTCTGCCCAAGATGGATCAACATCCGAAGAGGTTGCTTCATCCTTACCATCATTGCCGTTGCTGTATGCCCTTGGAACTATGTCAATAACGCCACGACCTTCATCACGGTGCTCTCGGGATGGTCGGTATTCCTCTCGGGCATGACAGGTATCCTGATCAGTGATTATTTTCTGGTCAGGCGTTGTCAACTTCACGTGGGGGATATGTATTTGGGCAACAGCTCGTCAGCTTACTGGTACACGTCAGGTTTCAATTGGCGCGCAATTGTAGCTTGGGGGATGAGCATTTGGCCTCTTCTACCCGGATTCGTGCGTAGGGTCCAAGGGACGGCGTCCGGCAATGGATGGGACCACGCCTATGATCTCAGCTACTTCTTTGGATTCTTCGTGGCCATAGTTGTACACTGGGCTCTTCATACAGCTTTCCCAGCGAGCAGACAGACTGGGGCTTCTCCCTTTGTGATGCAGTTGCACAGCACACAGACAGAAATAGAGGGGCACATGCCGGAGGTATATGGTGGATCGACAACGAGCCATGAGAATGAAGCTGTTGTTATTGGAGAGAAGAATTCAGCTGTGTAAATATACTGCTACAACAATGTTCATTAAAAGTATGATATGACTGCTTTGGAAACTTTACCAAACCTTTGAACGAGTAATCAGATTTCTGCCTTTGAGACTCCATGGCACGTACTTTCGGTCCCTCTTTCCGATGTCCCTGTCGACGTGTATTGCTTTGATAAAGAGTAATTACATTGGACTTCCCGTTTAATCATCGCGGAGGAAGTTTTGCTGTTTTTAGCGGCATTCCAGTTCACCCCAAATTTACCATCACACCCATAGCCCTGTTCTGACATGATTTGATCTACTGCTCTGCAAAACGATTCCCCGAGGTAGGCATTGTGAGCCAGCTCTCTAATCCCAATGCTTCGATATCGGCAAAGGGATCAACGTCCCCCATCTCGAAAAAGTTGCTCCACTCAATATTAGAATTTCCCATCCGTTGCGCAGTCCCACAATGGGAATCTTGATCACCAGTTAAAGCTGGATCCAAAGGTCCACCAGTATTACATGACAGGCCATTGGCCGGATCCAGTCCTGAATATGCCGCATTGGACTGTTCATTCAATTTGAGTAGTACATCTTGAAAGATATGCAAAATTGCCTCTGCGCTTGGCCAGTACTTTGAAAGCGATTTTATCGCTGGAAGCAGGCATTCAAGCCTTGTTTGCACTTGTAGCGCAACGACAACATCACCACTGGCCACTGCAGAGCGTGCTTCAGAGCTCATTTGAATAGCAGCTGATAACAATGATGTTAGCCCTGTGAAACAACACCTCTCTGTAAAGTTCGATGCTAATATGTTCTCGAATATCTTCGCAATTGAGAGGGCTGCTGTATGGCGAGTGCTCAAAGACTTGTGTAAAGTTTCCGAAGGGGAATTTTTTTCTGTGGGGATTCGGTGTAAATGCATCAACGCCAAGTTGTAATGGAGCTGTAGTTGCAAGGCACAAAATTTATCCTGGTTGGTAGAGAGGCCTGTAAGACGAGGAGGTAGCTGAAGATACCAACCGACAAGCCTTGACTCTAACGACTTTTGTTGTGAATAGAGAGAGTTTGGAGTGGAGGCACAACGCCGGAGAGACCCAGGAGACGAGAGACTTATGATAGACAAAATTATACTACACAACTTTGCATTCTGGATGTTGTATTCAATGTCCACATGTTCATTTCGTCGCTCGCAATATTCGATAAAATCATCTGCCAACAGAGGTGTCTGATCACACTCATCCGGATCAATCATCGGAGGGCGGCCATGGTGCAGGCTTGACAATACATCCATTTGAACTAAAGTCCAAAATATGCGCCGATAAATTCGGGTATCACCTGCAGGCATTCTAGTAGAGGTCTTTGGACCCAAATCTCTATGCATGCCTAATCCGAAAGCAATCCGGCAAGCGACGCCAACCCAGTAATAGACATTGGCACTACAGTCATCTGGGCCCTCGAAATGCCAAGTGAAAAGTAAAGCGCATTGCACAAGATTCATGCGGTCGTTTTCATAGCGCAAGTTAAAAAGCGCTTTCGCTCTCCGGAATAATGTCATCTTCACGAGGGCTCGAGATTCGGCAACTTTTGGATGTTGGCAAACATGAGCACCCGCAAGTAGCACAGATTGTAAAAGAAGAAGTGGGGGAGGATTCTCGGGATCTGTATATTGGGATTTGAATTGGGCTTCGTCGATAATTGGGAAGCTTGGATGTATCTTCTCAAAGAATGCTTGGATAAGCTCATCTCTGACCTCTTTCGCCGGCAATGCACCGGTATCGTCGGCCATTTGGGAGTACCATCGGACGATAGGTTGATCCTTATGTGGCTTCCATGGCATGTTTGGCCGAATCGAAGGGAATGGGAGATGAAGCGAGGGAGCATGGATATTTCTATGGGCGGCTAGTTCCCCTTGCACAAGATGCGTAAGGTTCGACGTGGCAGTCCCTATATAAGCGATTCGAATCCATTGGCCTTCTTTGTAGACAAACCAGGGAGAGTCTCCGGTGATTCCATGTTGGTAGAATTCAGCAAGTGCAGTTCGTGAGAGCTCTTCTTCTGCAATATCTTCTATGCTGGGAACAAAGCTTTGCGGTGGATGGTTACTCTGGTTGAGAACGACCAACCCTTCAGTAACAGGGCGAGAAGAAGAATTTGCTAGGGATCCATGATTTGGAGAACAATTGCCACCGGTGCCATTGAGGTTCAAGTTGTGGTTGCCAATGTGACTTTGGAAAGACGGTGCAGTGGTAGGAGAGCGCTTTCTTCGTCGTTTGGCTCTATGCAGCTCGGCTAGAATGAAGCTTCATATAGATTAGTCAAGCGCTTTCGTAGATAGGAGACATGTTACAGCATAACCCACGTGCATTCAAGTCTTCCATTTCGACAGTTGGAGCATTGTGCGCCTCCGGCAGAATCGCATTTCACTTTACGCCGGTGACAAGTGTCGCAAGCAGCCATCGGTATGTTCTCAAGGTTAAGAAATTGAATGATGTATGTCCAGTGACTTGAATTGGCATAAAGACTGGAGATGTTTATGGTTCATCAATACCTAAGTAGGTTGTTGGTACTTCAGAGTGGGGGATTTGCCTGAGAGAAAGGCCAATGCCTTAGCGAGAGCTGCGACGCTAGTCCCCTTCAACAGGCCATGTGATGTATTGCCTCACTATACTTCCGCAGGTAACCCTGCAGCGCTTTCATTGCTTATACTAACGCTTGGTTCATATCAAAGTGTTTTTTAGGATCTCGTGAGGTTCATATTGGATTGCGGGTCATGTGACTGTCCCCCTCTCAGGGAGCGAGCCAAAAAATCCGGAATATGGATCTACGTTCCTAATCAATGAGGAGTTTCGAGAATATACATAACATAGATTCGAGGTAGGCTAGGTACTGCTGTTGCCAGGTCAAAAACCCCCCGATAACAATCAAGTTTTCATCTCTGTGCGACCTGCCTACGACTTTGTTGGTACACAGGCTGAAAACGATTCTTGGCCATCTGTGGTCCAATGTGAGCATTGTATATAATCGAAGCTCCCGATTGAATATACCCGCTTTACACCACTTGCATCCATTGCGGTCGTAGTTTCAAAGTTTTCGAATGTTTATGACGGAGTTCTTGAGTTTCTTTTTCGTGGAAGTATATCACCGACCAGTTGATGTGTAACTCTTATTCTAGCACGGGAATCGCTAGTAACTACAACATTTCCTCCTACACCGTTTTGAACTTAGTAGCGTCTTAAAAGGATGGAAAAGTTGCTATAGCAAGACGATCCGAATCACTCTCCCCAAATCTACGACAGCAGAGTTGGCAAGCAATTATTGGGAGGAAAGACAAGAGTATTTTGAGGCCCTTTGTGGTGGTCGCCAATGATAAAAAAGGTGAGCAGTGCCGACGCGCCCATGGAATCGCTTATATTCATGAATTCCCTTTGAATTCATGAATAGTAGGCGGTTCATAGATTTGAACAAATTCATAAATGCCCCAAAGCAATTAAATTAACTTCTAGATATATAGGCTAGGGCTTTTATAGAGTCTAATAAATTAAGTATAAGATTCTAGCACCTTAAAAATTATAGGCTAGGCTGTCGTATAAGAATATATACTGTTCTTTCTATTTACCACGGGGAATTCATGAATATAGCGAGATCTATAGATGGTGTAGGGTTTCATCAATCGCCTACTGTAATATTTATGAACTCCTCTAAAAAACTGGAGAAATATTCTTGAATTCTGTTCGAATTCATAATATAAGCGATTCATGGGCACGTCGGCACAGAGCTAGAGTGATCGGTGCCGAACTAAGCGACATTGGGTCCAGTCTATGTCGTTTCCCACACACCATCAAAACTCGGCAATTTTAATCCACGGGCGTGATAGGGACCTAATATTCCTCCATACTCGGCGCCGAACTTTGAGTGCGGGGCAGCCGAAGACTTAGAAATATATTCCCCAAGAAAAGCTTTGGAGATATAATGTAATCTCCAAGTTCGGACACAACGCATTACAACCGTTGATCTCTTAGAATGAATCTCTTTAGCCTTGAAGGAAAGACGGCGTTGGTGACCGGAGGTGGGCGAGGCATTGGGCAGGCAATTGCAGTTGGGTTGGCAGAGGCTGGTGCTGATATCATTTTGATCCTGGTATGCACGAGACTACAAGCAAAACGACGCCCCTGACTTCAATATACAAATGCTCGCTAACACCTCAAAGCGTGATCTCAGTCAAACCACGACGAAAACAGCAATCGAGACATTAGGCCGCCGATGCTATGTCTACGAATTCGACCTGGGGGACAAAGTCAGAACCCAAAACCTCATATCAACAGTCACCCAACATCACGAGGTCCATATCCTCGCTAACATCGCAGGCATACAACGTCGATGTGCAGCCTCCGAGTTCCCTCTTGATGTCTTCGACGAGGTTATGCAGGTGAATCTGAATACAACCTTTGTATTGTGCCGCGATATCGGCAAGTACTGGTTGGAGAAGCAGGTAAAAGGTCGCATTGTCAACACGGCCAGTTTAGCAACTTTTCAAGGAGGCATCAATATGTCTGCCTATGCAGCGAGTAAAGGAGCCGTTGGACAACTGACGAAGGCTTTGAGCAATGAATGGGCTCCACATGGAATTCGAGTCAATGCTATTGCTCCAGGGTCAGTTCTGCGCCTTCGATGGATCAGTGGAATGTGCTAATGGGCTTTGAAGATATATTGCCACGGATATGAATATTGACACGAGAACAAATCCGGATCAGTCGTATCTGAAGTCTATTTCCGACCGTATACCAGCTGGGAAGTGGGGAGATCCCAATGACTTCAAGGGTCCCGCCATCTTTCTCGCATCTGACGCAAGCTCTTACGTCTCGGGAGAGATCATGGTTGTAGGAACTCCTCACCTTTTTATCCCTTGCTGTTTCTTGTTTTACACGATTTTAACTTTGAACTAGGTTGATGGAGGCTGGATGGCTCGTTGAAAGGTATAGTAGAGTGTAACAATGATCCTATTTTAATATACGTCTTGTGTCGCCACAAATCCCTCCCATCGCTTAAACCCAGAACACTTTATTCCTCTCACTCAATCTCAATATAAGGTGTTACCATCCGCCACTAGCCTAGCTCTCTATCGTTATAGTCTGTTGTACGCCTCTGTATCTTTGCTATCTCGATAGTACAAGGACGAGTTCGCCATAATCATTGCACAATCCTAGCTTTTATTCATAATTGTTACAAGACTGGCACGTGGGAGGCTAGAACTAGTCCCCGCTCTTTGCTTTACATATCTCTCGTTTTCTTTGACAACTGTCTATGCTTTTCTAGTCCTCATTCTGTCGTCATACAAATAAATCGCCCGAGGCGCAGACCGCAACTCCAGAGTCCTTTTGACTGCATTGCCCGTTGGGAAGCCTTGCAATAAGGCTTCTCGCATCTGGTCTCTCATAATTGTGTAGCTGTTGACGATAATTGATGCTTGATGGATTACATGATTCGTAATACCTCACCACCGTCACTGTTGAGTTAATATGGCTCTACTAGAACCAAGGCTTACAATTTGCCAGTCATCGGACTTCAAAGATATCTTTATTTTGTTGCATATAATAGTTATTCTCCGCCTCCTGATAAACTTCATCCGACATTTCAATACCAATCTTAGTATATGAATCTAAGTCCTCCTTAGGCAGACCAAGGATATCATTGTGCAAGCCATTGCTTACTCCATAGTTGCCGCTCGACTCTGGGAAGAAAGTTCTTGAGTACAACAACCTGACCCAGCCCAGCATATTTCCTTGTTTGAAAAGCTCAAGTCCAGAGTCATAGCTCTCCTTGGCTGTCTTATGGGTGATCTTCCAATCTCTCGGAGTTGTACCTGTTACTCGGAGGACGTATTCGAACATCTCTTCCTGCCCGATCGTAAAGGACGACATGTACAGGGGCTTGTTGTTGAAACTCGCCAGATGTGGACTCTTGTCAGCCTTGGTATCTGGGAGAATTTTGAGGCTTAGCAAGCTTGCGACTGCACGGCCAACCTGAGGCCAAGTACTGGTGTTGATTTTCGTCTTGCCATTATCTAGTCAAATCAAGGAGCGATTCTTGAAGTCAAATCCGAAGCGCTCCGCTCCTCCCCCCAAGCTGAATTCATACCAAAACCCGGTTGCAACACCTATCCAGGAGCTCTTGCCGAGATTTTCAATACGTTTGCGATATGCAGCCTTTATTTCACCCAGTAAGTCATCCTCGCCAATTTCTACGTTGAGAGGGTCGCCTCCAAACTCATTTGGTAATACCCACTGAACACCAGCCGCAGCAGCAGCATCGATAAGCTTGGTCTGTTGGTCCCGAGGCGCGAGAACATTCATCGTAATAATAAGGACACCTTGACCTTTGAGCGCCTCAACGAGGGATGATGGGTTGTTGTAGTCGACTTTTCTGGCCTCTACGCCGGCGGGTATGACGCTGGTACTATTTTCGCGGGTAATGGCCGTAATCTTGTGCTTTCCGGCATTTAGCAAGCCTTCGGTGATATATTTACCAATACGCCCACCGACCTATCGAGAGGTTAAAACAGATCAGTTTGGGGTTATGAAGCTTGAGTTCCAAGCATTGTGCTGTAAGTTACCCCAACGATAGCCACATTCTCGACGTGGTTCTTGAAACCCTCGGGCAGGCTGCTGGCATATTCTTGAGCCATGATGCGGATGCACATATGTGAGATTGAATTGTAATAAGTATGCGGTTATAGTCGCCCGTTAAGTGACATCTAGTAACTAAATATTCAACCTAAGAGCTTCGGGCTGATGATGGCCAATATAAATAACGGCAACGTGCCTTGAATTTGTAATATTCGCGGTGGACTACGAAGTACGATCTGTCGTCACCCATGAACGCGATGGTGAAGGCGGAGATATCCACGGGAATACCGGACGGTCGACGCATGTCTGCTAACTCCTTTAACACCGTATGATGAATGAGGAGTTTAGAGAAGATTCGCAAGACTGATATAGAGAGGCTCATGATAGCGCGACGCCTAACCTCGCCTCGTACTCCGCATAAGATGAGTGGCTGGAGTAACGTGTGTGGTATAGCTTCACTTCACAAGAATAGAGCACACCTCCGTGGCACCAGGTAGCTACGCAAGTTGTTTAGGGATATATGCAACAATGATACGGGTGAAATGAAATACCGACACACCTCTAAATGAGTTTAACAGGCATGTAAAAAGGACACAGGCAGTATTATACTACCTGCATGATGACGCTCAACATGCTCTAGGGTGAGTGCTACGTTAGTGAGCCTATGAAATTTTCTACCCATGTTACATTGTGCTCGATTACTTTATAAATATCGGACCAAACTGACTGTCTCACTCTACATGCAAAAAACAAGAAATCTATATCTCTATTTTATCCGAGTAGGACTTTTAAGTCTGGTAAATCAAGTAGTCTCTTCCAATAGTCATCTACCACCTAAAGTTACCCCCGCAGCAGTTTCTACAATCGACGATAAAAGCTTCTTCCATTTCATAGCATAAAATGGACGCTCCGTGACTGCAGTGAGCCTGTACATTGACTTTAAAACCCTAATCTAGTGTACTGAACAACCAACTCGCTAACTAGTATTCGCATTTTGTATTACATGACAACGGAACTTGTGGTTTAGCCCCTGGAGACTTCCCCACCCTTATGTTGGTCCCAATGTAGATGTTGTAGACTTGCCTCGCGCACTTTCTAAGCAGTTGGTTTGCAGTAGAAAGATCTTAAATCTAAATAGACTTACATGAAGCTATCTGTGCATTTGTACTCTAGTTTCAAATCGAAGACAAACCAATCTGCTTTTCCTAAGGTCTGGGTCTATTGCCATTAATCCTGCAGATTGTTTGGGATCGATACTGTAAAATCTGAAATTTTGTGACACAACCATAGGAACAAGCAACAAGTCCGACTCTAAATCAAAAGATCAAATGCCGCACTTAAGATATCTGCTCTGAATGATTTACCGATGCTGCGGTACCTCATGGTTGTGAATATATCGACAGATTGATATGTTTATTTTATTGGTGATTCTTCGGTCTTAATCACAACAAGTCAACACACAGTTGGGGGAACCAACTATCAACCAACTCAAGCTGGTAAACAATCAGAATGCCATGTTCAATTCTCATGTTGGCTTCCTGTCGGTTCCTATCCTCGCACTGTGCATATCGCATAAACTGCACGGTATCAGTTCCCGTGAATGCTAGGTTTTGGTGACCAAGTACGGATGGAAGAGTGACGCCTTGCCGTGTTGTCAGACGCCAAACTGTTCTATACACGGGTCAAGTGTTAGTCGTACGATTCCAAGACCCAGGACTCGCTTAATCTGTATTTCACAAATTTTACCAGATAACTTAATCAACAATCTTTCTCCGGTTTACTCTCTCTACCCGCTAATGATATCTTGACCAATCTTCTCAACCGCCAGCCCGAGCAACGATTAGGGGCAAACGGAGCCGCTGAAATCAAAGCCTATCTATTCTTTCACAGTATCGATTGGCAGAAGCTTCTCCAATGGAAATACGAACCTATTTTCAAGCCTAATGACACATGGTCCCATAACTACTGGAACATAGCATGGAATTGAACATCTAAATTTCGCGCTCCGGGCAAATCCCACTGGAGTGGGCTATAGAACACGAAGACCTCGATCTGGTAAAAGAGTTTCTCGACAAAGGCACGAATGCAAACTTTGTCTTCGAAGGAAGAGAACCTGCATTGATCAAGGCAGTGGAGAAAGGGTATCAGGAAATTGTTAAAGTCTTAGTGCAGAAAACCGATCGGGTGAGCTCTAGTAGAGCTCTAGGTATTGCTATGAATCGACAGGATAGCGCGCTTGTAAATATCTTGCTAGTCAACGGTGTTAGTTGTGACTTCGAAGAATCAGATCGACCTCGGCCTGACAATTCTGAGGACGACGGCTGTTGGTTTGGTTATAAACCCCCAGAGCCGTAGGATTTCACGCCTCCACTACTCCGAGTTGTTTACCTTGGTAACATAAACCTGGTGCGGTTGCTGCTGGCGAATGGGGCAGATTCCAACATCGGCTTCTATGATCTGAGCTTGTATCCGCTGTACAGATATTTGACAAGAATAAGCGTATCCTGCGGCAGGGTCATCCAATTAGCAATAGAGCTAGGAAATCAGGAGATGGTTCAGCTATTCCTTGATTCCGGTGCCGACGTTAGTCTTGCACAACCCATCTAGCAATGTCATGATGGTACGCCGATACCAAGGGAAATATAACTCAGGGTTAGAACAGGCTTGAGGGCAGCGGCAGCGGCAAGATATTAGTGGACGGTTCCAAGTATAGCCTCTGTTTCTCCAGCCTCTATGTTTCACGTAATCCCTTGATGTCCTAGATATCTCTTAGCACATACACAATAGAGACTATTGCCTCGAGTTATACATGGACTTGGGGCTATCTTATAAATTAAGGTCGAAAGAGCTTTTGAAAGCACTGATTAACTGGCATACATTAGTGATGACATAAATTGGAAGACTAATCGTCGGCCATGCATTAGTATGCCATTAAGCGAGGCCGATGATTAGTTATGTTCGAGAAATCATAGCTAATCAATTAGTAAAACAAATATTTTATAATTTATAATTAAATAATAACAGTAGTATCTGGTATAAATAACAGTGTTAGTGTAGTATCTTATAATAAAAGTTCCTTTGAAGTAGTAGGTAATTAAACTACTATAATAAGACTACAGTAGTCGAAGTAAGGCTTGTTGTTAGGGGGTATAAATGCTACTTATAACCAGAATGAATCATATTATCTTTCCCAGTACTGTTTAATCTTCAAAGTAGGTCATGGTCAGCTATCTTCTAACACTAGAAGTATTTATTTTAGACTGATTAGTTGTGTGGAAGATACAACTGCAGAGATTCTGATTAAGAGATCTAAAGCTCTTGGATTCTTTGGATTCTTGGTTTTTCTCATGATTAAAATAAGCTATACGCAATTATCTTCATCCTAAAATTATTGGTGTTTAATAACCTTGCCCAACAGAGGTCATTGGTTTCTTGGCTATGTAGCCCGATATATAACAAGGGTGGATTATATGGCTTGGCAAGTAGAATTCCGTGATAAGATAGATTTTCAGTTAACCATATTCAAAGCAAATTGGCGCAGTCACGGGCAACTACCAGAATTTCGTATTGAGATTATTGTTGTGTTACGTGGGATCAACTTTCAGCTAAAGAGCCAAAGAGAGTTAGCTAAACCCTGTTAAAGGGGAGTAATTTATATCCCAGTTGTGCCCGACCCCGACTCTGAAAATTATCAGAAGTTGTATAATCTACTTCGGTTCCAAAATACATGGGCGGCATCATTAGATTGTTCTTTGACTTTTAGGAAAGGCTACCATTGAGATTCATTTTGTACTGCCAAACAATTGGGATGCAGGATGATTATTCCAAATTGTTTCCGACCAGTTATTAAACACGGTTTTATGGAATTTCAAGACTGGGGAAAACAGCAGGTACTAATATTGTCAATTTGTATTGTCGTATCTGTTTGTACTCACAGGTTGTGTCACAAATGCCGGTGGTACATATAGTATCTCTAGCTGCACTAGCCTCCCGCCGTGTCCTTGTACATTCACATGAGCTATTACCACGTAATTTATGTCGTTGATCACAGGAACGTAGACATATATTAGGCCACGATGGCTTAAGTAATTTGCTTTTTTCCCCACAAACTAATACGGGAACTACAAGACCTCCCTCAACAGATACCTGCAAGCACACAGTGGAGAAGAAACTGGACATCATCGCCTGAATTGTGACGGCTCTTGTTGTAGTAGCACAACTTCGCATGGTGGGCTGGGCTGTTTAGGTTATATGAGCTCCGCTGGAGGGATTGCAACACCCGAGTACTATTGGGCGTGGTAGTGGATGCTGAGTCGGTCGAATTGGTGTGCTAAGTTGACGAGGGGTCACCACTGGATTAAGATAAGACCAAGCAAGTTGCAATATTACCTCGCCTGCGTTGACTTGCCAAATCTGTATTTAACTTAACTTGGTAGCTTGTGGGTTCATTAAGAATTGGACTTCAACCTCCTAACAACCTAGAGATTTCGTACCCTGCAACACTTGTAAATTCATACTGACTTTGAAGGTTCTATAAATCTTGTGTGAGGTACACAAGGGCTTGAGATAACAGTTCCTCCCTACTTGACGTGCATTTGCGCAGCCTGTAATTCGAACTCACATGAGCTAAGCGAGTGTCTTCATGCACCACTCGTACCGGTGATCTGCTGCTACCTCGTATCATAGCTATTCGAAAGCACAGTGCCACCAATTTACAGAATACGAAGCTATGCTTATTGGTGTTCTGTAAAATACGAAGAGGTCTAATTCTGGCTGGTAAAGATTTTGAAAATTTCTGATCCCGCGGTAGTCGAACCACTATAAAAGAATCACGGTTCCCGGTGGGTCCTCCCCGTTAATCAAGTCTATTCTTACTAACCTACACAGATACTTTCA
The DNA here is from genome assembly GCA_026119845.1 of Pezicula carpinea. NCBI lineage: Eukaryota > Fungi > Ascomycota > Leotiomycetes > Helotiales > Dermateaceae > Pezicula > Pezicula carpinea. The sequence goes on from JALRMK010000025.1 coordinate 514,636, forward strand.
TCAGCTAGGAATCGGAAGTCAGTCAAACACGCAAAAATGCAGCCCAAGCTTATCTATACCGTCCTCACCTTGCTCGCTGTATCCTCAGCAGCAGCTCCTCAGCCATCGTATCACGCCACTACAACACGCCAGAGCACAGGATGCGAGGGCAATGCCGACTGTACTATCAATGAGTATTGCGCAGTAGTGGAAAATGGACAGGGTAGTTGTCAGCCGTGGGGCCTCAATGGCTCGACTTGCGAAACCAACGAGCAATGCTACTCTCTTCGCTGTGAGCCGACCGATGGGGGATCTGAGGTCTGTGCGGGTAGGGATGAAGGCACACCTTGCTACGATAACAATCAATGCGCCTCTGATTGTTGTGAACCTGGACCGCGGCCAGTTCCACTGGCTTACTGTGGGACTACTAACTGCCTCGCCGCGCGGTTTGCTGCAATGTAAAACCGTTGAATTTGTGAGTATGGATGTGTGCCAAATAGAAGAGAAAGAGGCTGATATCACATCTAGACAAATTTGGGTTTGAGGGATTTTAGCACTGAGTTGGGGATCTTCGTTATGCTTGGCCGGCTTCGATGGCATTCGTAAGAATTTAGACACTCGTTTGTCTATTATTTTGAATTTGGGGAATCTGCTGGGCTCAGAAGTACGTCGATTAATATAGTATTATGACAATCAAGATTGGAGAATAGCTACTCGCGCGCTTCCCTTACACAGCACATTATCTTATCCTCTCAAATATCCCAAAGCCAAACCCAGCCGAGCACAATATTCCTTCAGAACGTCTAGGCTCGAAAGAGAAATAGAAAACAGAAAGATGAATATAATTATACATTGTACCCCTACTAGAATGCGCTGTATTGAATTACCCTAAACCCCCTAACCCATAGAAAGAGACGACTTTTCTGTAATTCATAAAGTCTAAGCTATTAGCAATGCCACCAACAGCCCAGCAAAGCTGCAACTCAAGCTTTAAACCATGGCCCCTTTAGCCTCAATGGAGCGGGTATCTACAATTGACGGCATATTCCCGCCAAGGAGCGAGCCGTCGTCCCAATAAAACCATGCTTTAATGATCCGATACGTGATTATGACCAGTAGTGCCTACCAGGTCCAGCAGGGACACAAGTCTGCCAAATGAAGCAGCCGGGCAGCCTGTGGTTCATTTAGTCCTTTACCCAGCCGCAACAAACAACATGTTTCTGGCCTTCGCGAGAGTAGAAAAGTAGAAGTTTCAAACAATAAGTTACAATTTTAATTCCAACAACAAATATTCTTCGAATAACTTCTAGCCACCGCTCGATAAAACAAAACAAAAGGTGCACTTCAGCTTTCTAATAGTTAGTGTCTTTCTGGTCGGTATCTTGGCGTCTACATGCTAGATTTGTGTTGCCGCTGACGGAGAATATATGAACTGGCCTCTGGTTTTAATTAGAAGGGTTGAGTAAAAACATTCGGTGGTGGATATTTCTAGTCCTTTTTGTTAAGATGTTGTACCTGGAGGATATGGAAAACGTGTGTCGTGGATGTTCGCTGTATCTTCTAATTCTATGATTAAGAAGTAAACCAATACTTGAGCCTGTGGTCCTTCACAGCTTAGAGTACCGATTCTGCATTTCCCTGTATTCACGTTCTTTGAGCTTTCTTTCCCAACAATTATCCCCATATAGCCGTAGTATCTGTAACTTCCTCGGTATATATCTATCCCAAAAATGAGAGGGAATATTAAACAACTAATCACGGACTCGCCATCGGCTCTCTAACCATCCAAGCGCGGCCATAAACACCCTGACCACCATACTTCTCAAGCACAATGTCCATCCTCTCACGAACCTCCCACCCATTCCTCTCATAAGTACTTACAGCTTGCGGGGTAGCAGCAATCCAGATCTTGGCCTGCAAGTCATCCGCCTTCCTTGTTCCCCACTGCAGCAACTGGGAACCAATACCTTGACGATGATACTGTGGATCTACAAAAAGAAATGTCAAAACTAGGTTTCTGTCAGACTAATATACAGGCGATCATCGAGCGGGGGATAGTTACACATATCTTTAGCAGGATCAACATCCCGCTCAGAAAATGGCTTCGAACCTTGCAACTTCTCAACCCACAACTCTAAATTCACACCCGGCAAAGGTGGTACTCCATGGTCTCCTTTGTTCTTGCTTCCATCGCCTTCCTTCGTAGGAATCTCCTCCTTCGGCAAAGTCCAAGTTGTAAATCCTAAAACTTTGCCATTTGCGCCTACAGCTTTGTAGGTAGCTCTCCCTTCTTTTTGTACTGGAGTGAAAACTCCTTTTACAGATACCATGTCATGCATTCCTTCGGGTGCATTTCCCCAGATCAGGGGATAAGCTGCGTCAGAAGCTGAGAAGGCAGCAGTCATAATTGCGGCTAGTCTTGGAGCATCCTCGTCGGCTGCAAGAGAGGTTGTAATTTCAGGAGCTGACATTTTGCAACACGATGGGTGAGGAGAGTGTTGATGAAAATGAAATCGTACAATAAGACACAGCGTCTGTCTATATTCTATCTACAGACCTCCTTTCACCATTGACGACATATCAATCGAAGTACCTACTTGGGCAGTCATCAGAGTCTCCCCATTAGGAAGGTGGGAATGCTTACTATCAAGATTCATACAAGTTGCTCAAAGCCTCTCGCTTAGAAGTTCAATCACCACTGGAAGGAGGAGTAGCCAAGTCAGCTTACATAGTTCTCGACCATGCGAACTGGCGGCACAGCAACATGGGATAATCGTCATCTGTATCTTACGCCCGGGCTTCTGAGGCCTCTCTTCTGGTGCTTCTGGTGCTTCGATTCTGTGATGACTAAGAGCAATGGTCATTCACCATATTAGTACTGCACAGTTTCCTTAGCTTACAATGAGAAGAGCCTCTGACCCCAAGAGAGTGAATAGGCTTTTCCTCTTTCGCGTTGAACAGGTAATCCATTTCGGCTGACTTTTAAACTGCCAAGTTATGAGCAGTCAAATTTGTAGTCTTCGTGACCCAGCCTTTTCCAAAGCGCAAAGGGTCAGCTCTGGTGGCTTTAAACCTTTACATCAATTATTATCTCAGCGGCTTGATAGAAAGTTACACAATACACAACCGACCTTAAATACGAGAACAGCCAAGAAATTCATACACCTCAAATGATTTCCATTGCTCGTATCTTTTACCAAGTAGTCATGTGTATACTCCTACGTAGCACAAAGACTTACACCTGAACTTTTGGCCAAATTGGCAGGACTAAGACTCGTATTCTCGGACCCTTCTCTCAAGAAACAAGCAAGAGACACTGTAGAAAATGAAATATAAAACAGGCACAGCACCCGAGAAGATCTTGTTCAACTTTCCAAACCTTTCACACCAAAACAAGTCGAAAAACACTAGAACTATAACACCATGCAATTCAAACTCCCCGTCGTCATCGCCCTGCTAACCGCTTCCACAGCGACAGCAGCTCCTACATCAAGCCCGACAGCACCCTCATCTTACACAAAATACTGCAAAGAAGACGCCAACTGTCCCGCCAAGGAATACTGCAAGCGAGCCCAGCAAATCGGGAAATGCACGCCAAAAGCCGCAGCGGGAGAGCAATGTGAGGCCGGCGATGAGTGTCTTTCCGGACGATGCATCATTCCGATTATAGGCCCGGGATTTTGTTGGAATGGAGAGTAAGATGGTCTTGTGGGGCTCATTGATATTCCATACGCTTCTGGTTATTTTAAGGGTCACAAGGTGTTTGGACTCGAGATATTTGTGTGGAACTGCGTGGGAGTGCAGGGTGCAATGACAAAGAGTAAGGTTCTTTGCGGTGTTCTATGACTTTGTTTGCCAGGTGCAGTGGCCAGCCTTGAGCAGAAGTGGTTTTAGGGCACTGGATGGCTTTTCTATTGCTGGATACTATTGGTACTTCGAATTATATCTTTCCTTTATTAAGGCTGTTATCTCTAGGGGCAGTGGCGCTAAATCAACTTCACTTAGCTGCTCGACAAAGGCCCAGAGAGAAATGTTGTTATTATCTTGTTACATAACCGAAATAATGCAAACCAAAAGACAACGAGATTTTAAGCCAAACCGAAACAAAATACGTAAGAAAGAGCCACTACTGAGGTCTGCAAATCAAACTATTACAATGTATCTCCTCCGGCTCTCCCTAACCTGAAATCCAGTCTTCGCTCCCACACTTTCCAAGTATTTCACGTTCTCGATCCTGTTTCCTCGTCTCGCTAAGTCCAAAGGAGTCAATCCAGTGTCCGATACCTGATCAAAATCCGCGCCATTTTCAACAAGCAACTTGACGATTTCGTGGCCATGAACAAGGTTGTTGTGGGCAGCCCAATGCTATTTGATAGTTTATTAGTCTTTGAATTTTCGAGAGCAGATGATGGGGGGTGAAACTCACAAGAGGACACCAGTCAAAGAAAGTGCGGTCGGATGGGTTGAAACCAGACGCGAGCAATCTTTTGACATCTTCTAGATTCCCACCAGCAGCAGCTTGATATAACCTTTGATCTGGAGTACGAATACCGATGCGGCGGCTTTGGCGCGGGTGCTCAATGCCCTTCCCTTTCTCTCGCTGGGGTGTGGTTGTCGCCGAAATGGCTGAGGGTTCGCCGGAAGGTTTGTTGTCTGTATTCAAGACAGAAGAGGATGGTTCATCCAAATTTTCCCGAGTAGGTTCGTTGTCTGTATTAGGGATGGAAGGAGAAGGAATTGAAGGTCCGCCTTGGTGTTTGTCGGAAGGGACAGCTAGAATGACATTTAGCAACAGGTAATCCAATATTAGATAGTAATACTTGCGTGCTATGTTGTATGTATTAGAGACAGAAGAAGTAGAACCATTGGAAAGTTTGCGAGCAGGTTTATTGTCTATATTGTGGCGGGAAGTAGAGCCATCCGAAGATTCGCCCTGATGTTTGTCGGAAGGGGCAGCTAGAAAGACACTTAGCATATGCAATCCAGTGTTTTATTAGTAATACTTGCGTGCTTTGTTGTCTGTTTCGAGGACAGAAGCGGTGAGATCGTTTAAGGGCTGGTCTTGGGATTTGTTGGAGGGGATAGCTATGGAGATATTCAGCATATATAACATAATGTTTACTAGTAATACTTGCGTGCTTTGTTGTCTGTCTCGAGGACAGAAGCGGCGGGATCATCCGAAGGTTCCTCTGGAAGCTTGGCGGAAGGAATAGCTATAGAGGTATTCAGCACATGTAACATAATGTTTACTAGTAATACTTGCGTGCTGTGTTGTCTGCCTTGATGACAGAAGAGGCAGAATCATCTGAAGATTCCTCTTGAAGTTTGGCGGGAGGAATAGCTATGAAGATATCTAAGCACAAGTAATATAATATCAAGTCATAATACTTGCGTCCTTTGTTCTTATTAGCCTTTGCACTGCAATTGCATGGCAGCCAAAGTCTCTCCCTGAGGCAAGGCATCTTTAGATGAAAATGCTATGAGTGCAAGGGAGTCAAATTTGAATGTCAAGTCAGGCGAGGCAAGAGTGTATGCAGAAGCAAACAAAAGATATGTTGATGAATATGGGAGACCGTCAACTTTTGAAGAAGTCACAGCGGGGTGTTTTCGACAAGGCAGCAGTAGCCATTGGTGCCACACCTCTGCATGCTGTCGCGGCGTGAAGCTAGTAATCTGTGCAGCTGCCACAGTGGTTGGAGAACTGATTGCGTTCGCTGGCTAATGAGGGATTCTAAATCCTTAAAAGAAAGGAGATGTACCCGGTATGTGGATTCTAATTGTTTGCCTGCTCGGGGGTAAGAAAATGATGAAGATCCTCATCGTTCACATGTTGTTTCAGTTTCACGAGGAGAGTTTGTGCAATACCGCCGTGAGCGTAGAAATTTGTTCAATTCTATTCAACCCGAACAATAACACAGCAGAAACAATGCTCCATAAAACAGCGCACTACGTGGTATCTCCCGTGCTCTTAACGCCAAATGCCAAAAACCAACACATCATCTCAAGACACCACCTTCGGCAAGAAGAACATGCGAGCATATGAACAGAGAGATCCCAGCTATGATAAGTGAGAAGTAACTCGAGGTCCATGTTGCGCCAGCTGGCGAAGTATTTCTCTCGTGCAGTGCTGTCATATACCAAGCATAACCACAGAAAAACAACAGCACTATTGCAGGTGCCTCGGCGGGCATGAGTCTTCGGAAGCATTCCAAAAGCATGCTAACCAGACCAACGATGAGGATCCTGACACGGTAGTCCGAGCCTTTCAGCACACTGTTCGCGGATCCGTTGGATGTCAGGCTGTCCACGTGTACGCTGATGTTGTCAATGCTGACGTTCTCCATGGCAATGTTGGTAGGCTCTCTTCGTGGGGTGCTCTCAGGAGCATCAATTGTACCTACATCGCTAGGGGGAGGTGTATGTAAAGGAGCCATGAGTGGAGACAACCCGTTGGGCGCACCGGGTGGCGAGCTGGGAGAATCGAGCCATGGGGAGACTTTGTCTTTCAGTGTCATTCGCCGCCAATGCTTCGTCACGTTTCGAATCATAGTCTCTGTAGTCTTGAGACCCGCCCAGCCAACGTGTCGAGTAGAAATTCTCTGGGTTCTCATCATCTCCTGCAGACCTGCCGAGAGTCGTAGTATCTCATCCTCGTCAGGTATCTGGTCGTAGAAGAAGCGAAGTTCGAGGTAACGCTTGATGGGATTCGTCTTCTTCTCGTTGTCGGGTGCGTAAGCGATCTCATTGTCTTCTCCTGGCTTGGGGAGAGGTGCAAGGACGAGTTTCTGCAAGCAGGGGTCATCTCGCTCCATTAACTCGGCGTGCTGTTTCTCGGGGAAATTGGGTGCTTCGTTGTTGATTTTCCTCTGCAGTTCCATGGTTGTAAACTGAGGTCTCGTTTCCACAAGCGTCTCCAGGGCGTATATCAAGGCTGAAGTAAAGGAGCGAGGGCCAGGCATTGCAGTGAGGGAGTTGCTTCCGCAGGCAGCGAGGAATTCGAATTTGCGATCTGAGTATGCTCGACTCCCGACTCTCGCCAGGTTTCCTGCGAAACAACAGTCGAAAATAACAAGCACATCTGCTTCAGCTGCTTTGATAATTGGCTCAGCCTGGCGTACGTGTTAGCTGGCTAGCTATGCACACACCAAGACTACTGTACATACTTCATCCCATACAACCGAATTGCGAATATTACTCTTTTCCTTAGGCCGGCGATTTCTGCACAGCAGCAATCAATCAGAATCAATACACAGCTGAGAGGAACCTGCGATAGCTTACCCTGCTAAGGTCAATTGACCAGGCTTGCCAGGGATTCCGTGCCCGGCATAATATACGATTAACAATGTGCTGCTGCTGTCGTACTCGTCCACGAAATTCACCAGATGTTTCTGGACTTGTATCTGCGGCCGCTTTCCTGCCGCCAGCTTCTTCTTCACGACTGTGTATCTGAATTTGTCCTCGAAAACAGTCGCAAGCGCCTCGACTTCCACGGTCGTGTGCAAATCGTCCAACTCATCTGCCCAGGATATCATCAGCACTGCTGTATTTCGATGCGGCAGTCCCACACCACCGACACCTTTCATGGAGTCGTCCCATGCGATTTGCAACGACGTGTTCTCGGGCACTGCTCGGTCGTGTCGATTGGGCGACGCTGTGCGATCGCTCCGAGAGGTTTTTCGACAGGTGGACGGAGGAGAAGGTTCCTGGTACGGAACCTGCATATCAGGCGACATTGACGCCATCTTGTAGGCCGCTGTCACGATGCCACGATGATTGTGGTTGGCAGACCCAACGGAGTCAGATGTCGCTGTCGTGCGTACAAAACAACGATGCGGAAGCTCAATGCCTGTGTTTGGCTATGGGAAAGAGGGAAGAAGAGACAGGACATGACGAGGCGTTAGCCGTAGATGTATTCGGCACACAGACACAGCCCATTGTGCCATATTGATGCAGTCGAGGTGAGATTGGGGGCTGTTTTTGCTGAATTGAGGGTGTTGATTTGCTGAGTTGGGGGTTGGAAGTGCTGCTTCGCCTCTGGTGGCTGGCCGTCAGCACAAAGCTAACTAACTGAGTTAGGACACCAGGCCAAAGACCATCCACCCTTCAACTCTCGCCATACAGTAGAGTTGTGTATGGCATCTGCGAGGTTTCTCGATGACAAGGGCTTTGCTTTGCACCAGTAGCCACAATTCACTCGGAAAGCAAACTTCACAAAATTCTCTATCGGACAGAACGAAAGGTTGCTAAAAGTCTATGCACAAAGCATAAGCTGTTTTGTCAGTAAGCCTATTTCTCTATTTCTGCAGAGAACTGATACTTTCAAGAAGTTTAGTTTTGATTGCAACTGCGAACCTACCGATTATAAGCTTGACTTGGGCTAAAAAGAAATCCCTTCATTCGATTTAAAAGTATACTCGATTAGAACTGACTTTGGAAATCTTAAGAGGCAGAAGTAAATATGGCGGAGCAGTACCTGCCCACACACTCGTCTTGCATTATCTGTGGCGATAAATGGATCCAGGGGACCACCGTCGCTCCAGAGCAACAGCCAATTCCGGATGAATACTACGATTCCCTGAGCTATTATCGGGAAGAGCTCAATTCGGAATTTAAGCTGGGTGACAAAAGTCACGAAGTACTTGCATTAGTGGCCTGGTCTATAACAGCATGTACTCGCTGCAAGAGTTCGTGCGTCAGAGTTTACAAATGGCTTGACCAGGAGGAGCCTTTTGAAATATCAACTGGGATGAAAGTCAGAATTACAAATGCACGCCTTTTCCTCGGTCCTACTTCGATGGAATGCGACGCAATCTTCGAAATATTCACTCAAACGATCATGGAAGAGGGTGCTGTGCAGGCAAAGTACTTAATTTTGAATACAGATAGCAACGCCCAGGGTTGGGAAACAGAAGAGTCAGAAGCAGAGTTTGACTTTGTTTCTAAGAAAACAGCCTCTCGCATTCTTTCTATTGGATTAGGTAAGTCCTAGAAGTTAGGGTGTCCGGCTTTGATGAATACTTATTGGTAACTAGGAGATAGCGGGTTCCTCCATAGCCCGACTGTTGAGACCATGCAATGCTTGATCAATAGCTGTATCAGTTCACACGAATTTTGCGAAGGGGATGTAATCAAACGTGCACCAAAACGTGCACCAAAACGTGTCCTTGAAATTGTGGCTAGTGGCAGCAGAATGTATCCTCACTTGTTGAAGACTGGAGGGCAGCTCGAAGGAAGATATGCAGCCTTAAGTTACTGCTGGGGCAAGAAAAAGGAATTCTTGAAGACTGACTCTACTACTGAACAAAAGATGATGAAAGGAATTTCAATGGAAAGGTATATGACTACCTGCATTTTACTAGGACTTGCTGACAATCATTTCGCAGCATGCCGCAGACGTATCAAGACGCTATATACGTTACTCGTGCTCTTGGACTTCGTTACCTATGGATCGATTCACTCTGCATACTACAAGATTCTGACAAGGATTGGGAGGAGGAATGTGAAAATATGGCCGATATCTACGGAGGGTCGTACGTTACAATAGTTTCTATGACCAATAAGTCCTGCCTCGATGGTTTTCTTCACTGTCGCGACGAACTAGCCCAGGCAAGAGAAAAACGAGAAGCAGAAATCAAGTCAAAGTCAGAGAATAATCTTAGCCCTTATTCTATGTTCTATCTCGTAGAACAGAACATCCTCGACGGTGCCCCAAGCTTTGAGCAGGAAGAAAAATTACGTTCCAGTGCGTGGGAAAAACGAGGCTGGACTTTTCAAGAGTACCAACTTTCACCACGAACACTCCTCTTCACTCAGGATAACTAGTATTTTGATTGTCGGGGTGGTAGAATACAGAATAACGGTAGCGGCAAGAATTCATATGAGGTTAACAGGGCTATATTTAGGATCCGCGAGGAAGGTCGCCAATACGGGTACATCGATGGGTATTCACCGTGGTACGAAATTATTGGAGCAGCATACTCTGGGAGGAATTTCACATACGAGACTGACAGGCTTCCCGCACTTACTGGATTTGCCAAGGCGTGGAAAAGAATGATTCAAAAAGCCCAGAAAAAAGACCGGTATCTTGCTGGCTTATGGGAAGCTGATCTTTGTCGTGGTCTGCTCTGGAAATCTGGTGAAAAAGCACGCCGCCCTCTGGATTATCATGCACCGTCGTGGTCATGGACGAGCACGATTGGAGAATGTCAGTGGCCCTGGAACAGCAACGGTCATCTGGAATTGCATCCTCGTTACAGATTGGTAGATGCCAAGGCCGCAAGGCGTGGATCCATATGGTACTATCACCAGTGGTTCAATCACTCTATTCGGCCTCATAAAGAAAATGCGTCTGAATCCTCCAAATCCAAGTCATGAACAAAGCTACCTTCAGTTCCTCACCGGCAAGGATTCAATGACTGATGATGTCAAGCCCCCGGAAGATGTGGTTGAACAGTCTCTAGTTGATGTGTCACCTGACATTCCTTCGGAATTTCGTAATCCAAAAAACGTCTGGTGCTTCTTAATTGCCAGCCGTCAAACTGATAGAATATCCACCGAGATGAACTACGCTGGGTTACTGTTAGAAAGTGTAGATGGTAAAGCAGACCGTTTTAAGCGTTTTGGGTATTTTGAAATGTTTTGGAAGCACGGGGAAATTAATGAATATATGACGGAGCAGGAGGTTTTCATTATATAATTAATGTTAAATATACTAAGAGTATACTTTAAACAATTATAACTATACGTGTAAGAGTTTAAATAACAAGTTAGACCTCTATAGAAGAGGTGAGTACGTTAGAACTCTTAGAGATTATCGTTCTATTTATTTATTAGATATTATTAAGTTCTAAAATTGTAAGAAAAATATTAAGGTTATAATATACTATGTTAAAAGACTAACTAAAATTCATAGGTTTAGCCTTGAAGATTATAGAATAGTTAAGCTCTTAAATAAGAATCTATATCTTATAGATCTTACTAGTTAGCTTTTATTATTTTATACTTATAAGTTAGTAGAGAATAGAACATACTAGTTACCTTTCTACTACTAAGTACTTTAAGAGCTACTTGAAGATAAATAACTCTCTAGTTTTAATGTTAGAAATGATGTAGAATTATACCTTACTAGTAAGCTAAATAATATTATACTACCTAAATATAAGTAAGAGAATCTTAGAGATCTCTTTATAAATCTAGAAATAACCTATATTTATACTAACTATAAAGATAAAGTTAGTTTTTTTAGATTTGTAGGCTTACTTAAGAGAAGTTGGACAAAGGCCTGATTTACTACACTGTGCCTTGTCTATTCATTTACCATTACTATATTATATACAGCATTTAATAACCTACGAATCCCAAGTATATTATATGGTTCGTCAACTGTAACCCGGTACTTCCAAGAGAATTCTCACATGCCCCAGACTTCTACTATTTACTGTGCTGGCCGATGTACCTGCAACGAAAGTCGGATTCTTCACACCTACGAATCACCTCGAAAAGGGGTCAGATAGGGGACATCGCGTCTGGGACGCTAGTAAGAGCTTCGAGGCGAACGGCTTGTGCGGCTGAACCCCCTTTCCTCTGCAAGCCAAGCCTGTCAGCAGTTGTCAAGCCTTCTCTCCACAGCCGATTCCCCAAGAAGCAAACTCTCAGACCTCAAGTTAAGCGCCAACACTACCAGGAGATGATAATCTACCATCCATAAGATGAGCCTCCAAGCATAAATATGTGTCCGGTGACGCCAAGTTTCAGATCTTTGAACCAATAGATCGGAATATGCATATGGCTGGAATATTTTCATCGAGATTCGTCGGCTTTACAAGATGCTACTCACGTGTCGGGGGAGAAGTGTGCTATTGTGGAAATGCGTGGAAGTTATATTTGATACTTTTAAATGTTTATATATACTTTACTCTCTACCCCCAATAACATTCTCCAGTCACATCAAAACAGTTCACTTCATCACTCTCATTAATACTTTTAATTCATTTTCGAATTTATCCCACTTCCCTTTTCAAGGTATACCTCATCTCAATCATGTCTGCCACATCATTTCCCGCCAATTCCCAAACAAGCACTCTCTCACCTGCCCAGCACCACGACGACGTAACAGACTGGATCAATCGTCTGCAGGGAGCCGTTGCCGAACCAGCAGCCATCACAGCTCCCAAGCCTCACGGTCAGAAGTGGCACGAGAGCTTCTTTGCCTGCTTCACCCCAATCGATACCTGCTTCATCACCTGTTGCTGCCCTTGTGTCACCTTCGGCAAAACTCATCACCGTCTCCGCAAAGACCCAAATCTGGTCGGGTACTCACCCATCAATGCTTCTGTACGTACTTGCCACAATCACAATTCTAACCTTTAGATGATGGGTGCTGATGCAGCTGTAGTGCATTGGGTTTTGGGCCTCGTCCTACCTCTGCCTCCATTGGGTTCCTCAAATCCTGCAGCGGCACGATATCAAGGAGCGACACAATCTCGAGGGCAACTTCGCGACCGATTGTTTGAAGTCTTGGTGCTGCGCTTGCTGTGATCTGTAAGTAATCATATGGCATACCATACTATTCGTCGTTGCTAATATCTGAAATAGTATCCAGCAGGATAAAGAGGCGGCCTACCATGCATTGAATGGCAATGGACTGCCTTTGTCGGAACAGCCCAAGTTGAAGGAGGATATGAAAATGTCTACTTGACAGAACTCTCCAGCGTCTGAAAAGATGTGATAGTGGAGGCTCGGGAGAGTAGCCATGGATCGGTTTGTTTGGAGAGTGATAGGCGGGGAGCTTTTGTGCGATTTTGTAATATTGTCATACTAACTATAGTCCCGTCAAAGAATAATACAATTGGTATCAGAACTTGACTTTGACACTATTCTGGTGATGGTGGGAATTGAAGAAGGTGAAAAAGAAGTCCTGTTCCTCGCTTCGGCACGGTACTTTTGGCAGCAATTCCAGCCCTCATCATCCAATATCCTCAGCATAATAAGAGCACGTAACCCAAGCGAGGCATTGTGTTATCACACAAAGAGGCAAGGCGATACAAACACGAAATATACAAATGCACCAAATTACGCGAGCTCGTCTCCACGTAGCGGAAAAGCCCCCGAACCATCGGCCAAGTCACGGCCAGGAGCGGGGTTGATAACATTAGTGGGATAGAGGGCCATTAGAGAGATCACCTGGTCCAGAGCTTCTCCAAGCTTCAAGCTTCAAGCATCAAGCTTCAACAAATTCCTCCCCAAACCCAGCTCATGGTGTACAGACAACAGAAGATGAAGTCCAAGTCCATCAATTATACCCTCTTGCCTCGGGGCGAGCAAGATCAATTGGATTCCCAAACAAGCAAGAGGAAATGGACTCCAAAAGTATGGCAGTGGGCTACTCCTTGCATACTTGCGATCACGGTGATGGTAGCTTTGATCACATTACAGGCCACCCAAAGCGATATCTCGACCTATAATTCGAGTAAGCCAGCGTGTCCGCAGTATCCAGCTTTCAAGGGCTTGTCGGAAACGGGTGCGAATGCGAAGTTGGAGAAGGAGATTCAGGAAGTGCTGAGCAGCAATGACTTCCTTGAGAAGAGTGTAAAGAGGATGCAAGGCGCAGTACAGATTCCCACCGAGAGTTTTGACGGGATGGGCCCCGTTGGCGAAGATCCGAGATGGGATATATTCAAGGACTTCCACGTTTATCTCAAGGAGACATTCCCTCTTGTGTTAGTTTTCGTGGAAGAGTGGGAGGGCTTGCAACTAATAGCTTTGCAGGTTTTCGAAATTGAAGGTCACGAACCCGAATACCTACGGCATTCTTCTTGAGTGGAAGGGCAAGGATGATTCGCTCAAACCGTATCTTTTCATGGCTCATCAGGATGTCGTGCCAGTCCCAGCCGTCACGGAGTCGCGATGGAAATACCCACCCTACTCAGGACATTACGATGGCAGATTCATATGGGGACGTGGGGCGACCGATTGCAAGAATAATCTAATCGGGCTTTTAGAAACATTCGAAACGCTCTTGGAAAAGGACTTCGAGCCGGAAAGAACAATACTGGGTGGATTCGGCTTCGATGAAGAGATCAGTGGTTGGTATGGTGCTGCATATATCGCTAAAGAGCTAGAAAATACCCTTGGCAAAGACTCAATTGAGTTGATTATTGATGAGGGTGGATTGGGTCTCAAGGAGATGTATGGTGCTATGTTTGCCTTGCCTGGTGTTGGAGAGAAGGGTTTGTATTCATCAACAGATATCCCTGATACATGCTGACCTTTTATAGGATACCACGATGTAAAAATTACAATCGAAACAGAAGGCGGTCACTCTTCCGTTCCTCCTGATCATACTGGTATCGGAATTGTATCTCGCGTTGTTACTGCGATTGAAGATAGCCCATATTCGCCAGATCTGACTCCTGTCAACCGTAAGCACAGTCCTTTTGATTCCATGGCGACCACTGCTGAACAAAACACGAACAGCTTACTTCACAACTATGCAATGTGCCGCCGAATACGGACCGGAAATATCACCTTGGCTTGGAAATATGATCAAGAAGTCCCTAACCAGCAAATCTGCAGCTAAAGTTGTCGCCAGCTACCTTGCAAACGACGATATACGGCAACGATACTTGATGCAAACTTCTCAAGCGACTGATTTAGTCTCTGGCGGAGTCAAGATTAACGCTCTCCCCGAAAAGGTCTATGCGGTGGTCAATCATCGCATTGCAGTTGAGAGCCATACTGATGAAGTCCGCTCTAAATTGCAAAACGTCATCGAGTCCAATATTCTGCCCAAGTTCTCCCTGTCTCTAAACGCATGGGGCAGCATCTCAGGAAACACTTCGACTACCTCAGTGGGCCAAATCATCCTCGAAGATTTCGAAGAGCCACTCGAACCATCGCCCGTGAGCCCCTATGATTCCGAAGCCTATAAAATCTTTACTGGGACTATCAAGCAGGTGCTCGGGGAGGACATTATTGTAGCACCGAGTCTGATGACAGGAAACACGGATACCAAGTTTTATTGGGCTTTGAGCAAGAATATTTATCGCTTTAGCCCGGTCAGGGATGAAGGGAGAGGGAATGCGCATACGGTTGATGAGTTTATTGGTATGAAGGAGCATATTGAGGGTGTCAAGTTCTATGCCCAGATGATTTTAAATGGTAACAGGGTCTAAGACGTGCGACGATGTCTAACACTGGTGAAAGATAGTCTCTAAGTATCTATATAATAGTATTAAAGGGTATCAGATAATTGTCGCGCGTGAGACAGTTCAGGGATAAATTAGAAGTGTATAAATAGAGAATTAAAGTGAGATTAAGAAGTGTTAATATTATTGTGTAGAAGTCTCTCTAACTAAGAGTATAAAAACAAGTGAGAATATATATCTAGAGTGACTAAGTAAATAATACTAAGTTTTAACTAAGTAAATAAAGCTTAGTTATATCTATACTAAGATCTAGAGTCTAAGGTCTATATATACTTAGAGTATTTAATAATGTTAAAATGTGTTATATTTCTACTAGGTAGATCTTAGAGATAGATTATATAAATAAGAGTATAAACTAAGTAACTTATAACCTCTAGTTACTTAGCTTCCTATATAAACCACTTATATAGTTTATATACTAGTAGTTAAAAAGAGATAAGAAAAGAATAGAGTGTAGACACTGTCTCTTCTCTCTTTAATCTAAATAAATATAATACTTTTAACCTACCTACTATCTATATTACTATATAATACTATATATAGGTTGTAAGCCTAGGCTAACCTATGACTAGAAGTAAAATAATTTACTTAGAAAAGTTAAATTAGTCTTTAAATTAGATAGAAGGGTTAGGGTTAGGGTTAGGGTTAGGGTTAGGGTTAGGGTTAGGGTTAGGGTTAGGGTTAGGGTTAGGGTTAGGGTTAGGGTTAGGGTTAGGGTTAGG